>CP135534.1:4507426-4862706 GCA_032402905.1 Khaya senegalensis | reverse complement strand
CTAGTCCTCTTTACGCACATTCAAAAGTTTTTGTGTGAAAGTGCAGCGTACAGCGACGTTGAGGGAGTCCTGCAGCTTATACTATTATTTACGCACGTTTAGAATAATTAATTAGGAAAGTTAACTATTATTTAGGAAGTTAATTAGTTTAATTTATTTTAATTGTCTTTATTAATGAGCTATTTAATAATTGGCTAATTTTATCTAGTAGGACATGTCCAAAAGAAGCTTCTTTAGTTGTGAGATTTAGTTAAAGTGCATTAATTAAAAAAATCTCAATAAATCATACAAATCTAGATATTCTAAAGACAAGTAAGGAAGAATGCAAGCAATGAAGTGCAAGATCAAATCTTAGCCAAATTTATACTTTATGTTTTAATTATTAGATTTCTTAATTATGTAAACTTTTATATATTTTCCTAAATTACTCTTTATTATCTTAGGAAAGTTTTTATTCTAATTCTACTATGATTATATTTAAGACTATTATTAAGATTTTAGCCAAATTTAGTTTTTATTCTTCTTTTTTCAAATGTATGGAGAGTTTTGCTAGATAAAAATTGTGAAGAATTATTTTCTTTTCATTGTTTTTTTCTTTACAACTTAGAACTTATTAAGATCATTTGTTGCGTTCTACCTTGGCTTATCAAGAATTATTTGTTGTTCCATCAAGAAAATTCATGTGGCGTCGAAACCTTCCGAAAAACTTAATTTTTAAAGTTTTCTTAAAATTCTGCTTCCATGACGATTCATTCCTTTTAGGGTTCGTATCAATAGTTAAATGCAAAAATGCTATAATGTGCCTTGACATATCTCCTTTTTTGCTAAAAATGAGATAATGTGCTTGAAAACATCACCATTTCTTACAAAAATTCATTAAAATGCATTCAAAGATTAATGTTCCCTTCAAAAATGCATGATAATGTTACAAATTTCTTTAAAACATTACTGATTTGGTCAAATATGTCATAAGATACATTAAATTGTCATAATTTTCACCGAAAGTGTGACAACGTGCTTTAGATCATTACTGTTAAATGCAAATATGCTATAAAATGCCTTGATGCATCTCTATTTTTGCCATAAATGTGATAACATGCTTGAAAACATCACCATTTCTTATAAAATGTCATTAAAAAGCATTTAAACATCAACATAACCTTCGAAATTGCATAACAATGCTACAAATTTCTTTAAAACATGTCCTATTTGATCGAATATGTCATAAGATGCATAAAATTGTCATAATTTTTGCCAAAAAATGTGACAAAGTGCTTTAGGTCATTACCTTTAAATGCAAAGATGCTATAAATGTGATATGAATCAAGGAACCAAACCCATAAATACTTTAACTCACCAAATCTAACTATATTCGAACACCAAAACCCAATTTGGTCAAACTCTCAATTTTTCTTTAACCCATTCAGCCCAAGCCCCATTTAAAGACCCAAGTTATTCCCTTAGTTTAACCATGATTACTTGGGCCAATGATATCTCATTTGCTTGATTGCCACATCACTTACATTAAGCAAATCAAAAAAATATCCATTTGGAGGGAAAAATAGAAAATTAGCAAGTTTAAGGAAATTTAAGTTAATTAGTATTTTATTTTATTAGTTTATCTCTTTTATGTTACTTTAAAAGTTCCAGCAAGTAAAACTCAAATCATTTGCAACGTCCAAGAATGCATTTATGGAGGATAAGAGGCTGACTACAAAAGTTATAGTATTAGGCCAAGACAATTTCTACACCAACAAAGCATTTGTGTCCATTTTCCATTTTGAGATTGTCTTATATGTTAAGTAATTGTCATTACTTTTAATCTTGAAAAATGTATTAGTGTTATTTTATTTTATATTAGACCTTTTAAAAGGGTCTCCAATGCTTTGTAAGAGGAGTTTTTTCTGTTGGAAAAGTAAAAATTGAACATTGAGCTTGTTTTTCAAGTTTAAACAAACCTTTACCCTAAATTTTCTTGTTACTGGAATTTAGGTGGTGGTTTCCTTGGTTAGTGGCTTTGTCTTTATGCCTTGGATCAATCTTAACTATTTCGATTCTTTTCTCTTCATTTGATTCACGCTTTACTCACCTATTGGCATTGCTAGAATTTGTTAAAGATTCACATCAAGAATGGTATCAGAGCCTTGGTTTGGCTGAGGTGAGTTCATCTACTGCCTTTTCTTCACTTGTTGGTTGAAAGGAGAAGTTGTGTTGTATGTGTAGAGTAGTTTGAAGTTGCCGTGAACATTGAAATTATGGTAGTTACGGACTAAGATGTGTTGTCTATTGTGGATTGCATTTTGGTTGTTGCTGAAAACTTTTTGTTGACTGTTTGGAATCTCTCTACTGAAAAAAAAAAAAAAAAAAAAAACTCTTAAACCCAAGTACCTCATAACTGTTGATTAAATAAATTTAAGTGTTTAGCTCAAGATTTCAAAGATTCAATAAAAAATTAAGTGAAAATACAAGTAGATAAAAGATATAGCAAGAGAGAAAAAGAATAGCTTTTCAATCAATTTTCCAATATTTACATATGATGGGTTTATATATATAGCATCCTAACGGCTAGGTACAAGCATATTTATTTTTTCAACAGCTAAGTACAACATATAACAACACATTTTTTAAATTCAAAAAACTAGTTGTTATGTTTGTCTTTTAGTGATTAACAAAAACTAGTTGTTATTTTAACCCTTAGTGACTAGCTTTTAAAACACTTGAAATGCGTTTCAGGCTTGATGTGGACATTCATAGACTAGCCAAAGAGTTATTTGAGCTTTCCTTCATTCTTTGAATCTTCAATCTCAATCTCTTCATCTTTAACACTCCCCCTCAAGTTGGACTCATACAAATTGAATAAGTTCAACTTGGAACTCACATTGAGAAGTTATTGTTGAATACATGGTTTGGTGAATATATCTGCAAGTTGATCTTCACTCATCACATAAGGCATGTTGATCACTTTGCTCAAATACTTTTCTCTTGTGAAGTGACAATCAACTTCAATGTACTTGGTCCTTTCACGGAGTACAGGATTAGATGCAATGTGTGTTGCCGCCTTGTTATCACAATACATATCCATAGATGTTTCAACTGAGAAGCCTAAGTCTTCCATTAATGATTTTATCCAAACCAATTCACTAGTAATAGATGCCATAGCTCTATACTCAACTTTTGCACTCGATCTTGCAACCACACTTTGCTTCTTGCTTTTCCAAGTCACCAAATTTCTTCCCACAAATGTGCAATAACCAGTGGTAGATCGTCTATGTAACACCTCTCTATTTAAAATCAATTACATAAGATATAATCTGAAATTTTTTTTTTAACATAAAGATATATATATATATGTGTGCGAAAGTTGAATATGTATAATATCCTGGTTACACACATAATCCATAGTATATAACCCAAAAATACAAGTTTACTGTACCAACGTATATATATATATATATATATATATACATATACATATAGATACATACGCATAATTATGCATTAATACCAAAAAATACCCCTATCATCAAGATACTAGCCCTGTTAACGCCTCGAAGAGTTCGCATCCATATCCCGCGGCGTTCATTATCTGTAAAAACCACAATCCATAAGGGGTGAGCGAAACAGCTCAGTAAGGAAACATAATATTCTAGTACAGAATTTATTTCCCTACCATATATACTATACGATACTGATGACGTACAGGTTATTAACTCATATCACCTTAACATAATCTAACGAGATAAATACACTCCGACCATATATTCTGTATCACTATCCACATAATGCTCATATTTATTATATAGAATATAAATAAATCTACATGCATTTCGAAATAAAAAACACATGACATTTTTAACAAATTATCGACAAATATATGACCGATCGTGCTAACACAGTTATGGATCGTGGCCACAAAGTAAATTCGCCCAACCCTCATCCATTCACATCACTCGTCTATCGGGCTGAGCATATATTTTATATATGATCGATCATATAATCTGGCTATAACCAAGCCAGCGGGTGTGAAGGGTATCTGAATATTCGGATCCATAACTAATGTAGTCACATAATTAATACCATATGGCCTAAAATCATGCATTCATTTTTTTTTTAAAACTATTGTACACTCAAACCATGCACAATAAATACCACATATGCGCACCTATACACACAGAAATGATAAATAACGTTCACCTCTCGATTTTATGCGCATATAAAATTCGTTCACATAATGAATGTATAATGCACTTGCGGATAGTGATACCTAACCAACAATTCATAACACTTCCATAATCACATACATTCGCAAATACCCAGTCTACCAATTTCACTGGGATTTATTCATCACAATTATAATTTCTACTATCACGATAAATATATCGTATACTATCCAATATTAATGGATAACCACATCAATGCATCATTTACTAATAAAGAAAATTTACATAATAATTATAACTACTATAATTATTATGACAACCAACGTGCAACGTCCTAAATATTACAATCTATTCTAAATTCTATTAACCACTGATCACACGGCCATAATAATAATTCATTTATACATTCCAACAACCATATAAAGTATTATACATACATAACACATCAAAATATTTCTAAATCTCCACAATAATAAACAAAGTTACCATTTTACCCTTCCTTCAAATTTTTGCTCATTTTGTTCACCCAATTCGATTCCTACTAATTTCATTTGCTCCCTAACATACCTATACACATTCAAACATACCATAACATGTTAAAATATATCATTTAAAGGCTCAATGAATAGTACTTCAAATTTACCATTTTGTCCCTCTTTCAATTTTCTTCCATTTTATACATTATTCTACACCCAATTTCGTCTAAACACCATTCCTAAATCCATTACTACACAAATCAATCACCAATCACAAATTTCATAAAAGAAAATTACATTTTCTTACCTTTAAAATATGCTAATTGCTTGATTAAACCTCCCAACACCGCAAAACCACCTAAATCACCATTAAAAATCATAAACCACTTTTAAAAACCACTTTTCAACAAATCCATAAATTGAAACTTAGTGAAATCAAGAACTTTTACCGTTAGCTTAAAGGTCTCGACGCGTAGAACAATTTTTCCTTCTGCGCTAACGCGTTTAATCGGGCGGATTAAAAGATTTTGGTTGATTTTGTCCAAAAAAATTGAAAGAGAAAGGGAGAAGCACCTCACGGCAAGGAAGAAGAAAAGTAACTTTTGTTTCAATTTTGAAAAGTCAACCAAACTTATCCATATCCATATTTTCGAAAATTATACTATTACCCAAAAATATTTCAAAACTTGCATTTAGCTCCCAAGAAAATTATGAGACTACCTAAGCCATTTTTGTATTCTTTCACTTTAGTCCATCAATTTTAATTCCCACTTTTTCTTCTAATTCCTTGTGAAAAGACCATTTTATCCCTAATAAAGAAAATTGGTCGCTTTAGTCCTTTTTCATCATTTATAGAGAAATTCACATCCTAATTCAATTTTACTTTTTCCATATCTTATTTACAACATTTACAAGAGTTCTGGGTGATCAAAATCTGGCAGAGTCCTTTCGACTCTTAACGTAATGACCATTTTACCCTTTTTAGCAAAATTGTCCCTTTTTGTCCAAAATAGAAATTTTGGCATTCTTATGCTTATAAAATCTATCTTTCCTTCTAATACACTCTATCATACTAATTTATATTCTTGACATCTAGCTTGATCAATCAAAACTTTATCAAATGACGATTTTACCCTTTTTTAATTTCTGACTTCCCAAAAATATACCAACCGCGTCTCGAATTGAAATTAAATATACCAACATAATATTTATGAAATTCTAAGACTTTTTGTGCGATCAAAACTCACTTTGGCCTCAATTTTGAGTGAAAAGACTATTTTGCCCTTACCCGACAAAATAACTTATTTAATCGATTTTCACTTGGTCTCCTTCCAATAACTCCATAAAACATTTTCAAAAATAAGAGATAATAAAAATTAGGATTTATTTATATCTGAGTGTCACAGTCTATCCTCGAAGTTATCAACCCAATTTGCATCTATGTAGGCACATATCTTATGGTGACCATTTCTTCTCATTAAAATTCCTTACAAAATTCTATTCACCATTTTCATGTGTATATTCTTTGGGCATGACATGTGTTGACTTACCTATTGTACAGAAAAAGCAATGTCAGGTCGTGTAATAATTAAATATATAAGCTTATCTACAAGTCTTTGATAAAGCTTGATGTCCTTGTATGGTTCCTCCTTGTCATGCTCTTTTTCATACTTCTTATCCTCTTTCTTCCTTCTTGGTGCCTCCATAAGTGTTATGGCTCGCTTTGTTCCAAGTTTTCCTGTCTCGCTTAACAAATCAATAACATACTTTCTTTTGGATAGAAATAACCCTTCATTGGAATAGGCTATTTCTATACCTAGAAAATATCGTAGGTTTTCCAAATCCTTAACATCAAATGTACACTTCAAATATGCTTTAATATTCTTAATGCCATTTATGTCACAGCCGGTGATGATAATATCATCCACATAAATAAGAACAATGGTAGATCCCTCACTTGAGTGCTTAATGAACAAGGAGTGATCAGCGTTACTTACTTTAAAATTTTGAGAACATAATGCATTATGCAATTTATTATACCATGCTCTTGGTGATTGCTTTAATCCATATATGGCTTTCTTCAATTTGCAAACATGTGTATTAGGAATCATGACATCGTACCCTTAAGGTAGACTCATATAAACCTCTTCCTCTAACTCTCTTTGCAAGAAAGCATTCTTTACATCCATTTGATGTAAATTCTAGTTATAATTAGCCGCTAAGGAGAGAAGTACCATAATGATGTTCATTTTTGCAACCGGTGCAAAAGTTTCTGTATAATCTAAGCCATAAGTTTGGGTAAAACCTTTAGTCACTAACCTAATCTTATGTTTGTCCAAGGTTCCATCACTATTTAACTTAGTCTTATACACCATTTGCATCCTACAACCTTCTTTCCCAAAGGTAAAGGTATTAATTCTCATATATTATTTTTAACTAAAGCATCTAATTCCTCCTGCATGACTTGCTTCCAAATTGGTGATTCCCTAGCTTTCTCAAAGTTATTAGGATCTTTAATAGTATCTAACTTAGTTAAAAGGGCTCTAAAACTCTCCTTTACATTTTCTAAGGTGTAGTAGTGGTCAAGAGTGTTAAAGATGAAAAGATTGAGATGGAAGATTCAAAAAATGAAGAAAAACCCAAATAACTCTTTGGTTAGTCTATGGATGCCCACATTAAGCCCAAAACCCATTTTAAGTGTTTTAAAAGCTAGTCACTAAAGGATAAAATAACAACTAGTTTTTGTTAGTCACTAAAAGATAAACATAACAACTAGTTTTTTTGAATTTGAAAGATGTGTTGTTATATGTTGTACCTAGTTGTTGGAAAAGTAAAGTAAGCTTGTACTTAATTGTTAGGATGTTGTATATATAAACCCATCATGTGTAAATATTGCAAGATTGAATAAAAAGTTATTCTTTTTCTCTCTTGTTATATCTTCTATCTACTTCTATTTTCACTTGGTTTTTTGTTGAATCTTTGAAAACTTAAGCTAAACACTTAAATTTATTTAATCAACATGGCATCAGAGCTTGGCCACATCTAAGGAAGTTCTTTTTCAGCATCTTTCTCTTTTTTTCCCCTCTCTTGGTTGTGTGTTCAATCTCCATTGTGCAAGGCCAAGTTGTTGAAATTGGAATGGCAGCACAAGAGGGAAGTAGTTCCACCAAGGGAGAGAATTTTTTCAATGTTGATTCCGACTACAAAATCACCACCAAGCTTACTACCTTCCCCCTCAATGGAAGGAATTATTCTACATGGGTGACAAATGCTACAAGGGCCTTATTGGGCATGAGAGTTCTTGGATTTGTTGATAGAGAAATTAATCAACCTAAGGTAAGAGATAAACAATACGCCAAATGGAGATATGTTGATAATCTCGTCATCACTTGGATTATCAACTCCATTGATCAATCCCTGGTTGGTGCCTTCAATAAAGCCAAAATCGCTAAAGACCTTTGGAATGCACTTGCTAGAAAGTTCGAGAATCAAGGAAATCTCTTGAAAGTCTATGAGTTGAGGGAAATCATCACAAATGCCAAGATGAATGGTAGTGATTTCCTTTCCTACTCCAATAAAATCAAGGAAGCATGGGATGAATTGGAATGTTTAAGGCCGATTACCACTAATGAGGAAGAATTAGAGAAAACGGCCAATGAAGATCTTGTTTGTTTCCTCTTGGCAAGATTGGGACCTAGTTTTGGAGACCTTAGAAATCAAATTCTAAGGAATAAAGAGATGCCACCGTATGATGATGTGGTGAATATTGTGGATAAAGAATTGTAGATAAAGAATTGATGGCTAGAGAAGTATTTGATAGAGATGAGCCCAAAACTGAGAAAGGTGCATTTGTGCAAGCAAAAGAAGAAGCAATGGTAACTCAATGGTTGAAAGAGAGTAAAATCATGAAGTGTGAAAGATGTGGAATGTTAGGACACATCAAAAGAAATTGTAGGTTTTGTGATCATTGTGGAAAGTTTGAGCATAACAAGGATAGATGTTTTGAGCTTCATCCTCACTTGAGGAAGAAGAATAAAGCCAAAGTTTCACAAGAATTACAACATGCATTAGAGATAGACTTGTCCACAAACCTCATTGAGCAATTTACAAAGTTTCTTTAATCTCAAAGGTTGAGCACCTCTCAAGGTTTGATCTCTAATTTATCTTTAAATATTGATATTTGGGTTATAGACTTGGGTGCTACAAATCACATATTTAGAAGTAAAAATTTAGTTTCTAAAATTGAGACTATAGGAAATGATAAATGGGTGAGTATAGTTAATGGCAAATATATACCAATTAGTGGCTTAGGACACTTGAACATTTTGTCTAAGCATACTAAAGGTCTTTATATGCCATGCTTCTCTTCAAATTTGCTGTCCGTAAGTAGAATTACTAAAGATTTAGATTGTTATGTCATATTTGAACCTAATAAAGTAACTTTTCAGGACATCAAGACCAGTCAATTGATTGGTGAGGGAAGAGAGAAAAATGGACTTTATGTTTTGGAAGATTCAAGCAAGGCTTTTAAAGTAGATAATGGCAAAGTTCAAGAACTTTGGCATGCTAGATTAGGGCATCATTCTAGTCATATTTTACAAAAATTAGTTCCTAATTTAAAGTTTTAGGAAATCAAAGATTGTAGTTCTTGTATCTTAGGAAAACAAGTTAAGATACCTTTTGTACAATCTCATCATGAATATAATGATTTATTTGCCTTGGTACATTCTGATTTATGGACTTCTCCTACTTTATCTCATAAAGGCTTCAAATATTTTGTAACTTTTATAGATCACAAATCTAGGTATACATGGATTTATCTAATTAAAAAGAAATATGAGACTTTTGAATGTTTTAGAGAGTTTGTAATATTGATTGAAATCTAATTTGATAAAAAGATTAAAGTGTTGAGAACTAATAATGGAGGAGAGTATGTGAACAACTTGTTTAAGGAGTTTTTAGTAAGTAAAGGAATTGTTCACCAAACCATTTGTCTTTATACTCCGAAATAAAATGGTGTGGCTGAACATAAAAATAGGCATATTTTAGAGGTCGCAAGAACTATGATGTTCTATCACAATGTGCCTAGAGAGTTTTGGGGGAAAACCGTTCTTACAGCCACACATCTTATTAATCGAACTCCATCTATGGTCTTGAAAGAAAAGATACCTATCGAGATTGCCTATAGTACCCAACCGGACTTGTCCTATCTTAGAATTTTTGGATGTGTATGCTATGTACATATTTCAAGTCATTCAAGAGATAAATTAAGTGAAAAGAGCATTAAATGCATCTTTTTAGGTTATTGTATAGATACTAAGGGTTCTAGGTGTTATAATCCCTTAACTAAAGACAAGTATATCTCTAGGAATGTTACTTTCATAGAAAATGACTCATATTTTGATAGGACCAGTAATGAAAAAAGTGTAGTAGAGGATCCATTTCCTTTAGCCATAATACACAAACATGTACCACTATCTAAGGACAATGTTGATAACCAAGACCAAGACTTGAACAGTGATAACGTAGAATTACAAGATGAAGAGTCCAATGAATGTAAAAATAGCAAAGAAAGTCAAGATGCACATTCACCTAGTGAAGTAAGAGAAGATTTACCTTTGTTATCTCATAGAATTAGAGAGGAGGAAAATCAAGATGAAACACCTAGGGATGAACAACCGAATGTTTAAATAGAGTCACCATCTATTAGTACACGAAGCGAGGGGGAGCATGTTATACCTACACAAGACCAAAATCCCCTACTTAGGAGATCTCAAAGACTTCGGCAATCTTCATCAGAATGGATGAAGAATAGAGTGTTTTTCTATGGTAATAAAGTAACCGCACACCCTCTTGACCACTACTACACTTTAGAAAATGTAAAGGAGAGTTTTAGAGTCTTTTTAACTAAGGTAGATGCTGTTAAAGATCCTAACAACTTTGTGGAAGCTAGGGAATCACCAATTTGGAGACAAGTCATGGAGGAAGAATTAGATGCTTTAGTTAAAAATAACACATGGGAATTAATACCTTTACCTTTGGGAAAGAAGGTTGTAGGATGCAAATAAGTGTATAAGACTAAGTTAAATAGTGATGGAACCTTGGACAAACATAAGGCTAGGTTAGTGGCTAAAGACTTTACTCAAACCTATGGCTTAAATTATACAAAAACTTTTGCACCAGTTGCAAAAATGAACACCATTAGAGTACTTCTCTCTTTAACGGCTAATTATAACTGGAATTTATATCAAATGGATGTAAAGAATGGTTTTTTGCAAGGAGAGTTAGAGGAAGAGGTTTATATGAGTTTGCCTCAATGGTACGATATTATGGTTCCTAATACACATGTTTGCAAATTGAAGAAAGCCATATATGGATTAAAGCAATCACCAAGAGCATGGTTTAATAAATTGCACAATGTATTGTGTTCTTAAAATTTTAAAGTAAGTGACGCTGACCACTCTTTGTTCATTAAGCACTCAAGTGAGAGATCTACCATTGTTCTTATTTATGTGGATGATAATATCATCACCGGTTGTGACATAAATGGCATTAAAAATATTAAAGCATATTTGAAGTGTACATTTGATGTTAAGGATTTGGGAAACTTACGATATTTTCTAGGTATAGAAATAGCCTATTGCAATGAAGGGTTCTTTCTATCCCAAAGAAAGTATGTTCTTGATTTGTTAAGTGAGACAAGAAAACTTGGAACAAAACCAGGCGTAACACCTATGGAGGCACCAAGAAGGAAGAAAGAGGATAAGAAGTATGAAAAAGAGCATGACAAGGAGGAACCATACAAGGACATCAAGCTTTATCAATATCATACCTCCTTCCTTTCATTTCTATTCATGTGGCATATAGTACATTGAAATTGTCAACGCTTTCTTATAGTGAAGCGAAGTTTTCATTTGTTCAAAAGAGTTTATAGGAAGTAACCGTATAAATAGTAACAACTAAAATAGTATTATATTTTTTTTTCCTCTAAAGAATTGTTATGCATCTTAATAAAATTAATACTTCAGAGTACACAGAAAGGAAATTACATAATAATGGCCTAAACCTTAGATATATTATGCCCTGTCCGAAAATCTTTACCTCAACTGCACTTTCCGGAACTGCTACCGCTATATCGTAATCACCTGAAAAGTAATAATTCCACAAATGGGTGAGCACACCACATTGCTCAGTAAGATAATACAATACTTAATAAAGGAAGGAGCATGTTACTTGAATCTATACTTATTTTGGCCATTTCATACAAGTCCACACACATAGGTAAAAGCATGTCCATATATCAATGTACATGTACAGACAAACATATGCTCAATGACGTACACAAGATATCATGTCATATCATTAAAACTCTAAGCACTATCTCAGCTATGACTTATGTATAAACAATCTCAATCAGAGTAATATTACTCATAACATACCACACCACAAATTATGCAGTCTCAAACAAGATGCATTTTAAATGAATAGCTTCCTCACCTGCACTCGTTTAATTCCTTTTTCCATTCTTATCACAAATACCTACATGACCATATAAAATCACTACATTGATATGCGCATAGATATCAACTAAATATCTCAACAACATAAAGAGAGCTGATCAGAAATCAGTATAACCACACAATTTCAATCACACACTTGATCCGAGATAACCAAAATATCCTAGGCACACAATCAATATCCTCATAAGATAAAAATATTTCAAACATCTAAATATATACAAACGAGGGTATTAGTAAAAATGCTAACACTTCTTCTGTATGTCATTTCCACTCTCGGAAGGTAAGTGGTAGTACTTTATTGCATTTACAAGTGATCGATTATACTTAGAGACATCATGGATCATGGTTGTTACTCTAGGCCACAGGGCTATTTGGAGTACAGCTGTGGATTTCACCTACCCCTCAAGGTACCACAGTCTTAACGTCATATCTCAATGAGAAGCTGGCTTACAAGCCCAACTAAGTACGATGGAACATACATATCCGATCCACATATCCCTATTATCCCAATACTAATTCATTACTAGTCTATTTTATCATACATTCACATTATCTCTTTATTCTTACTATATCAAGACAACCTGACAGTTACACCATAATCACGAATATATGTCCACCATTCTTTATCCCTTACTAGGGATTCTTTCACCTACATAAATCATAACTATATCACTATAGGGACACATATCAATCCAATCCTAGTCGTCTGTTAAGGTACACTGGTAATGACAAACGTAAACTCATAACATAGCTCTTATACCATCATATCCTTACCGTACTTTCCACCACACGTATAAACGTGTAGACTAATATATTGAATGACCTGCAATACACCAAGTATGCCTTTTCAACAATATCCTCAAGCATCTCACATGACCTTTAATCTATTATGGAATCAAACATATTCTTTTCGTTTCAAAAGCACACCGGTGGGTTAGACCTGATTCTATATACTTAAAGTGAGGTAGCCTATATATTGCCTAACCCATTATTTTACTACGGCATAATAATTATAACATACTAACGTATACACACATGTCCATTCAGATAGTATTGCAAAACATCAAGTGCAACATCTACTCAATCATTCAATCACAAGGGCATAATTACGTATGTATATACAAGCGTACCTACCATATAAATATATATATATATATATACAAACATGGGACATACAATGCTGTATAGGTATTTTAGAATATCTAACGTAGCACTGCAGGTCGACGGTAATGGTATTACGCTTATATATATATATATTTAACACACGGATATTAACACTTTTAATTGCACAATTATGCCCATTCCCCGTTAATGGAACTTTTCTACAATTTACACTATTGTTATGATATACATTCATATAATTATAAACATTATAAATATTAAAATCTATTTTTTCACAATTTAAATATCATATTATCTTACCTCCGGGCATCCAGCGCTTATGTGAATGATGAAAAGCTGTCCCGAAAAGTGTATACACGTTCGAAATACTCCTCTGTACGTTATAGGTATCTCCTCGAAAAATATGTAAGTTACTGTTTACGAGTACTATTTATGAGCACTATTCAATCCATGAAATTTCAGTTTCCATTTCACGAACATAACATACCATTGCGATCCTTGCGATGTCAGAATACTGTCCATGGTGTCCATATGTCACAAAACACAAATTGAAGCATTCAAAATCACTAAACATTCTAAAATTTCAGATTTCAAGGTACTTACTTTGGACCCTCGAATCATCATCGAAACTCATTCCAAATTGAGATCTAAACATACCACATTGAAATATGAGTGTCGAAGAGCACACTGATCGGTTTAGATTTCATCGAAGCTACACCAATCGCCGAAAATCTTACTGGAAAGACAGCTTCTCGATCAGCCATCCTTCGCCGAAATCTTGTGACCAAAAGCAAGAACTGGGCACACTACTATGAAGAGGGCGGCGAGACGGTGCCAGACGCGCTGGAGGTGTTGGTCAACTCGCTATGCATCGCTGTGAATCGCTGGTCAAAGTTCACAATGGCGAGACTTCAGGCTGCGAGTGAGGGCGCGTGGCGACGGCGATGGGGGCGGGGTTGGCTACATTGCACTCGCGATGGCTCGGCGATCCTCCACTAGCCAACGGTGAGGTGATCTGGGGTTCGGTGACAAAAGTCACTGTTTATAGGAGAGAGAGCCGTGGGGAGGAAAGAGAGAAGAGAGAAAAGAGGGAGGGAAATAGTGAGGTCGTATTGTCAGATTTCCTGACCCGTCCCGCTTATATAGTCGTGCACGCACAACGAAAAATTACAGCTTTTTTTTTCAGTCGTCAAATTTCTAATACCGGTAATAAAATATTATATTTTTCGCTCATACAGTACACTATCTCAAATACCGGACAACTCCCTCTCTTATCAAAACTCTCGAAAATACTGTATTATAACTCTATGACAGGATTTTAAGAGTATAAAAATTTCAAGATGTTACAATCAAAGACTTGTAGGTAAGCTTATTTATTTAACTATCACACGACCTGACATTGTTTTTTTTGTACAGCAGGTAAGTCAACACGTGTCATGCCCAAATAATATACACATGGAAATGGTGAATAGAATTTTGAGATATTTAAAAAAAGCACTAGGGCAAGGAATCTTAATGAGAAGAAATGGTCACCATAAGATATGCGCATACACAGATGCGGATTGGGGTGGTAACTTCGAGGATAGACGATCTACCACTAGTTATTGCACATTCGTGGGAGGGAATTTGGTGACTTGGAAAAGCAAGAAGCAAAGTGTGGTGGCAAGATCAAGTGCAGAAGTTGAGTATAGAGCTATGGCATCTACTACTAGTGAATTGGTTTGGATAAAATTATTAGTAGAAGACTTAGGTTTCTCAGTTGAAACACCTATGGATATGTATTGTGATAACAAGGCGGCAACACACATTGTATCTAATCTTGTATTCCGTGAAAGGACCAAGCACATTGAAATTGATTGCCACTTCACAAGAGAAAAGTATTTGAGCAAAGTGATCAACATGCCTTATGTGATGAGTGAAGATCAACTTGCAGATATATTCACCAAATCATGTACTCAACAACAACTCCTCAAGGTGAGTTCCAAGTTAAACTTGTTCAATTTGTACGAGTCCAACTTGAGGGGGAGTGTTCAAGATGAAGAGATTGAGATTGAAGATTCAAAAAATAAAGAAAAGCCCAAATAACTCTTTGGTTAGGCTATGGATGCTCACATTAAACCCGAAGCCCATTTTAAGTGTTTTAAAAGCTAGTTACTAAAGGACAAAATAACAACTAGTTTTTGTTAGTCATTAAAAGACAAACATAACAACTAGTTTTTTGAATTTGAAAGATGTGTTGTTATATGTTGTTATATGTTGTACTTAGTTGTTGAAAAAGTAAAGTAAACTTGTACCTAGCTATTAAGATGTTGTATATATAAACCCATCATGTGTAAATATTGCAAGATTGAATAAAAAGCTATTTTTTTTTCTCTTGCTATATCTTTTATTTACTTCTATTTTCACTTGGTTTTTTGCTGAATCTTTGAAAACTTGAGTTAAACACTTAAATTTATTTAATCAACAAAGAGGGTGTGCGGTTACTTTATTACCATAGAAAAACATTCTATTCTTCATCCATTCCGATGAAGATTACTGAAGTCTTTGAGATCTCCTTAGTGGGGAATTTTGGTCTTGTGTAGGTATAACATGCTCCCTCTCGCTTCGTGCACTAATAGATGGTTTATCTTGTCTACTAGATGGTGACTCTATTTGAACATTCGGCTGTTCATCCCTTAGTGTTTCATCTTAGTTCTTCTCTTCTCTAATTCTACTAGATGACAAAGGTAAATCTTCTCTTACTTCACTAGGTGAATGTGCAACTCGACTTTCTTTACTGTTTTCACTTTTATTGGACTCTTTGTCTTGTGATTCAACGTTATCACTATTCAAGTCTTAGTCTTGGTTACCAACATTATCCCTAAATAGTGGTACATACTTGTGTATTATGGTTAAAGGAAATGGATCCTCCACTACACTTTTTTCATTACTGATCCTATCAAAATATGAGTCATTTTCGATTAAAGTAACATTTCTAGATATATACTTGTCCTTAATTAAGGGATTATAGCACCTATAACCCTTAGTATCTACACAATAACTTAAAAAGATGCATTTAATGCTTCTTTCACTTAATTTATCTTTTGAATGATTTGGAATATGTACATAGCATACACATCCAAAAATTCTAGGATAGGACAAGTCTAGTTGGATACTGTAGGCAATCTTGATGGGTGTCTTTCCTTTCAAGACCATAGATGAAGTTTGATTAATAAAATGTGTGGCTGTGAGAACGGCTTCCCTCTAAAACTCTTTAGGCACATTGTGATAGAACATTATAGTTATTGTCACTTCTAAAATATGCCTATTTTTACGTTCAGCCACACCATTTTGTTACGGAGTATAAGGATAAGTGATTTGGTGAACAATTCCTTTACTTATTAAAAACTCATTAAACAAGTTGTTCACATACTCTCCTCCATTATCAGTTCTCAACATTTTAACCTTTTTGTCAAATTGGTTTTCAATCAATATAACAAATTCTTTAAAACACTCAAAAGTCTCAAATTTCTTTCTAATTAGATAAATCCATGTATACCTAGATTTGTTATATATAAAAGTTACAAAATATTTGAAGTTTTTATGAGATAGAGTAGAAGTCCATAAATTAGAATATATCAAGGCAAATAAATCATTATATTCATGATGAGATTATACAAAAGGTATCTTAACTTGTTTTCCTAAGAAACAAGAACTACAATCTTTGATTTCATCAAACTTTAAATTATGAACTAATTTTTGCAAAATATGACTAAAAAGATGCCATAATCTAACATGCCAAAGTTCTTGGACTTTGCCGCTATCTACTTTAAAAGCCTTGTTTGAATCTTCCAAAACATAAAGTCTATTTTTCTCACTTCCCTCACCAATCAGTTGACCGGTCTTGATGTCTTGAAAAGTTATTTTATTAGGTTCACATATGACATAACAATCTAAATCTTTAGTAATTCTACTTACGGACAACAAATTTGAAGAGAAGCATGGCATATAAAGACCTTTAGTATACTTAAACAAAATATTCAAGTGTCCTAAGCTACTAATTGGTATATCTTTACCATTAGCTATACTCACCCATTTATCTTTTCCTATAGTCTCAATTTTAGAAGCTAAATTTTTACTTCTAAACATGTTATTTGTAGTACCCGAGTCTATAACCCAAGGATCAATATTTAAAGATAAATTAGAGATCAAATCTTGAGAGGTGGTTAACTTTTGGGATTGAAGAAATTTTGTAAATTACTTAATGAGGTTTGTGGACAAGTCTATCTCTGATGTGTGTTGTAATTCTTGTAAAACTTTGGCTTTATTCTCTTTCCTCAAGTGAGGATGAAGCTCAAAACACCTATCCTTGTTATGTCCAAACTTTCCACAATGATCACAAAACCTACAATTTCTTTTTATGTGTCCTAGCCTTCCACATCTTTCACACTTTATGGTTTTGCTCTCTTTCAACCCTTGAGTTACAATTGCTTCTTCTTTTACCTACACAAATGCACCTTTCTTAGTTTTGGGCTCATCTCTATCAAATGCTTCTTTAGCCATCAATTCCTTATTCACAATATTCACCATATCATCATACGGTGGCATCTCCTTATTCCTTAGAATTTGATTTCTAAGGTCTCTAAAACTAGGCCCCAATCCTACTAAGAGGAAACAAACAAGATCTCCATTGGCCCTTTTCTCCAATTCTTCCTCATTTGTGGTAATCGGCCTCAAACATTCCAATTCATCCCATGCTTCCTTGATTTTGTTGGAGTAGGAAAGGAAATCACTCCCATTCATCTTGGCATTTGTGATAATTTCCCTTAACTCATAGAATTTCAAGAGATTTCCTTGATTCCCGAACCTTCTAGCAAGTGCATTCCAAAGGTCTTTGGCAGTTTTGGCTTTGTTGAAGGCACTAACGAAGGATTGATCAATGGAGTTGATAATCCAAGTGATGACGAGATTATTAACATATCTCCATTCGGCATATTCTTTATCTCCCACCTTACGTTGATTAATTTCTCCATCAACAAATCCAAGAACTCTCATGCCCAATAAGGCCCTTGTAGCATTTGTCACCTATGTAGAATAATTCCTTCTATTGAGAGGGAATGTAGTAAGCTTGGTGGTGATTTTGTAGTCAGAATCAACGTTAAAAAAACTCTCTCCTTTGGTAGAACTACTTCCCTCTTGTGCTGCCATTCTAATTTTAACAACTTGGCCTTGCACAACGGAGATTGAACACACAACCAAGAAAGAGGAAAAAAGAGAAAAATGATGAAAAAGAACTTTTCTAGATATGGCCAAACTCTAATACCATGTTGATTAAATAAATTTAAGTGTTTAGTTTAAGATTTCAAAGATTCAATAAAAAACCAAGTAAAAATACAAGTAGATAGAAGATATAGTAAGAGAGAAAAAGAATAGCTTCTCATTTAATTTTTCAATATTTACACATGATGGGTTTATATATATAGTATCTTAACAGCTAGGTACAAGCATATTTTACTTTTCCAACAACTAAGTACAACATATAACAATATATCTTTTAAATTCAAAAAACTAGTTGTTATATCTGTCTTTTAGTGACTAACAAAAACTAGTTGTTATTTTGTTCTTTAGTGACTAACTTTTAAAACACTTGAAATGGGTTTTGGGCTCGATGTGGGCATCCATAAACTAGTTAAAGAATTATTTAGGATTTTCTTTATTCTTTGAATCTTCAATCTCAATCTCTTCATCTTCAACAATAACCTCATATAATCCTTAGATCTCATTACTTAACATATCACCATAAACACTACCCAAACACTACTTCAAACACTTTACCCAAACATTTAATTTTTCTCTAATTCTCAAATGGCTAACATAAGCTCTTCCTCTTCCCTAACTCCACTATAGGAAGTAGGTCAATTAAAATTTCAAGAGGAAATAAATGATCTTAAGGCTACATTAGTCCAACTCCTCCAAGAGTAAGCAGTTCAAAATCAACAAAATTGTCATCCGCAAACACGTACTCCCCCACCTTGCAAACTAACCACTAGCCTAAGACATCCAAGACAACCGCCATTACCTAGAGATTATTAAGAAGAGGAGGTTTATTCCTTTAGTGATAGTGATACTAAGTTTGTAAGAAGGTGGAGGAATTGTGATGATGATAGGGGCTTAAAAATTGACATTCTAAAATTTGAAGGGAGTTTGAATTCAGATAATTTTGTTGATTGGTTACATGCTACTGAGCAAGTTTTTGAATACAAAGGGTACTCCGGTGAAAAAAAATGTAAATTGGCTACCCTTCGTTTCAAGGATTGTGCTTCGTTATGGTGGAAAAATATCAAAAAGCTTAGAAGTCGAAAGGGAAAAGATTGAGTTTGTTCTTGGGAGAAATTGAAGAAACTTTTTAAGAAAAGGTTCTTGCATGAATCACATAGGCAAGAATTGTATTTAAAACTTTATACACTTAAGTAAGGAGATGGTAGTGTAGAAGAGTATATTCGAAAATTTGAGAAGTTGATGATGAGAAGTGATTTACCAGAAGTTAAAAAGCAAACTATAGCCCTTTTTTTGAGGGGATTAAAGCTAGAAATAGCTCATATGGTAGAGTTACAGCCTTATTACACCTTTGAAGACGTGTGCAAATTTACAGTTAAAGTTGAAAAGCAAACAAAAAGTGCAAAGGTGATAGGTTTCAAGTCTTTCACTAACGGACCTACCTTCACTAAAAGTTCCTCCTCTTATTCCAAGTCTAAATTCACTTTAGAGGATAAGGGTCATGGCAAAATCCAAGAGCCTCAAAAAGACTCTCCCATTCCTCTTAAACATGGAAAAAATGAGTTTAGTGGTAAGAAATATTTCAAGTGTCAGGGGTATGGCCATTTCCAAGCCAATTGTCTGAACAAAAGACTAATGACACTTAGAGATATCCAAATAATTGAAGAGTCAATTGAAGAAGAAGATGAGGCAGAAAGTGATGAAATCGTGGCCGAACAAGAATAAGAAATAGTGGAGGAAGCTGATTGCGGTTTTATGCTCATTGTGCGGCGTGCCTTACATACACAAATAAGTCCCCAAGAAGATCAGAGGCTGAATATTTTTCAAATTCGTTGCACCATCAATAATAAGGTGTGTACAGTGATAATCAATAGTGGAAGTTGTGCCAATGTGGCCTCTATGACACTTGTGGAGAAGCTTGGGTTGCCTACTACACCACATCCTCAACCTTACAAGTTACAATGGCTGTGTAATGAAAACAATCTCCAAGTCACAAGGCAAGTACCCCTTTTTTTCTTAATTGGGAAGCATTATAAAGATGAGCTGTTGTGTGATATTATTCCAATGGTTGCTTGCCATGTGTTATTGGGCCGTCTTTGGCAAATTAATAAGGAGGTTAAACATAGTGGTAGAAAGAACACTTATTCTTTTAAGTTTGAGGGTAAATTAATTACTTAAACTTCTTTAAAGCCTTTTCAAGCAAATCGACCTTCTCAAAGACTATAAACTAAACAAAATAATATATTCTTAAGTAGGGCTAAAATTGGAAAAAATCTTACAATGAGTGAGCCAATTTATGCTTTCCTTGTGATTGAGAAACAGGAAGTTAAAGAGACCAAACAACTTCACTCCATGATTCAGCCCTTGTTGAGTGATTATAGAGATATGTTTCCTGATGATTTACCCATTGAGTTGCCACCACTTAGAGGAATAGAGCACCAAGTTGATTTATTATCTGGCGCTCAACTTCCTAATAGGGGCAGCCTATAGATGCAATCTTACGGAGGCTTATAGAGGTTAAGGAGTTGCAAAGACAAGTGGAGGAGCTGATTTCAAAGGGTTTTGTACGGGAAAGTATGAGTCCATACTCAGTTCCAGCCTTGATAGTTCCAAAGAAAAATGGTTCATTTCGCATGTGTGTTGATAATAGGGCGATCAATAATATAACCATTAAATATCGATACCATATTTATTGATTAGATGACATGCTTGATGAGCTGCATGAGGTTATGATTTTTTCAAAAATTGACTTAAGGAGTGGATACCATCATATTAGAATGAGGGAAAGGGATGAATGGAAGACGACTTTCAAGACCAAGCACGGGTTATTTGAATGGTTAGTTATGCCATTCAAATTTTTCAATGCTTCGTGTACATTTATGAGGTTGATGAATGAAGTTCTCAAGCCTTTTATTGGTTGATTTGTGGTAGTTTACTTTGATGACATTTTAGTATATAGCCAAAGTGATGAGGCACATGTTGATCATTTGCGACAAATTTTTGAAACTTTGAGAGCTTAAAAGTTGTATGCCAAACTTGAGAAGTGTGTGTTCGTTGTTGATCATGTGGTGTTCCTTAGCTATATAATTTTTAAGGATGGTATTACAGTGGATGAATTTAAGGTGGAAACTATTAAGTCATGGCATAAGCCTAAGTCCATCACAGAAGTTCGAAACTTTCATGGACTTGTCTCTTTTTATAGGAGATTTGTTCTTCATGTTAGTAGCATTATGGCTTCCATAACTGAATGTATAAAGAAGGGTGCTTTTGAATGGACCAATTTGGCTAAGAAGGCTTTTGAAGTGATCAAGCAAAAGTTGTGTGAACCCCTTATTTTAGCCTTACTAGATTTTGATAAGTTATTTGAGGTAGAGTGCGATGCAAGTAAAGTGGGAATCGGTGCTGTTCTTACTTAATGCAAACAACCTCTTGCTTATTTTAATGAAAAGCTAAATAACACAAAATGAAGGTATTCTACCAATGACAAGGAGTTTTATGCTATTGTGAGGGCACTTGATCATTGAAGTCACTATCTTAGGCACAAACAATTTGTTTTGCATCAAGACCACCAAGCCTTGAAGTATCTCCATGGGCAACACAAGATTAGTCCTCGACATGCCAAATGGGTAGAATTCCTATAATCCTTCACTTTTGTTTCCCATTATAAACAAGGGGAAGTTAATGTTGTTGCTGATGTACTTAGTAGAAAGTATTCTCTACTTATTTTACTTGATGTTAGGGTTATGGATTTTTAATTAATAAAGGATCAGTATGTTCATGATGGGGAGATGCATGATCTGATTCAAAAATGTTCCAAGGTGCCTTTGAAGAGTACACAGTTTATGAGGATTTTTTATTTAAAGGAAACAGGTTATGTGTCCCCAAGAGCTCATATAGAGAGTTGTTGATTAGAGAAGCACATAGAAGTGGGTTGGCAAGTCATTTTGGTGTTCACAAGACCTTATAATTGCTAAAAAAGCACTTTTATTGGCCAAAAATGTTGGGGAATGTTCAGGCCATTATTGTAAGATGTGGCACTTATCAACAGGCTAAAGCACATTTTAAGGCTGAGCCTTATACACCTTTGCCAATTTCAAATCAGATTTGGGAGGATTTGAGTATGGATTTTGTGGTTACTCTCCCTAGGACTCAAAGAGGGAAAGATTCTATCATGGTGGTAGTGGACCATTTCTCCAAGATGGCCCATTTCATTCCATGTCAGAAGACGGATGATGCTTCTAAGGTGGCAGATTTGTTCTTTAGAGAGATTGTTCGACTTCATGGTGTTCCAATAACTATGGTGTCGGATCGAGATACAAAATTTCTGAGTCACTTTTGGATGAGCTTATGGAGTAAGATCGGCATTAAACTTCTCTTTAGTACTTCTCACCATCCTCAAACCGATGGTCAAACAAAAGTTACTAATCGCACATTAGGTAATCTCTTGGGAAGTATGGCTGGTCAACACTTGAGAGATTGGGATTTGAAATTAGCATAAGCTGAATTTACTTATAATCGATCAGCAAGCACTACTACAAATCACTCTCTTTTTAAGGTTGTTTATGGTGGTAATCCCCTTACTCCTATTGATCTTACCTCATTACCAATAGACTTTTAAGTTCCCAAGGATGTCAATGAGAAGATCAAGAGGATGAAGAAGTTCCATGAAGAAGTTAAGAAGAAGATTGAGAAAGCTAATGAAGACTACAAAAGAAGGGCAAACAAGCATAGGAAACCTTTGGTTTTTCAATTTGGAGACTTAGTTTAGCTGCATTTGTGGAAAGAAAGGTTTCCTTTTAAGAGAAAAAGTAAGATTGCCCCTAGAGCAGATAGGCCTTTTCAGATCATTGCAAGAGTAGGTGATAATGCGTATAAGGTGACCTTACCAGATGAGTTGGGTGGAGTTTCGGCTACATTTAACGTGGGAGATCTTTCGCCATACTTAGAGGATGAAAATCTTTCGAATTTGAGGACAAATTATTTCAAACCTAGGAAGGATGATATGAATCAATAAACCAAACCCATAAACACTTTAACTCACCAAATCCAACTATATTCGAACACCATAACTCAATTTGGTCAAACTCTTAATTTTTCTTTAACCCATTCAACTCAAGCCCCATTTAAAGACCCAAGTTATTCCCTTGGTTTAACCATGAGCACTTGGGCTAATGATATCTCACTTACTTGATTACCACATCACTTACATGAAGCAAATCAAGAAAATATCTATTTGGAGGGAAAAATAGAAAATTGGTAAGTTTAAGAAAACTTAAGTTAATTAATATTTTATTTTATTAGTTTATCTTTTTTATGTCACTTTAGAAGTTTCAGCAAGTAAACTCAAATCATTTGCAAGGTCCAAGAATGCATTTATGGAGGATAAAAGGCTGACTACAAAAGTTGCAGTATTAGGCCAAGACATGATGGGCTCATCAAAGGGAGGTATTTCATTGCTTCTTAGTATTTGGTTTCAAATATCATTAAACTTGAAGTTCAAGCTAACAAGGTAAGTAAACACCTTATCCTTATTGGCGAGTACAAGAATGATGGCAATGTCATTAGTTTCTAGCTTATAGGAGTGAAGCTCATCGCAAGTCTTTGTAAATTTTTCCAAGAATTCAATTGAGTTAATCTCACCTTGTTCAAGCTTATTAAGGAAAGATTTAAGCTTATACACATTCATGAGATTCTTTTGTTGACCATAGATTCTGTTGATAGAATCTCACAACTCCTTAAAAGTCTCAGCATTAGAGAAAATATCAATCAAGTTTGGTTCTATAGAGTTAAGATTCAAGTTAAAACCATTTTGTCTACTTGAAACCATTCTTCAAATCCATCATCATCCAAAGGTCTTTTAACCCTTCCTGTGACAAACCTGTATCTACCTTTGCCACACAAAGCATTTATTACAGCCTTGACCCATATGTGGTAGTTATGGTTGTTTAGTAGAATAGTGGTGAGTTTAAGAGAGGTGTTAGCGTCTATTTCCATTATCTTGGAAGTGGTTCGGGTGGAGGTTTTGATGGTAGTTTGAGAAGGTGCTTTACTTTGTTTATGAGTGTCTAAAGAGGGTTCCTCACTTGCCATTTAGATTTGGCCAAAGGATGGGAGATACTTTTCAAATGCAAGCGTGAAGAATCAAAGAACAAAAAGAAGAAGAACAAGGATAGGAACTTACAGCTTTGATACCATGTTAATTTTGATGATCAAATTATAAGAAGTGAGCTTGAGAATTTCAACCAAAGAGAGAAATATGAAGAAGATGAGAGAATTGCTTTTCTTAATTGAAAGAATAATGTTACAAGAATTTAAATAGGCAAGTAATCAACAGCTATAATTGTTTTCTCAAGGTGGGAAAGCTATAATACACAAAATAAGTTAAATAAATTACTTACAAGTCATAAAGCAATGTTTCCTTTTTCTACTAATTGTAAAACAACTTCCAATGTTCACCATCTTGAAATTTGAATGTTTGAATTCTTCTCTTTGGCTCTTAAAGGTGCTGATTAAGATTGGGAAGCTGACTGAAATGATTACTAGGATACACAGATTCTAATACAACATAGTTAGGATGCTGGCATGAATCTCGAGATTGGTTAATTGGTTCAATCAGTTTTATTTTAACACTCCCCCTCAAGTTGGGCTTGAAGGTGTTACTTAAGTTCAACTTGCTTATTGCAATCTCGATATGTTTTTTAATGGGAGCCTTTATGAACAAATCTCCTAGTTGAACTTTACTTTGAACATAAGGGTTGCAGATGGTCTTATTTTGAATTTTCTTCCTAATGAAATGACAATCCATCTCAATGTGCTTCATCCTCTCATGAAATATCGGATTGGAAGCCATGTAGATTGTTGCTTTGTTGTCACAAAATAGTTTCATTAGCGCTTCACCATTTTGCATACAAATCCATAAAAATGGTTCAAATTGTTTACAAACATACAGGATTTTCCATTTTAAAGAATGTCAAACGTGTGTTAGAATGTCACAATTTATGCAAAAAATTGCAATAAAATGCATTGACACATCATTGTTTTGCATACAAATCCATAAAAATGGTTCAAATTGCTTACAAACATACCCAATTTGATCTAAAATGATACAACATACTTTAAATCATTACAATTTTTACAAAAAGTGCAAGAAAATGCTTCGAAACATCGCTGTTTAATGGAAAGATAAAATAAAGTGCATTGAAGCTTCTTCCTTTTTGCCAAAAAATATCAAATGTTGGTTAGAACATTGCAATTTTTGCAAAAAATTGCAATAAAATGCTTTAATACATTATCATTTTGCAAACAAATCGACAAAAATGGTTCAAATTTCTTACAAACATACCCAATTTGATCTGACATGATATTATATACTTTAAATCATCATAATTTTTTGCCAAAAGTGCAAGAAAATACTTTGAAATATCACTGTTTAATGCAAAAATGGAATAAAGTGCATTGAAGCATCTCCGTTTTAGCAAAAAAAAATACATAACATCCATTAAAATGTTCCAATTTCTGCCAAAAATGCAATAAAATATTTTAACACATCACTGTTTTGCATAAAAATGGTTCAAATTGCGTTCAAACATGCCCAATTTAATCTAAAATGATATAACATGCTATAAATCATCATAATTTTTCCCAAAAGTGCAAGAAAATACTTTGAAACATCACCGTTTAATGCAAAAATGAAATAAAGTGCATTGAAGCGTCTCTGTTTTAGCGAAAAAATATATAATATGCATTAAAATATCACAATTTCCGCCACAAATGCAATAAAATGATTTACCTCATCACTGTTTTGCATAAAAATCCATTAAAAGGGATCAAATTGCTTACAAACATACCCTTTTTGATCTAAAATGATCATGCTTTAAATCATTATAATTTTTGCCCAAAGAGTAAGAAACTACTTTTAAATCTCATTTTTTAATGCAAAAATGGAATAAAGTGCATTAAAGCGTCTTCCTTTTTGCAGAAAAACATCAAACGTGTGTTAGAATGTTGCAATTTCTGCTCAAAATGCAATAAAATGATTTAACACATCATTGTTTTTGCATAAAAGTCCACAAAAATGATTCAAATTGCTTATAAATATACCTGATTTGATCTAAAATGATATAACATGTTTTAGATCATCACAATTTTTGCTGAAAGTGTAAGAAAATGTTTTAAAACATCACCGTTTAATGCAAAAATAGAATAAAGTGTATTGAAGCATCTCCGTTTTTGGAAAAAAATACATAACGTGCATTAAAACATACCAATTTTTGCCAAAAATGCAATAAAATACTTTAACACATCACTGGTTTGCATAAAAATTTAGAAAAATGGTTCAAATTGCATTCAAACATGCCTAATTTGATCTAAAATGATATAACATGCTTTAAATCATCACAATTTTCACCAAAAGTGCAAAAAAATGCTTTGAAACATCACTATTTAATGCAAAAATGGAATAAAGTGCATTGAAGCCTTTCTGTTTTAACGAAAAAATACATAACATGCATTAAAACATCACAATTCTCACCAAAAATGCAATAATATGATTTAACACATCACCAAGATTGGTGTTATAATGACAACTTTGTGTGTATATGGATTTTGAATTCCATGGAACTATCCTTGGTAGGTGCATTCTCATAGTTTGAATCTTTTAAAGCACTTTGGGAGTCTATCAAGAGGTAATTTGGTCATCAAGAAAACTTGATGAGAATATATGAGTTGAAGCATTTTATCAAGAATATCAATCTCGGTGGAGGTAATCCAATAGAGTATAACACTAAAATAAATGAAGCATGGGATGAACTTTAATCATTAAGGTCAAATATCACATGTATTGAAGAACTTAAAAAAAGAGCTAATGAGAATGTTGTGATATCATATTTGATGGGTTTAGATTCTTACTACAATGATCTTAGGAACCACATCCTCAGAATTGATCATTTGCCCCATTATGATGATGTTGTAAACAAGGTGAATAAAGAGTACACGCAAAGAAAAATTTTAAATGGGAACTCAAGCAAGGCAGAAAGAGGTAGTTTTGTAGATAACAAGGAAGAAAAATGTTGGAAGTGTGGCCATTGTAAGATGTTGGGTCATACTAAAGAAAAATGTTGGATCCTCAATCAACATCTTAGGCTAAACAATTACAAGGAGAAGGCACCACCACATAGTGCTCAAAATGTAATTGAAAAAGACAACTCAAAACTCCTTGAGGATTTGGCAAAACTACTTTAAAACTATCTCCCAAGCTCCCTCTCAAGGTATGGTTTACAATTCACATTTTAACTTTGACCCTTAAATTATTAATAATTCAAGTGCTACTAATCATATGCTTAAAAATAAAAACAAGACATTTAAAATAAAAATTTTAGGAAATTTTAAAAATGTGACAATAGCCAATGGTAGTAAAATACCTATTAAGGGACTAGAAGACATTAAAATTTTATCCAAGAAAACAAAAGGCTTTTATATGCCAAATTTCTCATCAAGTTTATTATCGGTTAGTAAGCTAATAAATGATTTAAATTGTTGTGTCATCTTTAAATCCAATACAGTGATATTTTAGGACATACTAACTGGGAAGAAAATTGGTGAGGGAATACTATACGATGGCCTATATTTTTTGGATAGCATTAATTAAATTCTTAGAGTTGAAGAAGATTGTGGACTTCAAAAACTTTAGCATACAAGATTACGACATCCTCCTAACAACATTCTGTACAAAATGATTCCAAATATGAAATTTAGTGATTTTAAACAATGTAAGGCTTGTAATATAGGAAAAACAAACTAAACTTTCTTTTGTATATTTAGAAACTTGTTATAATGAAAGTTTTGATCTTATACGCTATGATTTATGGATTTCTCCTTTAGTTTCATAATAGCTTTAAATATTTTGTGACATTCATTGACCACAAGTCTAGTTACATTTGGATATATTTGATGAAAAATAAATCAGAGACCTTATCATATTTTAAAGAATTTGTATCCTTAATTGAAAATCAACTTGACAAAAAGATTAAGATTCTTAAGACCGATAATAAGGGAGAATACACTAGTAATACATTTAAGTATTACTTGAACACCTTAGAGATAGTTCACCAAAAAACTTGTCCTTACACACCCGAACAAAATGGTGTACCTGAATGAAAAAAATTAGCACATCTTAGATATAAGAAGATCATTGATGTTTCATTATAATGTTCCTAAAAGATATTAGAATGAAGCCATTCTTACTACCATACATTTGATTAACCGAATGCCTTATAAGTTATTGAATGAAAAATCTCCTTATGAGTTTTTATATAATAGACAATCGAATTTATCTTATCTTAAAGTATTTGGCTGCACTTGTTATGTTCATATCCTTGATCATGCTAAAGATAAATTGAGTCATTGGAGTATAAAGTGCATATTTTTTGGATATTGTGTAGATCAAAGGGGCTATAAATGTTTAGATCCTTGTACAAATAAAAATTTTCTCTCAAGAAATGTTATATTTTTTAAAAATGATCGATACTTTGACAAAGTGAGAAATAAGGGAGAAACTGGGGATCTTATTCCTTTATCTATTGTGGGTAACTAGTTGAGTTCATTAAGATATAATAATCAAATCAATAATCATGGAGTTGGTGAGGATTCTAACTCTTAAGGTTTAACACCACAAAATGATGGTATTGATAAATCATTAGAATCAAATGAAGAACAAAATATAGTTAGTGAAAGTCAAAATGAGAAAACACCTAGTGATGAACAACCTAATGCTCAATTAGATTCTCAAGATGAAATCCCATTTAGTTATTTATAGGTTGATCAAAATGAAAGCAAGTCTATTTCTCCATCACATGATCAAAATTTTTCACTTAGGAGATCTCAAAGTATTAGGAAGTCCCCATCTGAATGGAAGAAAAATAGGATATTCTTCTATGGGAATAAGGTCACAACACATCCCATAGAAAATTATTATATTTTAGATAATGTCAAAGAGAGTTATAGAGTTTTTCTAACCAAATTGGATAGTTTAGGAAAGCCATCTCACTATAATAAGGCCCATTTCACTACAATGATGCCAAGAAAATTCCTATTTGGAGAAATGCCATGGATGAGGAGTTGGATGCTTTAACTAGAAATAAAACATGGGAAATTGTTCCTCTTCCACAAGGTCAAAAAATGATTGGGTGTAAGTGGGTGTACAAAACTAAGTTGAATAGTGATGGTTCTATTGAAAAACATAAAGCTAGATTGGTTGCTAATGGATTCACTTAAACTTATGGTTTAAATTATACTGAGATATTTGCACTAGTGGCCAAGATGAGCACCATTAGAGTTATCTTGTCCTTAGCCATTAATTATGAATGGGAAATGTAACAAATGGATGTTTGAAATGCTTTTGTCCAAGGGAAATTAGAGGAAAATGTTTACATGGATATTCCACAATGATACAACATCAAAGTACCAAGAATACATGTGTGTAAACTTAGAAAAGCCATTTATGGTTTAAAACAATTACTTATGGCTTGATACTCTAAGTTATAAGGTGTATTAACTTTTCAACACTTCAAGATTAATAGTGCTGATCATTCCTTATTTATCAAACACTTTAATAATAGTATTACAGTTGTGATAATTTATATAAACGATATAATTATAACTAGGAGTGATACTTTGGGAATAAAAAGTACTAAAAACTATTTAAAGTCTACTTTTGATATTTAAGACCTTGGATACTTATGGTATTTTCTAAGTATAGAAATTACCCATTCTAATAAAGGGTTTTTTCTATTCTAAAAAAGAAAAACACATTTGATCTTTTGAAAGAAATAGGTAAGCTTGGAAGAAAGCTAGCTTTAACACCGATTGAAGGACATGCTAAAAAGAAGGAGGGCAAGCCAATTCAAGACATCAAGCAATATCAAAGAATTATGGGTAAGTTAATTTATTTAACCATCATTAAACTTGACATTTCTTTTGCTATGAATCAGGTGAGTTAATTTATGACATGTCCAATGACTAATCACATGGAAATGGTGGACCGAATACTCAAATATCTCAAAGGAACAACAGGACAAGGAACTCATGAAAAAACATGGACATCACAAAATTATAGCCTATGCGAATACTGATTGAGCAAGATGTACTGAAGATCGAAAGTCTACAATCGGATATTGCACTTTTGTTGTTGGAAATTTAGTGACTTGGAAGAGTAAAAAGTAAACTGTAGTAGCCAAATCAAGCGTAGAAGCTAAATATAGAGCAATGGCTTCAATCATTAGCAAATTGTTATGGTTGAAGGCATTGGTTGAAAATTTAAATTTTAAGGTGGAGGCAACCATGAAGCTACATTGTGACAACAAATCGGCAATACATATTGTAAACAATCCGGTGTTTTATGAAAGAACTAAATACATAGAGGTAGATTGTCACTTTATAAGAAAAAAGTATTTGAATAAAATAATCTCAATGCTTTATGTCAAGAGTGAAGATCAATTGGCGGATGTGTTTACCAAACCTCTAAGTATTCAACAACTCCACAAATTCATTAATAAGTTGAACTTGATCAATTTGTTCAAGCCTAACTTAGGGGGGAGTGTTGAAATTGATAGTTAAAGTAATTAATATGGATTTTGGTTGATTCATGATTATTTCTACAAAGCAACTTTGAAGGCCCAAGACCCTTCACACAATCTAGAAGGCCAATTTTAAGAAGACAAATAAATTAGTCGTTTGAACAATGACTGTTGTACACAGCAGCCATTGTAAACAGTAACAATAAAAAATTTGAAAAACTAACTGCTACAAACTTATGTATATAAACACATCATTATAAATGAAAAAGATAAAAAAAAAAAACCTTCCTTGTTCTTTCATCAAAACTTTTTTTCACATTTGAATATTCTTCATTTCTTCATTTATATATTTTTTCACAGTTTCAAAGCATTTTCTTGCACTTTTGGCAAAAAATGGATATGCTTTTATGCAATTTGCACCTTTGTACTGATTTTTATTCGAAACAGTAATGTGTTAAAGTATTTTATTGCATTTTTGGCAAAAATTGTAACGTTTTAATGCACGTTATGTATTTTTCTGCTAAAATGGAGACGCTTCAATGCACTTTATTCCTTTTTTGCATTAAACGATGATGTTTCAAAGCATTTTCTTGCACTTTTTGGCAAAATTTGTGATGATTTAGAACATGTTATATCATTTTAGATCAAATTGGGCATGTTTGAACACTATTTAAACCATTTTTCTGAATTTTTATGTAAAACAGTGATGTGTTATAGCATGTTATTACATTTTTGGCAGAAATTGGGATGTTTTAATGCATGTTATGTATTTGTCCTCAAAAATGGAGATGCTTTAATGCACTTTATTCCATCTTTGCATTTAACGATGATGTTTTAAAGTATTTTCTTGCATTTTTAGCAAAAATTATGATTATCTAAGGCATGTTATATCATTTTATATCAAATCGGGTATGTTTGTAACCAATTTGAACCATTTCTCTGGATTTTCATGCAAAATGGTGATGTGTTAAAATATTTTATTGCATTTATGGCAAAACCTGGGACATTTTAAGGCACGTTATGTATTTTTTCGCTAAAACGAAGATGCTTAGTGCACTTTATTCTATTTTTGCATTAAACAGGGATGTTTCAAAGCATTTTCTTGCACTTTTGGTAAAAATTGTGATGATTTAAAACATGCTATACCATTTTAGATCAAATCTGGTATGTTTGCAAGCAATGTGAACCATTTTTATGGATTTGTATGCAAAACGATGATGTGTTAAAGCATTTTATTGCAATTTTATTACAAAAATTATGACGTTCTAATACACATTTGATATTTTTCGGTAAAAAGGAAGACGCTTCAATGCACTTTATTTCATCTTTCCATTCAACAGTGATGTTTCAAAACATTTTCTTGCATTTTTGGCAAAAATTGTGATAATCTAAAGCATGTTATGTCATTTTAGATCAAATTCGATATGTTTCTAAGCAATTTGAACCATTTTTATGGATTTGCATGCAAAATAGTAATGTGTTAAAGCATTTTATTATAATTTTGTGCAGAACTTATGACATTCTAACACACGTTTGATATTTTTCGGCAAAAAGGGAGACGCTTCAATGCACTTTATTCCATTTTTGCATTAATTGGTGATGTTTTAAAGCATTTTCTTGCACTTTCAACAAAAATTGTGATGATTTAAAGCATGTTATATCACTTTAGATCAAATCAGGCATGTTTGAATGCAATTTGAACCATTTTTATGAATTTTTATGCAAAATGGTGATGTGTTAAAATATTTTATTGCAATTGTTTGTAGAAATTGCTGTGTTTTAACACACATTTGATATTTTTTAGCAAAAAGGAAGATGCTTCAATGTGTTGAAGATGAAGAGATTGAGAGTGAAGATTTAAAAAACGAAGAAAAGCTCAAATAACTCTTTAGCTTAGTCTATGGATGCCCACATCAAGCCCAAAGGCTTTACCCAAACCTATGGCTTAGATTATACATAAACTTTTGCACCAATTGTAAAAATGAACGCCATTAGGATACTTCTCTCCTTAGCAACTAATTATAATTGGAATTTACATCAAATGGATGTAAAGAATGCTTTCTTGCAAGGAAAGTTAGAAGAAGAGATTTATATGAGTTTACCTCAGGGGTATGATGTTATGGTTCTTAATACACATGTTTGCAAATTAAAAAAAGTCATATATGGATTAAAGCAATCACCAAGAGCATGGTATAATAAGTTCCATAATGCATTATGTTTTCAAAATTTTAAAGTAAGTGACGCTGATCACTCCTTGTTCATTAAGCACTCAAGTGAGGGATCTACCATTGTTCTTATTTATGTGGATGATATTATCATCACTGGTTGTGACATTAATAGCATTAAGAGCATTAAAGTATATTTGAAATGTACATTTGATGTTAAAGATTTAGGAAACTTACGAAATTTTCTAAGTATAGAAATAGCTTATTCAAATGAAGGGCTATTTCTATCCCAAAGAAAGTATGTTCTTGATTTGTTAAATGAGACAAGAAAACTTGGAGCAAAACTAGCTGTGACAACGATGGAAGCACCAAAAAGGAAGAAAGAGGATAAGAAGTATGAAAAAGAGCATGACAATGAGGAACCCTACAAGGATATCAAGCTTTATCAAAGGCTTGTAGATAAGCCTATATATTTAACTATTACACGACCTGACATTGTTTTTTCTGTGCAACAGGTAAGTCAACAAATGTCATGACCAAAGAATATACACATGGAAATGGTGAATAGAATTTTGAGGTATCTAAAAAGAGCACCAGGGCAAGGAATTTTAATGAGAAGAAATGGTCATCATAAGATATGTGCCTACATAGATGCGAATTGGGCCAGTAACTTTAAGGATAGATGATTTACCATTGGTTATTGCACATTCATGGGAGGGAATTTGGTGACTTGAAAAAGTAAAATGCAAAGTATGGTTGCAAGATCGAGTGCAAAAACTGAGTATAGAGTTATGGCATTTATTACTAGTGAATTGGTTTGGATAAAATCATTAGTGGAAGACTTAGGCTTTTCAGTTGAAACACTTATGGACATGTATGGTGATAATAAGGTAGCAACACACATTACATCTAATCCGGTGTTCTAGGAGAGGACCAAGTATATTGAAGTTGATTGTCACTTCACAAGAGAAAAGTACTTAAGCAAAGTGATCAACATGCCTTATATGATGAGTGAAGATCAACTTGCGGATATATTCACCAAACCATGTACTCATCAACAACTCCTCAAGGTGAGTTCCAAGTTGAACTTGTTCAATTTGTACAAGTCCAACTTAAGGGGGAGTGTCGAAGATGAAGAGATTGAGAGTGAAGATTTAAAGATAAAGAAAAGCTCAAATAACTCTTTGGCTTAGTCTATGAATGCCCACATCAAGCCCAAAGCCCATTTCAAATGTTTAAAAAACTAGTCACTAAAGGACAAAATAACAACTAGTTTTTACTAGTCATTAAAAGACAAAATATTAACTAGTTTTTTGAACTTGAAAGGTGTGTTGTTGTATGTTACACCTAGTTGTTGGAAAAGTAAAGTAAACTTATACCTAACTGTTAGGATGTTGTATATATAAACCCAAGATGTGTAAATATTTGATTGAAGATTAAATAAGGAAAAAAAAAGGGCTATTCATTTTCTCTCTTGCTGTATTTTCTATCTACTTGTATTTTCACTTAATTTTTGTTGAATATTTGAAATCTTAAGCTAAACACTTAAATTTATTTAATCAACACAATACACTTTATTCCATGTTTCCATTAAACAGTGATGTTTCAGAGCATTTTCCTACAACTGCTGCTAATTCCAAATCATGGGTTGGATAGCGTGTCTCATAATCTTTCAATTGTTTTGATGTATATGCTATCACCTTCCCATTTTGCATCAAAACTGCCTCTAATCCTTGATATGAAGCATCACAATATACATCATATTCTATTCCATCTTCAGGCAATACCAAAATAGGAGCAGTGGTTAGTCGCCTTTTCAAGACTTGAAAGCTATCCTCACAACCATCTGACCAAAGGAATAGAGTTCCCTGCCGAGTTAGATTGGTGAGTGGCTTAGCAATTTGTGCAAATCCTTGCACAAATCTCCTATAACACCCCGCAAGACCCAAAAAACTTCTTACTTTTCTAACAGTTTTGGGCCTTTGCCACTCCAAGATTGCTTTTACCTTATTAGGATCCATCATTATCCCCTCCTTTAACACTACATGTCCTAAAAATACTACTTTTTTCATCCAAAACTCACATTTTGAGAATTTGGCATACAACTTACGCTCCCTCAATCGTTGAAGCACAAACCTCAAATGCTGGGTATTATCACTTTTTGACTGAGAATATATAAAAATATCATCTATAAACACCACGAGAAATCTGTCCAAACAATCATGAAATACTCTATTCATCAAATCCATAAAGACTGCTGGAGTATTAGTCAACCCGAAAGGCATCACAACAAACTCGTAGTGTCCATAACAAGTGCGAAAGGCAGTCTTGGATATATCCTTGTCGGTAATTCGCAACTGATGATATCTTGACCTCAGATCAATTTTTGAAAATACTGATGCTCCTTTTAATTGATTAAAAAGGTCATATATCCGAGGCAGCGGGTACTTATTCTTTACCATCCGCTTATTCAACTCTCTATAGTTAATACACATACGGAGCGACCCGTCTTTCTTTTTTACAAACAATATCGGTGCTCCCTATGGTGAATGACTCGGGCAGATAAACCCCTTTTCCAGCAACTCCTGTAATTGCTTCTTTAATTCCTGTAGTTCAGCTGGAGCCATACAGTATGGAGCTTTTGAGATTGGGGCTGCACCAGGTTCTAACTCTATACTAAACTCCACTTCTTTATACTAAATTCATTTACTATAAGAACATCCTGTATCCCCAATTTTGGCATTTCATTGTCATGTACAACATGAGCTAAGTACCCTATACATCCTTTTCTCAACATGCTCCTAGCTTTCATATTACTAATAATCATGCTAAGTTGTCTATCTTCACCGAAATTAAATTTGTCCCCATCATTTAATTGAAATCGGGCCTTCTTTTTTCGACAATCAATTTTCACATAATACCTCTCCAAAAAGTCCATGCCTAAAATAATATCAAAATTAGGCATATGCAATACAATCAAATCTACTCTTAACTCTTTATCCTGTATTACTACTTGCTCATCCTGGAGAATCATCTCAATTTCTACCCTATCCCTATCTGGCATCTCTACCTGGATAGGATATGGCGGTTTAGAGGGTTTTATTTTCAGTCTTTTTAACACAGCAAAGGTAATAAAAGAATGAGTAGCTCTAGAATCTACTAAGGCATACAAAGGAGTAGAATGAAATAGAAGCTGACCGGTTACTGCAGAAGGGCTAGCCTTTGCTTGGCTTTGAGCTATCATATACACTTGAACCTGTGACCCCTTGATAGTCTGAACAGGTTGAGCAGCTATCGGTTGTGAAGTATTTTGTTGTTGAGATCTAGCAGGTGACGAAGAGGCTTTGCAATGAGCTTTGATGTGACCTAGTTGTCCACATCTATAACAGATGACCTGTCCACCTCTGACACGATATTCTCCAGTATGGTTCCTCTTGCATCGAGGGCATTGGAGAATTGTGCCATGGCGCGACATTTTGTTATTGTGCCAATTCTTCATATTCTTTTGAGGAACAAATTTTCTTTTGCCCTTCCAATTTTGTGGTCTGAAATTGCAGCATCCCGCAAATGAGGAAGGACTAGAAGATTGAATGACAAGTGCAGATAATGCTAATACAGTGGATGGTTTGCCCCTTATCTTGTTAGCATTAACTTCTGTTCTTAATGCTCTGTCTAGGGCTTTTGCATAATCCACTGGAAGTTATGCGCCCGACGTTAGATAGATAGCTATATCTAGTCGAAACCCTTGTAAAAATCTATCCCTCATAAGTTCAGGAGTGCTGACCATTCCAATGGTAAATCTTATCAACGCATTGAACTTAGTGGAGTATTCTTTGACATTCATTCCTCCCTGCTGTAAGGTTACAAACTCTTGTACCTTTGTAGCCACAACATCCGCAGATCTGTACTTTCCATCAAAAAGTCTCTTGAATGCTACCTAAGACAAGGCAGAAACATCTACTGCTTCTTGGGTCATTTCCTACCAAATTCTTGCATCTCCTCGGAATAAAAAGGTGGCATACTCCACTTTCTCTGAATCAGTCATGGTAAATAGCCTCAGGGTATTTTTCTACTAATCTTATCCACTCGTCCGTTACCATAGGATCATGTGTTCCCCAGAACTCTCTAGGGGAATGCTAGCTAAGTAAACCCTGAATAGGTGGGGGCCTACTCTGTGTTACCCCTGGTACTCTTTTAGTCTCTGGTCTAGTATTGGGTGTAGCCAAAAATTCAGCAGCTAGTTTAAGAGTGGGTATAGTAGTTGGTACCGAAAAATTCTCAGTTATTAACCCCCCCAAGGTTTCCCGTACTACTTGCTGAATCATATTTTTAAGTTCAGCTACATCTATAGTAATTCCAATCGATTAAGGTGTAGCAGAAGTTTCCGCCCTCTCTTGAGGGACACTAGCTCCTCTACCTCTCCCTCGTCCTTTCATAGAGTGTCTACCTTGCATTTTACTTAACAATACTACATATCTAATTAGATAACTATAACACTCATTTTATACGACACATACCATTTAATTCATACCATGATATCCTCAACATACACATGCACAAATAAGATAACACATGCTAAAATATACCAGTAAATAAATCACATTAAGGTAAAATAAGTACCATACTCACATTTTGTATATACAAGTAGTTTTGTTGCATGCGATAGTATTATATATATATATATACAACAAAATTTATACATTGTTTATCAATAATATATATATATATACATAATAATACTTTTTCTTATTTACAATATGTACATTGTCTTATCACACTAGACCTTAACTCTCTCTACTCATCTCCTAAAGATAAGTGACCTGCAGAATTCTCCTCCGCATCGGGATTAGTGTGCTAAGATATATCCGTTCATGTAGTATGTGCGGGAGACTCAGAATCTATAGGGTACAGACTAGAGTCTATCTCTATGGAACACTCCGAAGGCTCAGTTTGTACATAATAATCAGCCGGGTCAACCTCATTACTAGAAGGATCTGGAGGAGGCTCGGATGGGTCACTCTCGGTACTTGAGGAATCTGGTAGAGAGGAATATGTGTTAATGAATGAATGTGAGCTCTCAGACAAATCGGTCTCTATGGCCAAATCTGATGGTTCATTACCACTAGAGGAAAACCATAACTTTGGTGGCTCAGATTCAGAAGCTACAGGAGATGGGGGTGCATGCATGGTGAGCTAGACAGAAAAAGGGTCCACCACTCTCGGGGGATAACAATCTAAACCTCTCATCGGTACCTCTGGGTCAGTAATAACTCCTCGTGCTGAAAGGGAATCTAAAATCTTAAGTGAAGAAAGGGTATTAAACTCTCCTATGGTAGAGGTAGCAGCCTCATCATATCTTTTCTTAGTTAAGGCCACTCTCCATTGCTTTTCAGGGCGATACCTCCTCCTTTCTCTTCTAATCCAATAAATCCTACTAGTCACTAATTTATTCTTATTAACACCCTTCCCGTAAACCTTCATACCTTTTAAGGTATCTATTTTTCTCTATTCGGTGGCTCTAAGACCTGGATCTGTATGCAAGTAAATAGTATTTTGATTCTTCACCTCCCTTTCAATCTTTTCATTCTCCCTCAGAATAACTAATCTTTCTAAGTCCCTTACCATAACCCCACAAAGTATAGAGTTCTCCTACCTATTGACAGAAGACCAGGAGTCAAATCTCGATCTACGTGTAAACATACTTACAATCATATCGAATCTTGGTCTGCGTGTAGACATACCTACAATCACATTCCTACCAATTTCATTTATTCCCAATACAATTATTAATACATAAACACATCAAAAATATCATAATTTAACACTTAAAAAATAGTAACTCAAAATGGACCATTTTACCCTTTTTTCTATATTTTTTTTTATTTTACACATCTAAACCAATTCCTACCAATTTCATCTATTCCTAAACACATTTATACACATTTAAAAATATCAAAACATATTAAAATCAAACATTTAAGTACTCTATAAATAGTGACTGAATATGTCCTATTTTGTATACACTAAATTTTTTCTTATTTATATAATTCTATCAACTTTAATCTATTTTACAAATACTCAATTTCATAAATTAGACATCAATTTTACAAAATCCCTAAATTACAAAATTAGGGTTTAGGGTTCTTACCTAAAATCCAAATATAATGGTTATTGCACCAAATCCAAGTTAAAAAAAAAAACTTAAAACACCATTTAATCCATAAAATTATTATTTAAATAATTTTTTCTAACAACTCCAAAAACTAAAACTTAATAAAATCAAAAAAGTTTACCGTCAAATTAAAACTCTCGACACGTAGAACAATTTTTTCTTCTACAGTAACGCGATTAAACGGGTGGATTAAGAGATTTTGTTTGATTTTTTTCCAAGATGTGAAATAGAAAGAAATGGGCAACTCACGGCAAGGAGAAGAGAAAAAGTTGGTTTGCTTCAATTTTGAAAAGTCAACCAATTTTATCCAAATTTATATTTTTAAAAATTATACTATTGCCCAATAATTTTTTAAAACTTACATTTGACTCCCAAGAAAATTATGAGGCTACTTATACTATTTCCATATTCTTTCACTTTAGTCTATCAGATTTTAGTGATACGAAATTCAAAATTTCTTATAAAATAACCATTTTGCCCCTAGGAAAGAAAATTTGTCGTTTTGATCCTTTTTTTTTTCTCTTTTCTAAGGGTATTATTGTCTAAATTTGATTTTATTTTTCTCTACATACTTTTAACAATATTTCTAACATTATTAAAAATTTGAATTTCAATTTGACCTTTGTGACATTGGCAAATTGACCATTTTGCCCTTTTCGATAAAATTGTCATTTTTTTTTTCCGACAAATTAGCGATTCTTACTATTTTAAAATTATCCAACCTATATTTTTCTTCAATAATAACTAAAATATAATCCTTAACTCAATCGTCTCTCATTTGATTCATTAACGCTCATCCAAAATGACAATTTTGCCCTTTACTGTTATTTTAACCCATTTTTTTACTAAAATTGCTCTAACTAGAGTTTCAAAAATTATCTTATATATTTCACAGCCCAAAACTCAAAATATATTACAAAAATAATTATACTAAGGTTTCAGAGGAATATCTAGATTTGAGGATGTTACAATTGTGTAAATACTAAGGGTTAAAGGTGCTATAATCCCTTAACTAAGGACAATTATATTTTTAGGAATGTTACTTTCATAGAAAATGACTCATATTTTAATAAAATCAGTAATGAAAAAGGTGTAGTAGAGGATCCATTTCCTTTAGCCATAATACACAAGAATGTACCACCATTCAGGGATAATGTAGATAACCAAGGCCAAGACTTGAATAGTGATAACGTAGAATTACAAGATAAAGAGTCCAACGAAAGTGAAAATAGTAAAGAAAGTCGTGATGCACATTCACCTAGTGAAGTAAGAGAAGATTTACCTTTGTCATCTCATAAAATTATAGAGGAGGAAAATGAAGATGAAACACCTAGGGATGAACAACCGAATGTTCAAATAGAGTCACTATCTATTAGTACACGAAGCAAGGGGGAGCATGTTATACCTACACAAGACCAAAATCCCCCACTTAGGAGATCTCAAAGACTTCAACAATCTTCATCGAAGTGGATGAAGAATAGAGTATTTTTCTATGGTAATAAAGTAACCGCACACCCTTTTGACCACTACTATACTTTAGAAAATGTAAAGGAGAGTTTTAGAGCCTTTTTAACTAAGGTAGATGCTATTAAAGATCCTAATAACTTTGAGGAAACTAGGGAATCACCAATTTGGAGACAAGCCATGAAGGAGGAATTAGCTGCTTTAGTTAAAAATAACACATGGAAATTAGTACCTTTACTTTTGAGAAAGAAGGTTGTAGGATGCAAATGGGTGTATAAGACTAAGTTAAATAGTGATGGAACCTTGGACAAACATAAGGTTAGGTTAGTGGCCAAAGGCTTTACCCAAACCTATGGCTTAGATTATATAGAAACTTTTGCACCGATTGCAAAAATGAACACCATTAAGGTACTTCTCTCCTTAGCGACTAATTATAACTAGAATTTCTATCAAATTGATGTAAAGAATGCTTTTTTGCAAATAGAGTTAGAGGAAGAGGTTTATATGAGTTTGCCTCAAGGGTACGATGTTGTGGTTCCTAATACACATGTTTGCAAATTGAAGAAAGCCATATATGGATTAAAGCAATCACCAAGAGCATGGTATAATAAATTGCATAATGCATTGTGTTCTCAAAATTTTAAAGTAAGTGACGCTGATCACTCCTTGTTCATTGAGCACTCAAGTGAGGGATCTACCATTGTTCTTATTTATATGGATGATATTATCATCATCGATTGTGACATAAATGGCATTAAGAATATTAAAACATATTTGAAGTATACATTTGATGTTAAGATTTGGGAAACTTACGATATTTTCTAGGTATAGAAATAGCCTATTTTGATGAAGGGTTATTTCTATCCCAAAGAAAGTATGTTCTTAATTTGTTAAGTGAGACAAGAAAACTTGGAATAAAGCCAGCCGTAACACCTATGGAGGCACCAAGAAGGAAGAAAGAGGATAAAAAGTATGAAAAAGAGCATGACAAGGAGGAACCATACAAAGACATCAAGCTTTATCAAAGACTTGTAGGTAAGCTTATCTATTTAACTATCACACGACTTGACATTGTTTTTTCTATACAATAGGTAAGTTAACACATGTCATGCCCAAAGAATATACACATGGAAATGGTGAATAGAATTTTGAGATACTTAAAAAGAGCACCGGGGCAAGGAATCTTAATGAGAAGAAATGGTCACCATAAGTTATGTGCCTACACAGATGTGGATTGGGTTGGTAACTTCGAGGATAGACGATCTACCACTGGTTATTGTACATTCGTGGGAGAGAATTTGGTGACTTGGAAAAGCAAAAAGCAAAGTGTGGTTGCAAGATCGAGTGCAGAAACTGAGTATAGAATTATGGCATCTACTACTAGTGAATTGGTTTGGATAAAATCATTAGTGGAAGACTTAGGCTTCTCAGTTGAAACACCTATGGATATATATTGTGATAACAAGGCGGAAACACACGTTGCATCTAATCCTGTATTCCATGAAAGAACCAAGCACATTGAAGTTGATTGCCACTTCATAAGAGAAAAGTACTTGAGCAAAGTGATCAACATGCCTTATGTGATGAGTGAAGATCAACTTGTAGATATATTCACCAAACTATGTACTCAACAACAACTCCTCAAGGTGAGTTCCAAGTTGAACTTGTTCAATTTGTATGAGTCCAACTTGAGGGAGAGTGTTGAAGATGAAGAGATTGAGATTAAAGATTCAAAGAATGAAGAAAAAGCCCAAATAACTCTTTGGTTAGTCTATGGATGCCCACATTAAGCCCGAAGCTTATTTTAAATGTTTTAAAAACTAGTTACTAAATGACAAAATAACAACTAGTTTTTGTTAGTCACTAAAAGATAAACATAACAACTAGGTTTTTGAATTTGAAAGATGTGTTGTTATATATTGTATCTAGTTGTTAGAAAAGTAAAGTAAGCTTGTACCTAACCGTTAGGATGTTGTAGATATAAACCCATCATGTGTAAATATTGCAAGATTGAATAAAAAGCTATTCTTTTTCTCTTTTGCTATATCTTCTATCTACTTCTATTTTCACTTGGTTTTTGTTGAATCTTTGAAAACTTAAGCTAAACACTTGAATTTATTTAATCAACACTTTATTCCATCTTTCCATTAAATGGTGATGTGTCCAAGCATTTACTTGCACTTTTGGCAAAAGATATGATGATTTAAAGTATGTTATATCATTTTAGATCAAATCGCCTATGTTTGAATGCAATTTGAACCATTTTTCTAGGTTTTTATGCAAAATGATGAGTTAAAGCTGTTGAAATAAAATTGATTGAGCCGATTAACCAATCTCAAAATTCATGCCAACATCGTGACCGTGCTACATTAGAATCTGTGTATCACAATCATCATCTCAATTAGCATCGTAATCAGCATCCTAATCCTAATCAGCATCTTCAGTAGCCAAAGAGAAGAATTCAAATATTCAAATTTGAATTTAAACAATCAAATTTGAAGATGGTGAACAATGAAAATTGTTTTGCAATTAGTAGAAAAAGGAAACATTATTTTATGATTTGTAAGTAATTTATTTTGTCTATTTTGTGTATTACAGCTTTCCTAACTTGGGAAAACAATTATAGATGTTGGTTGTTTGCCTATTTAAATCCTTGTAACATTATTCTTTTAAATTAAGAAAAATAATTCTCTCATCTTCTTCATATTTCTCTCTTTGGCTGAAATTCTCAAACTCATTTCTTATACTTTGATCATCAAAGTTAACATGGTATCAGAGTTGTAAGTTCCTATCCTTTTTCTTCTTCTTCTCGTTCTTTGATTCTTCACAATTGTGCTTGAAAAGTATCTCCCATCCTTTGGCCAAATCTAAATGGCAAGTGAGGAACCCTCTTTAGGCACCTAGAAATCAAGTGAAGCACCTTCTCAAACCACCATCAACGTCTCCACCCAAACCACTTCCAAGATAATGGAAGTAGATGCTAACACCACCTTTAAACTCACCACTATTCTACTAAACAATCACAACTATCCTATATGGGTCAAGGCTGCAACAAATGATTTGAGTGGTAAAGGAGATATGGGTTTGTCACAAAAAGGGTTAAGAGACCTTTGGATGATGATAGATTTAAAGAATGGTTCTAACTTGGATCCTTAACTCTATAGAACCAAACTTGATTGGTATTTTTTCTAATGCTGAGATTTCTAAGGAGTTGTGGGATTCTATCAAGAAGATTTATAGTCAACAAAAGAATCTCATAAGGGTGTATGAGCTTAAATCCTTCCTCAATAAGCTTAACTAAGGTGAGATGAGCTCAGTTGAACACTTGGAAAAATTTGTAAAGGCTTGGGATGAGCTTCACTCCTATAGGCCAGAAACTAATGACATTGCCAGCATTCTTGCACGAGCTAATGAGGATAAGGTGTTTACATACCTTGCTAGCTTGAACTCCAAGTTTAATGATATTCGGAACCAAATACTGAGAAGCAATGAAATACCTCCCTTCGATGAGGTTTGTTACATGATCAACAAGGAAGAAACAGCCCATCATGTCTAGGACATAAATGGCCATGACCATAAGGTGGAGACAAATGCTCTTTTGGCTCAAGAGAAGCCTAAAACTGAAACCTTAGTGGCTAAGTCAAAGGGGAACAACAACAACTAAAATCGGGTTAAGTGTGACCATTGTCACAAGAATGATCACTTTAAAGATTATTGTTGGCTTCTTCACTCAGAACTTATGCCTTCACGGTTCAAAAAGGACAAAGTTTCAAATCAGAGTATCCATGGTGTTTCAAGTGCACATTTAACTCCCATTACTGAGATTTCAAGTGTTCACTCTTTTAGTCTTGACAATATTGTCAAGGCGATAAGGAACCAACTCCAAATCAATTTAGAAGCACTTGGAACCCAACACCATGCTCACAAAGGCAAATGGGAGGACGGTACTGTTCTTGACTCTCAGTTTAACTCTTATAATGATTATGAACCATGGATTATAGACTCAGGTGCTAGTGATCATATGTTTAGAAACATAAATAAAACATCTAGATTATATCTTTTAAAGAAAATACAGTGTCAAAGTTGCTAATGGAAAGCATGTACCCATTAAGTATTCAGCATATTTGGATTTATTGTCAAAACATACTAAAGGGTTCTATATATCTAATTTTGATTCCAATCTATTATCGGTTAGTAAACTTACTAATGACTTAAATTGTATTGCTATCTTTAGTCCTAACAAAGTGATTTTTCAAGATATTATAACCGAGAAGAAGATTGGTGAAGGTTGTGCTTAAAATAGTCTTTACATACTAAATGACACGAAACAAGCTTTTAGGGTCACTAAACAAATCAATTCACATGAGCTATGGCATACACGGCTTGGACATCCTTCTAATCACATTTTGAATTGTCTAGTTCCTAATTTAAATGATTGTCACATTTTTAAGTGTGAAGTATGTATTTTAGGAAAACAAACTAGACTTTCTTTTGTACTATTAGAACGTGAATGTGATGATGTTTTTGAATTAATTCACTCTAATTTATGGACTGTCCCTATGACATCACATGATAATTATAGATACTTTGTTACATTTATTGACCATAAATCTAGATATACTTGGGTATACCTTTTAAAATGTAAATCAGACACATTATCATGCTTTCAAATGTTTTATGCTCTTTGTCGCTAACCAATTTGGTAGAAAATCAAAATGATTAGAACTGATAATGGTGGAAAATATGTCAATAATTCCTTTAAGGAATACTAAGTGAAGGGATTATACATCAGACTAAATGTCTATACACTCCAGAACAAAATGGAGTGGTAGAGAGGAAGAATAGACATATCCTTGAAGTTGGAAGATCAATGATGTTCTACCATAATGTTCTCAAACATTTCTAAAGCAATGCCATCCTCACCGCTGTTCATTTGATAAATAGAACACCTACAAAGGTTTTATAGCGCAACACTCCAAATGAGGTAATGTTTAATCAAAAACCAAATTTTTCATATGTTAAAATTTTTGGATGCATATGTTATGTCCATATTCCTTGTAGCAATAAAGACAAACTTAGCTATAAAAGTCAAAAATGCATATTCCTAAGTTATGCCACAACCCAAAAGGGTTATAGATGCTTTAACCCCAAGATAAATAGGTTGTTTTAATCTAGAAATGTCACTTTTTTAGAACATGAACCTTACCACAAAAAACATAAACTTGAATCCAATAGTAAAGAGGAGAATGTGGATAATTCGACCCCTAGTCCTATTATTGACACTATCAACATAAAGGGGCCCATTCCTGAATTTAGAAAGAATGTCCATAACAAGCTAGAAGTTCAAAAGGAATCATCTGAAAATGAGAATGATCCTTACTCTCTTAGACAAACAGATGATGAGAATGAACCTACTTTTGCCCAAGATGAGTCATCTCATGATGAGATTGATTCAGATCACCTTGAAGATGACCAAATTAGTAACCATGACACATTAGATCAATTTCTAGGTAGTGATAATCATGCTACATAGGAACTACCTACACTTAGAAGATCTGCTCGTATCAAAAGACCAGTCTTTAAATGGATGAAAACTAGAGTGTTTTATCATGGTAACTATGTGACCAATCACCCTATTCAAAGCTACTATACTCATGATTACATTAAAGATTAGTATAAAGCTTTTCTAAATACCATTGATGATATTCGAGAACCTTCTAGTTACCAAGAGGCTCAAATCAGCCCAATTTGGAGCAATGCAATGAACAAAGAGCTTAAGGCTCTAATTCAAAATCAAACTTGCGATATTGTTCCACTTCCTAAAGGGAAGAAAGCTGTAGGTTACAAATTGGTATATAAAACCAAGCTTAAGAGTGATGAGACTGTTGAAAAACATAAGGTTAGGTTAGTGGCCAAAGGCTTCACTCAAACCTATGGCATTGATTACACCAAGACTTTTGCCCCCGTAGTTAAAATGAATTCCATTATAATCCTTATATCTTTAGCTGTTAATTATGATTGGCCATTGTACCAAATGGATGTAAGACAAGACCATTGATGACCAACCAAAATATGTCGATGCCTTTAAATTCGATGCATTACAAGGACATGTTTTGAGACTTAAATGTGTAATGAATGATTACTGTGATTTGTTGAAGAATAAGCAAGCTACTTTGGAGAAAAACAATGCCACCATGGACAATATGTAAAGAACCATAGAATAACTGTCGACCAGAACACATAACACTAATGGACAAAGAAGAAGACAAATTGGGATACATTACGAAACTGAAAATCATGACTTTGATGATGTAACATCTGAAGCACCAAGGGAGAACCGAGGGAGATATGATTATGTGGATCATAACATTGGAAGTATTAAGATGAGAATTCCATCTTTCCAAGGCAAGGTTGACCTTGATTCATACCTTGAATGGGAACGCAAAGTTGAGATGGTTTTCGATTGTCACAATTACTCAAGCGAGAAAAATGTACATCTTGCTACCGTAGAACTCACTAACTATGCCTTAATTTGGTGGAATCAACTTATTTTGAGTAGGCGACGAAATAAAAAATCACCTGTCAGTACATGAGAGGAGATGAAAGCGATCTTGAGAAAGCGTTTCATTCCTAGCCATTACTATAAGAAACTACATCAATGCTTGCAAAGATTGACTCAAGGATCCAAATCTGTAGAAGACTACTACAAAGAGATAGAGATCACAATAATCCAAGCAAACCTTGAGAAAGATCGTAAGGCTAATGGCTAGGTTCTTACAAGGATTGAATTATGAGATTGCTGATATTGTTGAATTACAACATTATGTTGATATTGAGGACATGGTTCACATGGCAATGAAGGTAGAGAGGCAATTGAAACAAAAAAAACTTTTCAAGTCCACTTATGGATCTAGTTTGAATTTAAAATTTTAAAAATTTGATGGGAACAAGCAAAACAGAAAATCTGATTTAAAAAGTGAGACAGAGAGTTCTAACCCTAAGGAGGCTGAGAGAAGCAAAGAAAAAGGTACCAATTCTAATTCTTCTAAGCCTCGTATTGTTAAATGCTTTAAGTGCTCTGGTGTAGGGCATGTCGCTTCTCAATACTCAAATAAAAGGACTCTGATGATCATACCAGAATCTAATGAAGCCGTGTATGCAGAAATGTCAACTCTTGAAGATACAAGCGATGAAGATAAGTTTGAAGATCCACATGAATTTAAAGGAGAATGTCTAATGACGTGTAGGGCATTGAATACATAAATCAAAGATGATGAGACTGAGCAACGTAAGAACATCTTTCATACTAGGTGTCTAATTAATAACAAGTTATGTAAGGTTATTATTGATGGTGGAAGTTGTACTAATGTGGCTAGCACACTTATGGTAAAGAAACTTGGCTTACCCTTGTTAGATTATCATAAGCCTTATAAGTTTTCATATGGCTTTTATAAGGGATGCTCACTCTCAAACAAATTAAAGCTTTTTGCATTGTTCAACCATAAACAAAGCAAGAAAGTTTTCAATCTCAATGGTAATAGCAAAAGTTTACGAATTTAGATGACTTAGAAGGTGGTTAGTTTGGGAAGTGGTAAGAAAAGTTTCTAATAAGTTTAGCTATTGGCCAGATTGGTTAGATTTTGACACGATAAAATTGGTATAATTAGGAGTGGAAAGAATTGGTAAGGTAGTTGGATATATTGTGATTTTAGCTGGAAATGTTATTTTAGCAAATGCTAGAAATTGTAAATGTCCTAATTTAGTTGCCAAAAATTGTAGAAAATTTAGTCAAAACTTGGTAGCTTTTGGTTCCCAATTATTGACATAATATTTTGGTCTTAATTGACATTTAAGAATATTTTTCTTTCTTGCAATTTGCCTTCTTTTTTTCTTGCTTTCTTTTTTTGTCTTTTTAAAAAATAAATATGGAAGTCATGAACCAGTTTGGAAGTCATGAACCAAGGATGATAGTCACGGCCAAGGTGGTTTGGTGGCTGGTTGGTTCGGTTTTGAAGTTAAAAGATGAAAATTAAAGATGAAACAAATAAAAGGTAGAAGAAGAAGAGAAAAAATAAAAATAAAATAAAAAAAGGATAGAACGAACCTTAATTCTAGAGCCTTGCTTTGATACCAAATAATACGAACCTCGAACGGAACGAATCATCACGGAAGCGGAGTTTCAAGAAAAGTCTAAGAATTAAGTGTTTCAGAAGGTTTCGACGCCATAAGAATTTTCTTAATGGAATAAGAAAGAATTCTTGATAAGCATAAGTAGGACGCCACAAGCGAGTTTGATAAATTCTAAGTTATCAAAAAGAACAATAAAGAGAAAATAATTCTTCACAATTTTTGTCCACCAAAAATCTCCTTACATTTGAAAAAAGAGGACTGTTTATAATAGTCTTAAATTTAATTCTAGTAAAATTAGAATAAAAATTTTTCTAAGATAATAAAAAGTAATTTAAGAAAATATATAAAAGTTTACAGAATTAAGAAATTTAATAATTAAAACATAAAGTATAAATTTGATTAAAATTTGATTTTGCACTCCATTACTAGCATCTTTCCTTTCTTGTCTTTAGAATATCCAAATTTGTATGATTTATTGAGATCTTCTTAATTAATACACTTTGACTAAATCTCACAACTAAGGAAGTTTCTTTTGGACATGTCTTACAAGATAAAATTAGCTAATTATTAGATAGCTCAATTAATAAAGATAATTAAAATAAATTAAGTTAATTAACTTCCTAAATAATAACTAACTTTCCTAATTAATTATTCTAAACATGCGTAAATAACAGTAATAAGCTGTGGGACTCCCTCAATATCAGTATGCGCCCCGCTTTCACACAAAAAACTTTTGAATGTGCGTAAAGAGGATTATTTTAAGTTTTTTTGCATGACTCCTTGTTATAGGTCCACTAGGCCACTTCAATGGTTCCATTGACTCATAATTAGATATTTTGACCTTGTTTGTAGGATTTTGGTGACTTGGAAGAGCAAAAAGCAAATCATGGTGGCCAAATCAAGTGCTGAAGTTGAATATAGAGCAATGGCTTCAACAACTAGTGAATTGATATGGTTGAAGGCATTGGTTGAAGATTTGGGTTTTAAGGCAGAGGCACCCATGAAGCTACATATTGACAATAAGTCGGCAATACATATTGTAAACAATCCAGATATTACACTTTTAGATTGTTACTTTATCCGAGAAAAGTATTTGAACAAAACAATCTCAATGCCTTATGTCAAGAACGAAGATCAATTGGCGAATGTGTTCACCAAACCTCCAAGTATTCAACAACTCCACAAGTTTATTAGCAAATTGAGCTTAATCAATTTGTTCAAGCCCAACTTGCGGGGGAGTGTTGAAAATGATAGTCATAGCAACTAATATGGATTTTGGTTGAATCATCATCATTTCGACAAAGCAATTTAGAAACTCAAGATCCTTCACATAATCTAGAAGGCCCATTACAAGCATATAGAGAAAGTGGACAAAAAAAGACATACACTAGCCATTTGAACAGTTATTGTTGTGTACAGTAGCCGTTGTAAACTGATATGAATCAATAAACTAAACCCATACACACTTTAACTCACCAAACCCAACTATATTCGAATACCAAAATCCAATTTAGTCAAACTCTCAATTTTCATTTCACCCATTCAGCCCAAACCCCATTTAAAGACCCAAGTTATTCCCTTAGTTTAACCATGATCACTTGGGCCAATGATATCTCACTTGCTTGATTGCTACATCACTTACATGAAACAAATCAAGAAAATATCCATTTGGAAGAAAAAATAGAAAATTGGCAAATTTAAGGAAATTTAAGTTAATTAGTATTTTATTTTATTAGTTTATCTCTTTTATGTCACTTTAGAAGTTCCAACAAGCAAGCTCAAATCATATACAAGTCCAAAAATGCATTTATGGAGGATAAGAGGCTAACTACAAAAGTTGTAGTATTAGGCCAAGACAATTTCTACACCAACAAAGCATTTGTGTCTATTTTCCATTTTAAGATTGTCTTATATGTTAAGTAATTGTCATTACTTTTGATTTTGGAAAATGTATTAGTGTTATTTTATTTTGTATTAGACCTTTTAAATGGGTCTCCAATATTATGTAAGGGGAGTTTTTCTACTGGAAAAGTAAAAATTGAACATTGAGTTTGTTCTTCAAGCTTAAACAAACCTTTACCCTAAATTCTTTTGTTGCTGAAATTTAGGTGGTAGTTTCCTTGGTTGGTGGCTTTGCCTTTATGCCTTGGATCAATCTTAGCTATTTTGATTCTTTTCTCTTCATTTGATTTACACTTTACTCACTTATTAGCATTGTTGGAATTTATTAAAGATCCACATCAAGATTGGTATCAAAGCCTTAGTTTGGTTGAGGTGAGTTCATCTACTGCCTTTTCTTTACTTGTTGGTTGAGAGGAGAAGTTGTGTTGTATGTGTAAAGTTGTTTGAAATTACTGTGAACATTGAAATTGCAGTAGTTGTGGACTTAGGTGTGTTGTCTATTGTGGATTACATTTTGGTTGTTGTTGGAAACTTTTTGTTGACTGTTTTGAATTTCTCTATTGGAAAAAAAAAACCCCTTAAACCCAAGTACCTTATAACCTCATATAATCCTTAGATCTCATTACTTAACATATCACCATAAACACTACCCAAACACTTAATTTTCCTCTAATTCTCAAATGGCTAACAAAAGCTCTTCCTCTTTTCCAACTCCACCATGGGAAGTAGGTCAATTAAAACTTCAAAAGGAAATAAATGATCTTAAGGCTACATTAAACCAAGTAGTCCAACTCTTTTAAGAGCAAGCAGTTCAAAACTGACAAAATCGTCATCCGCAAACACGTACTCCTCCACCTCACGAACCAACCACTCGCCCAAGACATCCAAGACAACCCCCATTACCCAGAGATTATGAAGAGGAGGAGGTTTATTCCTCTAGTGATAGTGATACCAAGGTTGTAAGAAGAATGAGGGATTGTGATGATGATAGGGGCTTAAAAATTGACATTCCAGAATTTGAAAGGAGTTTGAATCCAGATGATTTTGTTGATTGGTTACATGCGATTGAGCGGGTTTGAGGATTCTGCTTCGCTGTGGTGGAAAAATGTCAAAAAGCAAAGAAGTTGAGAGGGAAAAGATCGAGTTCGTTCTTAGAAGAAATTGAAGAAACTTCTAAAGAGAAGGTTCTTGCCTGAATCACATAGGCAAGAATTGTATTTAAAACTCTATACACTTAAGCAAGGAGATGGTAGTGTAAATGAGTATATTCGAGAATTTGAGAAGTTGATGATGAGAAGTGATTTACCAGAAGTTAAAGAGCAAACTATAGCCCATTTTTTAGTGGGATTAAAGCTAGACATAGCTCATATGGTAGAGTTATAGCCTTATTACACCTTTGAAGAAGTGTGCAAACTTACAGTTAAGGTTGAAAAGCAAACAAAAAGTGCAAGGGTGACAAGTTTCAAGTCTTTCACTAAGGACCTACCTTCACTAAAGGTTCCTCCTCTTATTCTAAGCCTAAATTCACTCCAGAGGATAAGGGTTATGGCAAAATCTAAGAGCCTCGAAAAGACTCTCTCATTCCTCCTAAACATGGCAAAAATGAGCTTAATGGTAAGAAATGTTTCAAGTGTTAGGGGTATGGCCATTTCCAAGCCAATTGTCCAAACAAAAGAGTATTGACACTTAAGGACATCCAAATAATTGAAGAGTCAATTGAATAAGAAGATGAGGTAGAAAGTGATGAAATGGCAGCCGAACAAGAAGAAAAAATACTGGAGGAAGTGGATTGTGGTTCTTTGCTCGTTTTGCGGCGTGCCTTACATACACAAATAAGCCCCCAAGAAGATCAAAGGCTGAATATTTTTCAAACTCGTTGCACCATCAATAATAAGGTGTGTATAGTGATAATTGATAGTAGAAGTTGTGCCAATGTGGCTTCTACGACATTTGTGGAGAAGCTTGGGTTGCCTACTGCACCACATCCTTAACCTTACAAGCTATAATGGCTGAGTAATGGAAACAGTCTCCAAGTCACAAGGCAAGTGCCCATTTCTTTCTCAATTAGGATGCATTATAAAGATGAGGTGTTGTGTGATATTATTCCAATGGATGCTTGTCATGTGTTATTAGGTTGTCCTTAGCAATTTGATAGAAAGGTTAAACATGATGGTAGAAAGAACACTTATTCTTTTAAGTTTGAGGGTAAATTAATTACTTTAACTCCTTTAAAACCTTTCCAAGCAAATCCACCTTCTCAAAGGCTAAAAACTAAATAAAACAATCTATTCTTAAGTGGGGCTAAAATTGATAAGAGTCTTAAAATGAGTGAGCCAATTTATGCTTTGCTTGTGATCGAGAAACAGGAAGTTTAATAAACCAAACAACTTTATCCCATGATTCAGCCATTGTTGAGTGATTATAGAGATGTGTTTCCTGATGATTTACCTATTGGGTTGCCCCCAATTAGAGGAATAAAGCACTAAGTTGATTTATTACTTGGGGATCAACTTCCTAATAGGGCAGCCTATAGATGCAATCTTATGAGGCTAAGAAGTTGCAAAGACAAGTGGAGGAGTTGATTTCAAAGGGTTTTGTACAGGAAAGTATGAGTCCATGCTTAGTTCTAACCTTGTTAGTTCCAAAGAAAGATGGTTCATTTCGCCTGTGTGTTGATAGTAGGGTGATCAATAATATAACCATCAAATATCAATACCCTATTCCTCGATTAGATGACATGCTTGATGAGGTGCATGGAGCTGTGATTTTTTCAAAAATTGACTTGAGAAGTGGATACCATCAAATTAGAATGAGGGAAGCAGATGAATGAAAGACGGCTTTCAAGACCAAGCACGGTTTATATGAATGGTTAGTTATGCCATTCAGACTTTTCAATGCTCCAAGTAAATTTATGAGGTTGATGAATGAAGTTCTCAAGCCTTTTATTGGCCGATTTGTGGTAGTTTACTTTGATGACATTTTAGTGTATAGCCAAAGTGATGAGGCATATGTTGATCATTTATGATAGGTTTTTGAACCTTTGAAAGCTCAAAAGTTGTATGCCAAACTTGAGAAGTGTGTGTTCTTTGTTGATCGTGTGGTGTTCCTTGGTTATATAATTTCTAAGGATGGTATTATAGTGGATGAATCTAAGGTGGAAGCTATTAAGTCATAACCTGAGCCTAAGTCCATCACAGAAGTTCAAAATTTTCATGGACGTGCCTTTTTTTATAAGAGGTTTGTTCCTCATTTTAGTAGTATTATGGCTCCCATAATTGAATGTATGAAGAATAGTACTTTTGAATGAACCAATTTGGCTAAGGAGGCTTTTGAAGTGATCAAGCAAAAGTTATGTGAAACCCCTATTTTAACCCTACCAAATTTTGATAAGTTATTTGAGGTGGAGTGCGATGCAAGTGGAGCGGGAATTGGTACTGTTCTTACTCAATGCAAACGACCTCTTACTTATTTTAATGAGAAGCTAAATGACACAAAATAGAGGTATTCTACCTATGACAAGGAGTTTTATGCTATTGTGAGAGCACTTGATCATTGGAGTCACTATCTTAGACACAAATAATTTGTTTTGCATTCAGACTACCAAACCTTGAAATATCTCTACGGGCAACACAAGATTAGTCCTCAACATGCCAAATGGATAGAATTCCTGCAATCTTTCACTTTTGTTTCTCATTATAAACAAGGGGAAGTTAATGTTGTTGCTGATGCACTTAGTAGAAGGTATTCTCTACTTGTTTTACTTGATGCTAGGGTTATGGGTTTTCAATTGATAAGGGATCAGTATGTTCATGATGGGGAGATGCATAATCTGAATCAAAAATGTTCCAAGGGTGCCTTTGAAGAGTATACAGTTCAAGAGAGTTTTTTATTTAAAGAAAATAAGTTATATGTCTCCAAGAGCTCATATAGAGAGTTGTTGATTAGAGAAGCATATGGAGGTGGATTGGCAGGTCATTTTATTGTTCACAAGACCTTAGAATTGCTAAAAAAACACTTTTATTGGCTAAAAATGTTGAGAGATGTTCAGGCCATTATTGCGAGATGTGGCACTTGTCAACGGGCTAAAACACATTTTAAGGCTGAGCCTTATACACCTTTACCAATCCCAAATTTAAAACACATTTTAAGGCTGAGTCTTATACACCTTTACCAATTCCAAATCAAATTTGGGAGGATTTGAGTATGGATTTTGTAGTTGCTCTCCCTAAGACTTAAAGAGGGAAAGATTCTATCACGGTGGTAGTGGACCGTTTCTCCAAGATAGCCCATTTCATTCCATCTCACAAGACGGATGATGTTTCTAAGGTGGCAGATTTGTTCTTTAGAGAGATTGTTCGACTTCATGGTGTTCTAAGAATTATAGTGTTGGATTAGGATACTTATGGGGTAAGAATGGCACTAAACTTCTCTTTAGTACTTCTCAACATCCTCAAACCGATGGTCAAATAGAAGTTACTAATCGCACATTAGGTACTTTCTTGAGAGCTATGGTTAGTCGGCACTTTAGAGATTGAGATTTGAAATTAGCACAAGCTGAATTTATTTATAATCGGTCAGCAAGCACTACTACAGGTCACTCTCCTTTTGAGGTTGTTTATGGTGTTAATCCCCTCACTCCTATTGATCTTACCTTACTACCAATAGACTTTCAAGTTTCCAAGGATGTCAATGAGAAAATTAAGATGATGAAGAAGTTCCATGAAGAAGTTAAGAAGAAAATTGAGAAAGCTAATGAAGACTACAAAAGAAGGGCAAACAAGCATAGGAAACCTTTGGTTTTTCAACCTGAAGACTTGGTTTGGCTGCATTTGCAGAAAGAAAGGTTTCCTTCTAAGAGAAAAAGCAAAATCGCCCCTAGAGCAGATGGGCCTTTTTAGATCATTGCGAGAGTAGGTGATAATGCATATAAGATAGCCTTACCAGATGAGTTGGGTGGAGTTTCGATTACATTTAATATGGGAGATCTTTCGCCATACTTGGAGGATAAAAATCTTCCAAATTTGAGCACAAATTCTCTCAAACCTGGTGAAGATGATGTGAATCAAGGAACTAAACCCATACACACTTTAACTCACCAAACCCAACTATATTTGAACACCAAAACTCAATTTGGTAAACTCTCAATTTTCCTTTAACTCATTTAGCCCAAGCCCCATTTAAAGACCCAAGTTATTCCCTTAGTTTAACCATGATTACTTGGATCAATGATATCTCACTTGCTTGATTGCCACATCACTTACATGAAGCAAATCAAGAAAATGTCCATTTGGAGGAAAAATTGGAAAATTGGCAAGTTCAAAGAAATTTAAGTTAATTAGTATTTTATTTTATTAGTTTATCTCTTTTATGTCACTTTAGAAGTTCCAGAAAGTAAACTCAAATTATTTGCAAGGTCCAAGAATGCATTTATGGAGGATAAGAGGCTGACTACAAAAGTTGCAGTATTATGACAAGACAATTTCTACACCAACAAAGCATTTGTGTCTATTTTCCATTTTAAGATTGTCTTATATGTTAAGTAATTGTCATTGCTTTTAATCTTGGAAAATATATTACTGTTATTTTATTTTGTATTAGACATTTTAAAAGGGTCTCCAATACTTTGTAAAGGGAGTTTTTCTGCTAGAAAAGTAAAAATTGAATATTGAATATGTTCTTCAAGCTTAAACAAACCTTTACTCTAAATTCTCTTATTGCTAGAATTTAAGTGGTGGTTTCCTTGGTTGGTGGCTTTGCCTTTATGCCTTGGATCAATTTTAGTTATTTCGATTCTTTTCTCTTCATTTGATTCACATTTTACTCACCTATTGACATTGTTGGAATTTGTTAAAGATCCACATCATAAACGGTAACAATCAAAATTTTGAAAAACTAGTTGTTATAAATTTATGTATATAAATACATCATTGTAAAAAAAAAAAGATGATAGAAAAAAGCTTCCTTATTTTTTCATCAACACTTTCTTTCACATTTGAATCTTCATTTCTTCGTTAACATATTTTTTTCACAATATTATTTTAGATCAAATTAGATATGTTTGCAAGCAATTTGAACCATTTTTGTGAATTTGTACGCGAAACAGTAATATGGTGAAGCATTTTACCGCAATTTTTTACAGAAATTGTGATGTTCTAACACACATTTGATATTTTTTAGCAAAAAAAAAGACACTTCAATGCACTTTATTCCGTTTTCCCATGAAATGATGATTTTTCCAAGCATTTTCTTACACTTTTGGCAAAAATTATGATGATTTAAAGTGTGTTATATCATTTTAGATCAAATCGGCCATGTTTGAATGCAATTTGAACCATTTTTCAGGGTTTTTATGCAAAACAGTGATGCGTTAAAGCATTTTATTGCATTTTTTGCAGAAATTGGGATATTTTAATACACTTTATTCCATTTTTGCGTTAAACGGTGATATTTCAAAGCAGTTTCTTAAACTTTTGGCAAAAATTGTGATGATGTAAAGCATGTTATATGATTTTAGATCAAGTCAAGTATGTTTGTAAGCAATTTGAACAATTTTTTTTTTTTTTTGGATTTGCATGCAAAATGGTGATGTGTTAAAACATTTTATTGCAATTTTTTACAAAAATTGCAACGTTCTAACACACGTTTGATATTTTTCGGCAAAAGGAAGACACTTCAATGCACTTTATTCCATCTTTCCATTAAACAATGATGTTTCAAAGCATTTATTGCACTTTAGGTAAAAATTGTGATGATTTAAAGCATGTTATATCATTTTAGATCAAATTGGGCATGTTTGAACGCAATTTGAACCATTTGCAGAAATTTGCATTTTTGGTAGAAATTGAGTCGTTTAAATGCACGTTATATATTTTTTTTTGGCTAAAATGGAGATGTTTCAATGCACTTTATTCCATTTTTGCTTTAAACAATGATGTTTCAAAGTATTTTCTTGCACTTTTGATAAAAATTGTGATAATTTAAAGCATGTTATATCATTTTAAATCAAATTCGATATGTTTCTAAGCAATTTGAACATTTTTATGGATTTGCATGCAAAATAGTAATGTGTTAAAGCATTTTATTGTAATTTTTTGTAGAAATTGTGACATTCTAACACACGTTTGATATTTTTCGACAAAAAGGAAGACGCTTCAACGCACTTTATTCCATATCTCCAATAAACGTGTTGAAAATGATAGTTATAGCAACTAATATAGATTTTGGCTGACTCATCATCATTTCACACAATCTAGAAGGTACATTACAAGCATAGAGAGAAAATGGACACAAGAAGACGTAAACTAGCCGTTTAAACAGTGACTGTTATGAATAGTAATAGTTAAAAATTTGAAAAATTAGCTGTTACAAACTTATGTATATAAACACATCATTGTAAATGAAAAATATAGAAAAAAAGGCTTCTTTATTCTTTCATCAATACTTTCTTTCACATTTGAGTCTTCTTCACTTCTTCATTAATATATTTTTTCCATATGGTATCAAAGCAAGTTTCATCATAAATCTACCTTTCATCTTTTGTTATTTGTTGGTTCTTGGTGCATCAAAACATTCCCCTTCAAAACCAAATTAAGAAATGGAAAAGGAGGGCTCGTCATACAATACCAAGAACAAGAGTTCCTTCAAAAGAGTTGATAATGAAGGTAACACCACCTTGAAACTTACCATATTTCCCTTGAATGGAAAAAATTATTCAATTTGGCTCAATCCTGCTGAAAGAGTATTAAGTGGAAAACGAGTATTAGGTTTTGTCAATAGAAGAATTACAAAGCCCACTGAAACATCAAGTGAGGAATACGAAGATTGGTGTTATAATGACAACTTGGTGTATACATGAATTTTGAATTCTATAAAACCATCCTTGGTAGGTGCATTCTCAAAGGCTAAATCTTCTAAAGCACTTTGGGAATATATCAAGAGGCAATTTGGTCATCAAGGAAACTTGATGAGAATATATGAGTTGAAGCACTTCATCAACAATATCAATTTTGATGGAGGTGATCCAATAGAGTACAACACTAAAATGAAGGAGGCATGAGATGAGCTTCAATCCTTAAGGTTGAATACTGCCAATATTAAAGAAGTAGAAAAAAGAGCCAATGAAGATCTTGTAATCTCATATTTGATGGGTTTGGATTTCGACTACAATGATCTTAGAAACCACATCCTTATATTTGAACCTTTGCCCCATTATGATGATGTTGTAAACAAGGTGAATAAAAGAGTACATGCAAAGAAAAATTTTAAATGGGAACTCTAGCAAGGTAAAAAGAGATAGTTTGGTAGATAGCAAGGAAGAAGATATGATGGTTCAAAGAGTGAAAATCAAGGTTAAGTGCGATAAATGTGGACGGATAAACAACCCTAAGGACAAACGTTGGAAGTGTGGCTATTCTAAGATGCTAGGTCATACTAAAGAAAAATATTGTATTTTCAATCCACATCTTAGGCCAAACAATTATAAGAAGAAGGCACTACCACAAAGTGCTCAAAATGCAATTGAAAAAGACAACTCAAAACTCCTTAAGGATTTGGCAAAGTTATTTCAGAACCATCTCCCAAACTCCTCTCAAAGTATGGTTTCCGACTCACATTTTAATTTTAACCCTTGGATTATTGATTCAGGTTCTACTAATCATATGTTTAAAAATAAAAACAAGGCATTTAGAATAGAAACCCTAGAAAACTTTAGAAATGTAACAATAGCTAATGGCAGTGAAATACCTATTAAGGGAATAGAAGACATTAAAGTTTTATTTAAGGAAACAAAAGGCCTTTATATGCCAAATTTCTCATCAAATTTGTTGTCGGTTAGTAAGATAACAAAAGACTTAAATTGTTGTGTCATCTTTAAACCCAATAAAGTGATATTTCAGGATATAGTAATTGGGAAGAAGATTGGTGAAAGAAGATTATACGACGGCCTATATTTTTTGGATAGCACTAATCAAGTTCTTAGAGTTGAAGAAAACCGCAGTCTTCAAAAACTTTGGCATGCAAGATTAGGACATCCTCCTAGCAACATTCTGTGCAAAATGATTTCGAATATGAAGTTTAGTGATTTTAAACAATGTAGGGTTTGTAATCTAGGAAAAAAAACTAAACTTCCTTTTGTACATTCAGAAACTTGTTATAATGAAACTTTTGATCTTATACACTCTTATTTATGGACTTCTCCTTTACAATCTCATAATGGCTTTAAATATATTGTGACATTCATTGACCACAAGTCTAGATACACTTGGATATATTTGATTAAAAATAAATCGAAGACCTTATCATGTTTTAAAGAATTTGTATACTTAATTGAAAATCAACTTGGCAAAAGGATTAAGATTCTTAGGATCGATAATGGGGGAGAATACACTAGTAATATGTTTGAGGATTACTTGAAAACCTTAGGAATAATTCACCAAACAACTTATCCTTACACACCCGAACAAAATGTTGTAGCCGAACAAAAAAATTGGCACATCTTAGATGTAGGAAGATCGTTGATGTTTCATTATAATGTCCCCAAAAGATATTGAATCATTATTATTCTCATTGCTATACATTTGATTAATTGAATGCCTTCTAAATTATTAAATGAAAAATCTCCTTTTGAGTTTTTGTATAATAGACAACCAAACTTATCTTACCTCAAGGTATTTGGTTGTACTTGTTATGTTCATATCCCTAATCATGTTAGAGATAAATTGAGTCATAGAAGTGTAAAGTGTATATTTTTGGGGTATTACATCGATAAAAATGATTATAAATGTTTAGATCCTTGTACAAATCAGAAATTTCTCTCAAGAAATATTACATTTTTAGAAAATGATCCATACTTTAACAAAGTGAGAAATGAGGGGGAAACCGAGGATCCTCTTCCTTTATCTATTGTGGGTAACCGATTGAGTTCATTTAAAAATAATGATCAAATCAATAATCGTGGAGTTGGTTTAAATGAGGGTCAAAATAATGATTCTAACTTTCAAGATTTACCACCACAAAATGATGATATTGATGAATCATTAAATCAAATGAAGAACAAAACATAGTTAGTGAAAGTCAAAGTGAGGAAACACCTAGTGATGAGCAACTTAATGCTCAATTAGATTCTCAAGATGAAATCCCAATTAGTTTTTCATAGGTTGATCAAAATGAGAGAGAGTCCACTTCTCCATCACATAATCAAAATTTTGCACTTACGAGATCTTAAAGAATTAGAAAATCCCCATCCGAATGGAAGAAAAATAGAGTATTCTTCTATGGGAACAAGGTCACAACACATCCCATAAAAAATTATTATACTTTAGATAATATCAAAGAGAGTTATAGAGTATTTTTAACTAAATTGGATAGTTTAGGAGAGCCATCTCATTACAATGAGGCCAAGGATATTCCTATTTGGAGAAATGCTATGGATAAAAAGTTGGATGCTTTAGCTAGAAATAAAATATGGGAAATTGTTCCTCTTCCTCAAGTTTAAAAGACAGTTGAGTGTAAGTGGGTATTTGAAAAGTGATGGTTCTGTTGAAAAACATAAAACTAGATTGGTTGCTGAACGATTCACTCAAACTTATGGTTTAGATTACACTGAAACATTTGCACTAGTGGCCAAGATGAACACCATTAGAGTTGTCTTGTCCTTAGCCACTAATTATGAATGGGAAATGTATCAAATGGATGTTCGAAATGCTTTTCTTCAAGGGAATTAGAGGAAGAGGTTTACATGGATATTCCACAAGGATACAACATCAAAGTATCAAGAACACATGTGTGTAAACTTAGAAAAGCCATTTATGGCTTAAAACAATCACCGAGGGCTTGGTACTCTAAGTTATAAGGTGCATTAACTTTTCAACATTTCAAGATTAGTAGTACTGATCATTCTTTATTCATCAAACACTCTAATAATAGTATTACGGTTGTGATATATTATGTAGATGATATAATTATAACCGGGAGTGATACTTCAAAAATAAAAAGTACTAAAAATTATTTACAGTCTACTTTTGATATTAAAGACCTTGAATACTTACGGTATTTTCTAGGTATAGAAATTGCTCATTTTAATAAAGGGCTTTTTCTATCCCAAAGGAAATATACACTTGATCTTTTGAAAGAAACAAGTAAACTTAGAAGGAAGAGAGCTTCAATATCAATTGAAAGACAAGCTAAAAAGAAAGAGGGCAAGCCAATTCAAGGCATCAAGCAATATCAAAGAATTGTGGGTAAGTTAATTTATTTAACCATTACTAGACCTAACATTTCTTTTGCTGTGAATCAGGTTAGTCAATTCATGACATGTCTAATAATTAATCACATAGAAATGATAAATCGAATACTTAAATATCTCAAAGGAACACCAGGACAAGGAATACTCATGAAAAAATATGGCCATCACTAAATTCTAGCCTACATGGAATTGCACTTTTGTTGGTGGGAATTTGGTGACTTAGAGGAGTTAAAAGCAAATCGTGGTGGCCAAATCAAGTGTCGAAATTGAATATAGAGCAATAGCTTCAACCACTAGTGAATTGATATGGTTGAAGGCATTGGTTAAAGATTTGGGTTTTAAAGTGGAGGTACCCCTGAAGCTACATTGTGATAATAAGTTGGCAATACATATTGCAAACAATCCGGTGTTTTATGAGAGGACTAAGCACATAGAGGTAGATTGTCACTTCATAGGAGAAAAGTATTTGAACAAGACAATCTCAATGCCTTATGTCAAGAGTGAAGATCAATTGGCAAATGTGTTCACCAAACCTCCAACTATTTAACAACTCCACAAGTTCATTAGCAAGTTGAACTTAATCAATTTGTTCAAGCCCAACTTGAGGGATAGTGTTGAAAATGATAATTATAGCAACTAATATAGATTTTGGTTGACTCATCATCATTTCACACAATTTAGAAGGTACATTACAAGCATAGAGAGAAAGTGGATGCAAGAAGACCTAAACTAGCCGTTTGAACAGTGATCGTTGTGCACAGTAGCCGTTGTGAACAGTACGGTCAAAAATTTGACAAACTAACTTTTACAAACTTATGTATAGAAACACATAATTGTAAATGAAAAAGATAGAAAAAAAAAGTTTCCTTATTCTTTCATCAATACTTTGTTTTACATTTGAATCTTATTCATTTCTTTATTAATATATTTTTTTTCCACAAAACGGTGATATTTCAAAGTATTTTCTTGCACTTTCAGCAAAAATTGTGATAATTTAAAGCATGGTATATCATTTTAGATCAAATTCTATATGTTTCTAAGCAATTTGAACCATTTTTATGCATTTGCATGCAAAATAGTAATGTGTTAAAGCATTTTATTATAATTTTCTTGCAGAAATTGCGATATTCTAACACACATTTGATATTTTTCGACAAAAAGGGAGACGCTTCAATGCACTTTATTCCATCTTTCTATTAAATAATGATGTTTCAAAGCATTTTCTTGCATTTTCGGCAAAAATTGTGATGATTTAAACCATTTTTCTAAATTTTTATGTTGAACAGTGATATGTTATGGTAATTTATTGCATTTTTGGCAGAAATTAGGATGTTTTAATGCATGTTATGTATTTTTTTGGCTAAAACGAATACACTTCAATACACTTTATTCCATTTTTGCATTAAATGGTGATGTTTCAAAGCATTTTCTTACACTTTTGGCAAAAATTGTGATGTTTTAAGGAGTGTTACATCATTTTAGATCAAATCAGCTATGTTTCTAAGAAATTTGAACCATTTTTATGGATTTGCATGCAAAATGGTAATGTGTTAAAGCATTTTATTGTAATTTTTTGCAAAAATTGAGACATTTTAACACACATTTGATATTTTTCAGCAAAAAGGAAAACGCTTCAATGCACTTTATTCTATCTTTTCATTAAATGGTGATGTTTCAAAGCATTTTCTTGCACTTTCAGTAAAAATTGTGATGATTTAAAGTATGTTATATCATTTTAAGTCAAATAAGGTATGTTTGAATGCAGTTTGAACAATTTTTATAGATTTTTATGCAAAACGGTGATGTGTTAAAATATTTCATTGCATTTTTTATAGAAATTTTGATGTTTTAATGGTCATTATGTATTTTTGGCTAAAATAAAGATACTTTAATGCACTTTATTCCATTTTGCATTCAATGGCGATGTTTCAGAGCATTTTCTTGCACTTTTGGCAAAAATTGTGATGATTTAAAGCATGTTATATCATTTTAGACCAAATTGGGTATTTTTGTAAGTAGGTTGAACAATTTTTACGAATTTGTATACAAAACAGTGATGTGTTAGAGCATTTTATTGCAATTTTTTGAAGAATTTGCGACATTTTAATACACGTTTGATGTTTTTGGCAAAAAAGAAGGCGTTTCAATGCACTTTATTCCATTGTTTCATTAAACTGAGTGTTTCAAAGCAAATTCTTCCACTTTTGGTAAGAATTGTGATAATTTAAAGCATATTATATCATTTTAGATTAAATCGGCTATGTTTGTAAGCAATTTGAACCATTTTTATAGATTTGTATACAAAATGGTGATGTGTTAAAAAATTTTATTATAATTTTTTACAGAAATTGCGACGTTCTAACACATATTTGATATTTTTTGGTGAAAAGGAAGATGCTTCAAAGCAATTTATTCAATTTTTGCCTTGAACGATGTTGTTCTAAAGCATTTTCTTGTACTTTCCGCAAAAATTGTGACATTTTAATAAACATTATATATTTTTCGGTCAGAATGGAGACACTTCAATGCACTTTATTCCATCTTTCCATTTTTCTGGATTTTCATGCAAAACGGTGATGTGTTAAAGCATTTTATTGCATTTTTTATGAAAATTGATACGTTTTAATGCACATTATGTATTTTTTCACTAAAACGTAGACGCTTTAATGCACTTTATTCCATTTTTGCATTAAACGGTGATGTTTCAAACCAGTTTCTTGAACATTTGACAAAAATTGTGATGATTTAATGCATATTATATCATTTTAGATCAAATTGGGTATGTTTGTAAGCAATTTGAACTAAGGGAAATGTGAAAAATGAGCATTAAGTTTGTCAATGGAAGAATCACAAGTCCACTGATACATCAAGCGAGGAATACGAAGATTGGTGTTATAATAACAACTTGGTGTATACATAGATTTTAAATTCTATGGAACCGTCCTTGGTAGGTTCATTCTCAAAGGCTGAATCTTCTAAAGCACTTTGAGAATCTATTAAGAGGCAATTTGGTTTTGATGACAATATATGAGTTGAAGCACTTCATTAACAATATCAATCTTGGTGGAAGTAATCCGATAGAGTACAATACTAACATGAAAGAGGCATGGGATGAACTTCAATCCTTAAGGCTGAATACCACCAGTATTGAAGAAGTAGAAAAAAGAGCCAATGAAGATCTTATGATCTCATATTTGATGGATTTGAATTCCAATTACAATAATCTTAAGAACCACATCTTTAGAATTGAGCTTTTGCCCCATTACGATGATGTTGTAAATAAGGTGAATAAAGAGTACATGCAAAGAAAAATTTAAATGAGAACTTAAGGCAGAAAGAGGTAGTTTGGTAGATAGCAAAGAAGAAGGTATAATGGTTCAAGGAATGAAAGTCAAGGCTAAGTCTGCTAAATGTGGACAGATGCACAACCCCAAAGACAAATGTTGGAAGTATGGCCATTGCAAGATGCTAGGTCATAATAAATAAAAATGTTGGATCCCCAATCCACATCTCAGGCCAAATAATACAAGAAGAAGGTACGACCACAAAGTGCTCAAAATGTAATTGAAAAAGACAACTCAAAACTCCTTGAGGATTTAGTAAAACTACTTCAGAACCATCCCCTAAGATCTTCTCATGGTATGGTTACCAACTCACATTTTAACTTTGGCCCTTAGATTATTAATTCAGGTGCTACTAATCATATGTTTAGAAATAAAAACATAGCATCTAGAACAGAAACCCTAAAAAACTTTAGAAATATGACAATAACTAATGGTAGTAAAATACTTATTAAGAGACTATGAGACATGTTAAAATTTTATCCAAAGAAACAAAAGGCTTTTATATGCCAAATTTCTCATCAAATTTGTTGTCGGTTAGTAAAATAATAAAAGTCTTAAATTATTGTGCCATCTTTGAATCCAATAAAGTGATATTTCAAGACATACTAACTAGGAAGAAGATTGGTAAGGGAAGGCTACACGACGGTCTATATTTTTTAGATAGCACTAATAAAGCTCTTAGAGTTGAAGAAAACCATGGATTTCAAAAATCTTTAGCATGCAAAATTAAGACATCCTCCTAGCAACATTTTGTGCAAAATGATTTCGAATATCAAGTTTAGTGATTTTAATAATGTAAGGCCTGTAATATAGGAAAACAAACTAAATTTCCTTTTGTACATTTGAAAACTTGTTATAATAAAACTTTTGATCTTATACACTTTGATTTATGGACTTCTTCTTTAGAATTTCATAATGGCTTTAAATATTTTGTGACATTCATTGACCACAAGTCTAGATACACTTGGATATATTTTATGAAAAACAAATCGGAGACCTTATCATGTTTTAAAGAATTTGTATCCTTAAATGAAAATCAACTTGGCGAAAGGATTAAGATTCGAATGATTGATAATGAGAGAGAATACACTAGTAATGCACTTGAGAATTACTTAAACACCTTAGGGATAGTTCACCAAATAACTTGTCTTTACACACCCAAACAAAACAATGTAGATGAAAGAAAAAATTGGCACATCCTAGATGTAGGAAGATCATTGATATTTTCATTATAATGTCCCCAAAAGATATTGGAATGATGCCATTCTCACTACAATACATTTGATTAACTAAATGCCTTCTACATTATTAAATGAAAAATCTCCTTTTGAGTTTTGTATAATAGACAACCAAACTTATCTTACCTTAAAGTATTTGATTGTGTTAGAGTATGCCTTAGAAGCCATTCATTTTATTGGCTTCAAGGATACGTTTGTCTTATACATTTATTATATATATTAATAAAAGAAACAGTTCTTTATTCACAAATATATACTATTTTTTTTATTTAATCATGCATATAAATAAAGTATATTTGTGAATTGTTTAGATAATTCATTTAATAGTTAAATGATATTATTAAAGTTATTTCTTACAAAAGTGATATCGATTAGGTAACGATATCATATAGCAAGCATACTGAATGTCTTCAGTAAATATTATGAGATGATATTAATGCAGGTAATATGATGATCAAGTTATTAAGACATTAGTATGGAATAAATAGTTAAAGAACTATTTATTTGAACATGATCACATAACGATAAATTACATGGTGTTGCATGTAGTCAATGATTTATCGTATAATTATACTATTATATAACGTTGTCCTTTGACCTAAGATATTATTGACGAATCCGGTATAGATATACGTAGTTCATATAATGAATAAGTACGAGACTAGTAATGTTTTGTATATTAAAGCCAATTTGGTCACGTGTTGTTGGCACTTGAAAACGTGTGATGGTCAAGATAGAATCCGTTGACTTGATAAGTAGAGGATCGAAGTTTTTGCTAACTCGATATGGATTCAAGTTCCTAGACGAATATTGATAAATGATTAAAAAGTAAATCTCTAATCAGAGTGATCAAATGTCATATGAAGGAGTTCATGGTGACAAGTTCAGCGCATATAGATCGATAGTTCATAATTTTATCGGTAAAGAGTTTTGACGTATCATAAACCCTGAATCGATTGGGATTAGACAATATAAGAACTTTATCCACACAGTATATACAATTGAGATGGGGAATGATGAAGTACGACTTCATTGTAAATTAGAGACTATGGTACATTATTATATGTTAATTATAGTTGTTGAACAATCAAATAGTTCAATAAATCTGAAAGATTCAGAATCAGTTCACGGTTATTCCACAATAAACCCACATGATTACACTAATAACCAAAAACAATGAGAAGTATCTAGGAGTAATAATATTATCAAGAACAAAGGCTAGCACTTTTGAAATAATATTTAAGTTAAAATAAATATACATATATATATATATATATATATTTATGAATTCTTTAAAATGTTTAAAAAAATTTTTACGTTTGCATGAAAATGTAATTTATTGTAAATTACATGGTCAAATTGATAATATTGATTATCTGAGGACTTAAATGAAAATATATAATTATAGAATAATTATATATTGACTCATGTATATATACTTAATTATACTTTCGTTAAAAGTTAGCCAAATATTTGCATTTAAGTCCAAGGACTTAAATGTATAAAATAAAAATTATGTGATAATGATCATTTTATCCATATTACCTATGCACCTTTAATTAAAAAGTAAGGAAAAAAAATAGAGAGGCTTAGATTTTTTTAAGTATATATACATGAACTTTATCATTTTTTGGTTAAAAAAAGAAAAGAAAAACTTGCCATAAACCCTAGAATTCTCCCAAGTTGGCCAAGTTTCTCCAAGTTCATTTGGTGGTGCAAATTGTGAAGACTTCACATAATTAAAGATTTTCCATCATCCCACCATGTGTTTGTGAAAATATTTCAATGAACACAAACTTTGATTTTATGCATGTCATGAGCATTTCAATCTAACAAATGGTATCAGAGCATGTTAACATTGGTATGCATGCTTGATTACTTAAAAAACTAATAAAATCATACTAAATCGCACTAAATCACTTCTTTCTGCCACCATGCTGCCCTCACTGAAAATTTTGATTTCCAATCTGTTCTAAATGGTTTAGAAGATGTATAATGATGTATTTAGGTCATGGATGTGTTGTGTGATGGTTTTGGTGAAAAAACCAAAATTGTGTGCATATGGGCAACATTCGGCCAAGGTGGGAATTTGTGGTTGAAAATTATTTTTAATCAATTCTCATGTATTTGAATGATTCATAATGATGAATTAAACCGATATGTGAAGTGATTTTGGTTGGAAATCAAAGGAATTCAAAAAAAAGGGATTTTCGGCCAAATGGGAGGAAAGTGTGGGAAATGGTTTTCCATGCTAATTGGATGCATTCACTTGCTGTTTTGGACACATAATGATGTGGTTTGAATGTTGTTATATGTTTTAATATAATTAAAACATGTTGGATGAGTTAGAGATGAATGGTGAAATGATTACATGGTATGTGATTGTGTTCACCAAATATGGATTCATTTTGCCATGTTAATGGCCATAATGGAAGCTAAAATGTTGGTATGTGATGCCATGTGATTTGGCTAAGTTATGTGTGATGTTAATTCATACATGGATGTGGTAATAATGTGCTTGGCTGAAAATATATATTTATGAAAATTGAATTTTCATGAATGATGCATATGCATGTATATGAGATATATATGTATGTAAGTGTATTTTTGGAATCAAAATGAGTTTAATTTCATGTTTTCATGTGTAGGTCATGACATGTATTGGTGATGAAATTATTTTTCATCCTGGTGGTTCATGTGTTTTAAATTAAGTTAAACACATGTATGTGTCAAATGTTGACACATAATGCATGATGTATATATATGCATATAATGGGATTATATGTATGTATATGCATGAGTATATGTTATGATATGTTTTAATTGTTGTTGGAATTAATCATATGCATGTGAATATATGTGTTTAAATGTTTAAATGCATATATGCATGCATGATGTTTTGTTCATGTATGTAAATTGGATTACATGCATGATTTGATGTATATTGGTTATGTATGTGAGTTATGCATTTTTGTTAACAAATATATATATATATGCATTGGATACATATGCTTGTGTTTGTTTATATAAAACACAATGATAACATGCACGGTTCTATATATGATATTTGCGTATATGTATATTTAAGTATAGAAAAATGAATAATAACATCTAAGTAAAACATTAGGTTAATTCAACAACAAAACATGCATAACGTGGTCACTAGTTTGTTTAGTTTTCACAAAACCACAAAACACCAACACAGCAAATATTGAAAATTACTTGTGAGATAATAATTTTTCGAAAATCAAGTAAATCAACAAAAATTGTCTATAACATATAAAGTGTTACGTGCATTAATAATTAAAAAATTATTAAGGTGACATGCATTAAACGTTCTATTTAGAATAAAACGTGTGTATATATATATATATATGATATACGTACTAAAAGTTAACATATATTTATTCGTGAGATGAATAAATTAATATTTGTTTGCATATTTGATATATGTATTTGATACATATGAGACTAATATGTAAATTGACTCCCTATTAAATTATTAAATCTATGCCTCTTATGGTGGGATACCAATGAATTTTGTAACTTAATATTATAATTTCAAGATTCTAAAATTTGAGGAGTGTAGTATTGATGTTATAAAATTCAGTTATCTAGTTCTTAAGTGTATAGTATTATCTGAATCAAGATTTCTATTATGTGAGGTTCAAATGAGAGGTATATTTTGGGAAAGCACAATGGTTCAGATTTAACTGGTTAAGGATACCAAAATTCTAAAATGTGAGGTGTCTAAGGTTAGAGTAAGGAAAATGAATCATACCTTACATAAGATGTCATAGGAAAGAGTTTCCTACTTATTGAGATTAGTTGACCAAGATACTAAAATGAGAGATGTCTAAGATTAGAGTAAGTAAAATAAATCATACCTTACATGAGATATAATAGAAAAGAGTTTTCTACTTATTGAGATTAGTTGACCAAGATTTGAAAATATGAGGTTAATTAATTTTAATAAGATTTTGATTTCCCACTAAATATTAAATCTCCAACGAAATTTTTAAATCCTGACTTAAGGAGTGTAGAATTCAAATTAAATAGTGGGAGCTAATTTGATTATTATTGTATTATAACATTCAAAATGTTTAATTGTTATTGTTCAAATTATTTGGACATGTACAAGACACTAACCGATATTTTCTTTTCTCACAATTTCTCATATTTGTGATATAATAAATATAAACTATTGAACAATGCTCTCTTGAGAATATTGGACAACAATGTTCAGACCGGGCAGAATTTTAATGATTGGCTCAAAAATCTCAGAATTGTTTAGATTTTGAACATTTTAATGTTTTGGAAGCTCCCCTTCGACTCGAAATAAATAGTTATGCTTCAGGTGATGAACACGAAGCATATGAGAGATGGCATAATGATAACCAAAATGTTCGAGGATACATGTTGGCATCCATGAATAAAAAGCTCCAGATCCGACATAAGAGATTTTATAGTGCTTATGATATCTTCACCACCCTACAATAGTTGTATGGCAATAATTCTCGAGGCAAGGAATATTAGTTATGTGCTACCCTCTTCAATATGAGGCTCAGAGAGGGAATGCCTCCAGATAACCATATCATTAAAATGATAAATCATATTAGTCAATTGGATGGATATGGTGTGGTCATGGCTGACCGCATCAAGGTAAATTTGATTCTCCAATCCTTCCCTTCTAGTTATAAATTATTTATAATTAATTATAATTTGAACAAAATTGGGCAAACTTTTCCAGAGTTGCTCAATAAGCTTTAAGAATTCTACAAGCAAATGAATAGAGGGAAAGGGTATGAGAATGTCCATATAACTTCAACTAGTAGGACTAGAAAGAAGTTAAATAAGCCAACCAAAAAGGGGCAAAAAGTTGGTCCAAAGAAGAAGGACTTTAAGAAAGTCTAGTCCAAAACGGAGAAAGTCAAGGACAAAGGAAATTGTTTCTATTATGGAAAACTTGACCACTGGAAGAGGAACTGTCCTTAATACCTAGAATGTCTTAAGAAGACTAAGTCAGGTATACATAGTTATTATATAATTGATTATGAAATAAATATTATTTCAGATAATCAATTTTGGATAGTTGATTCAGCAGCTACAACTTGTGTATGTGTCTCGTTGTAGGCAATGCAAAATAGTTCTACATTGTAGAAAAATGAAATAGTATTGAGGATAGCCAATAGAACAACTGTTACTACAAAGGCCAGAAGATCATGCTTTCTCAGATTGACAACTGGACACATTTTGAGTTTAGAATCTATGTTGTATTTTGCTAAGGCCAATAGGAACATCATTTTCATTTCTAAATTATGTAAATTAGGTTTCACTGTACAATTTAATGGGAATGAATGTTTGATACATTTGAAAAATGTATTTGTTGATAGAGCAGTCAATACAAATGATTTGTATATACTTGAGCTATGCAACATAGGTTTTGTTAAATCTATTGTCAAGAAAAGAGCTCGGAATGACATAAACCCTAAAATTATTTGGCATCACAGATTAAGTCATATCATAGATGTAACATCCCCTTCCTTTCATTTCTATTCATGTGGCATATAGTACATTGAAATTATCGAAAAGGTAAAAAATCAACGCTTTCTTATAGTGAAGCGAAGTTTTTATTTATTCAAAAGAGTTCATAGAAAGTAACCACATAAATAGTAATAACTAAAATAGTATTATATTTTTTTTCTAAAGAATTGTTATGCATTTTAATGAAATTAATACTTCAGAGTACACAGAAAGGAAATTACATAACCATGGCATAAACCTTAGATATACTATACCCCGTCCAAAAATTTTTGCCTCAACTGCACTTTCCGGAACCGCTACCGCTATATCGTAATTACCTGAAAATAATAATCCCATAAAGGGGTGAGCACACCACATTGCTCAGTAAAATAATACAATACTTAATAAAGAAAGAAGCATGTTACCTGAATCTTTACTTATTTTGGCCATTTCATACAAGTCCACACACATAGGTAAAAGCATGTCCATATATCAATATACATGTACAGACAAATATATGCTCAATGACATACACAAGATATTATGTCATATCGTCCAGAACTCTAAGCACTATCTCAGCTATGACTTCTGTATAAACAGTCTCAATTAGAGTAATACTACTCATAACATACCACACCACAAATTATGCAGTCTCAAACAAGATGCATTTTAAATGAATAGCCTTCTCACCTGTACTCGTTTAATTCCTTTTTCTATCCTTATCACAAACACCTACATGACCATATAAAATCACTACATTGATATACGTATAGATATCAACTAAATGTCTCCACCACATAAAGAGAAATTGAGCAGAACCCGGTATAACCACATAATTTCAATCACACACTCGGTCCAAGATAACCAAAATATCCTAGGCACACAATCAATATCCCCATAGGATATAAATATTTCAAACATCTACATATATACAAACGAGGATATTAATAAAAATGATAACACTTCTTCTGTATGTCATTTCCACTCTCGAAAGGTTAGTGGTAGTAATTTATTGCATTTACAAGTGATCAATTATACTTAGAGATATCATGGATCATGATTGTTACTCTAGGCCACAGGGCCATTTGGAGTACAATTGTGGATTCCACCTACCCCTCAAGGTACCACAGTCTTAACGTCATACCTCCATTAGAAATTAGCTTACAAGCCCAACTGAGTGTGATGGAACATACATATCCGATCCACATATCACAATTATCTCAATACTGATTCATTACCAATCTATTTTATCATACATTCATATTATCTCCTTATTCTTACTGAATCAAGACAACCTGACAGTTGTACCATAATCACAAATACACATCCTCCATTCTTTATCCCATACTAAGGATTCTTTCACCTACATTAAACTTTGACTATACTATGATAAAGATATATATCAATCTAATCCTAGTCATTCACTAAAGTATACAAATAATAACAATGTAAACTCAAAACACAGTTCCTGCACCATCATATTCTTACCGTATTTTCAACCACACGTATAAACGTGTAAACTAATATATCAAATGACTCGCAATATATCAAATGCACCTTTTCAACAATATCCTCAAACTTCTCACATGATCTTTAATCTATTATGGATTCACACATATTCTTTTCGTTTCACAAGCATACTGGTGAGCTAGACAAGATTCTATATACTTGAACTGAAGCGGCCTAGATATTGCCTAACCCATTATCTTATTTAAATCCTAATTTTCATTTTCAAGCTGATGCTAGCTTTCTGTTTCTACAAGGTTAAGTTCTCTCTTAAATAATTGAAACTTGTCAAGGTGTAATCAGACTTCGACCATTTTCACAATTCACAATCATAACAAAAATCCGATTATGACTGCAATTAAAGGTAATCCTAGACCCTCCGCTACATATGAAAACCAAAATACAAAAAGGAGGTCATGAATGGCTGTATGAATAGTATTTCTTATAGAAATTCGGCAAGAGTTTGCCTATGCATATAAGCTGCCCTGCCTACACAAGAAAATCAGGACAATCCCCATACCAAATAAAACACAACGTGTTACTGCCTCATCGCTATTCACACTAACACAAGCAACTCTTAACAGATAGAAGTATTCTACCATATAGTTTGAATCCAGTAGGCACACGAATTCATTTCCTTATAGATCGGTCATAATTAAGTAAATTATGGATCGTGGTCATGATATCCACCGTACACTTCAATATATATATACAATAGTCATTCGCCCACACTGAGTTCCTCAAACTGAGAGGATGAATAATTCTACCATGGGTTCAACATACCCCTCGGGCATCATGGTTTCTATTATCATTTTTTCATTGCTGTGGGTTCAACATACCCCGAAGGGCACCACAGTCTTATTATCAATCCGGAGCTGCTATGGGTTCAACATACCCTGAAGGGCACCACAGTTTTATTATCAATTCGGAGCTACTGTGGGTTCAATATACCCCAAAGGGCACCACAGTCTTATTATCAATTCGGAGCTGCTGTGAGTTCAATATACCCCAAAGGGCACCACAGTCTTATTATAATGATACTACTCCATCCTGTGTAGCTTTACTAGTGTAACAGAAAACATACCGATCCATAATTATCCTAATTATACCAATTATCCATACATATTTATTCTTAGTCGACTTAATCATAACAAAATGACCATTTTGCCTACATTAATTAAAAGGCACGTTCATAATTTCATAATAGGCAATATAATTACCTATGAACACATTTATTAGCCCTTATCTTCTAAAAAGACTGCATACGTATGGATTTATCGTAAGGTGAGTAGTACTAAGTCATGAAAATATATTTTACTCTGGCATATAAATACACCATAAAACAATCAAGATAAAACACAGAAATATATTACAATCCAAACACATGGATACACTATATCACTATTATTACAAATTCACAAAACATATTTTAATCGATTATCGTATATTACGTCATTACACGCAATCCTAACATGTCATCACAAGTCAAACTATACCCATTATCTTATTACGGCACAATAATTATAACATACTAACGTATATACACATGTCCATTCCGATAGCATTGCAAACATCAAGTGCAATATCTACTTAATCATTCGATCACAAGGGCATAATTATATATGTATCTACAAGCGTACCTACCATATAAATATATATATATATATATATACAAACATGGGACATACAATGCTGTATAGATATTTTAGAATACCTAATATAGCACTGCAGGTCGACGGTAATGGTATTACGCTTATAACTATATATATATATATATATATTTAACACACAGATATTAACACACGGATATTAACACTTCTAATTACACAATCATGCCCATTCCCCGTCAATGGGACTTTTCTACAATTTAAACCATTGTTATGATATATATTCATGCAATTATAAATATTATAAATATTAAAATCTATTTTTTCACAATTTAAATATTATATTATCTTACCTCCAGGCACCCAGTGCCTATACGAATGATGAAAAACTGTTTCAGAGAGGATATATGCATTCGAAATAATCCTCCGTACGCTACGAATTTTTCTCAAAAAACGTGCAAGTTACTGTCCACAGATACTATTTATGGGCACTATTTAACCCACAAAATTTCAGTTTTCGTTTCACGAACGGAACATACCATCGCGATCCTTGCAATGTCAGGATACTGTCCATGGTGTCCATATGCCACAAAACACAAATTGAAGCATTCAAAATCACTAAACATCCTACAATTTCAGATTTCAAGGTACCTACTTTGAACTCTCGAATCATCATCGAAACTCATTCTAAATTAAGATCTAAACATACCGCGTCAAAGTATGAGTGTCGGAGAGCACACTGATCGGTTCAGATTTCACCAGAGCTACACCAATCGCCGAAAATCTTACCAAAAAGACACCTTCCCGATCAGCCTTCCCTCGCCAGAATCCGGTGACCAAATGCCGAAACTGGGCACACCACCGTGAAGAGGACGGTGAGACGGTGCCAGACGCACCAGAGGTGTCGGTCAACTCGCCGTGCATCGCCGTGAATCACCTATCAAAGTTCACGCCGGCGAGACTTTAGGCGGCGCGTGATGACGGCGATCGGGCGGGGTTGGCAGCGCTGCACTCACGACAGCCCGGCAGTCCTCCACTCACCGGCGGTGAGGTGATCTGAGGTCCGGTGACAAAAGTCATGTTCACAGGAGAGAGAACCGTGGGGAGGAGAGAGAGAAGAAAGAGAAAAGGAAGGGAAAAAATGTGGGGTCGTGTTGTCGAGTTTCACGACCCATCCCGCTTATATAGTCGTGTAGGCACGACGAAAAATTACAGCTTTCTACTTCAGTCATCCAATTTCTGGTACCGGTAATGAAATACTATATTTTCTACTCATATAGTGCACTGTCCTGAATATCGGCCGACTCTCTCTCTTATCAAAACGCTCGAAAATACTGTATTATAACTCCATGACAGAATTTTAAGAGTATAGAAATTTTAAAATGTTACAAGAGAAAAATGCATGATTTAATTTGGAGAAAGTGGGATTTTAAGCCCATTGGGTTCAAAACCCTATCCAACTTATTAGTCATGTCTTCAAGATAAAATGACCAAATCGCTTTTTAAGAACAAAGGTGATAAAGCTAGTGAACTGTTGAAACTCATACATACAAATATGTGTGAATTATTCAATAAATAAGCTCGATGAGGGTTTGACTACTTTATTATTTTTACTGATAATATGTCACGATACAGGTATGTATATTTGATGAAATACAAATCTAAATTCTTTGAAAAGTTCAAGGAATTCAAAAATGAAGTAGAAAAACAAACGGGAAAGAGTATTAAATCTTTACGATCAGATCGTGAAGGTGAATACTTGAGTACAAAATTTTGAGAATTCTTAACAGAAAATAGAATAGTTTCCCACTTGACTCCTCCATATATACCACAACTTAATGGTATAGCAGAAAGCAGGAATCGTACCTTATTGGATATAGTGCGTTCTATGATAAGTTTTACAAACTTGCCATTGTATTTATGGGGTTATGTCCTATAGATTGTTGTGCATATCCTGAACAAAGTCTCGTCAAAATCAACTCAAAAGACTCCGTATGAGATATAGAGTAATAAAAAAATCCAGTCTCAATTATATGAGAATTTGGGGTTACCTGGTTTATGTTAAATTAGTTGTCACAGATAAATTAGAGTAAAAATCAGAGAATGGTTGGTTTATTTGATATCCTGAACATAGTTTGGGATATTATTTATACTTCTCTTCTGATAAGAGAATATCAATCCGCAAGAATGCACATTTCTTAGAGAATGAGTTCTTAAAAGAAAGTGGTACAGGTAGAAATATTGAGTTTGAGGAAGACTCATTAGTATCTCAAATCGATACTGGTGTAGTTGGATCGTCCAGTCAGCAGGTCTCAGTAACAATTTCAATTTAGAGATCTTATAGAGTATTGAAACTTCCATAACAATACGGGTTTCTCCATAAGCATGAGTATAACTTGTACTTAGTGGGAAAAACTGATCATGGTGATGATCCTATAAGCTATGAGGAAGCTATCTTAGATAGAGAGTTAAGGAAATGACTAGAGGCAATGAAGTCTGAAATTCAGTCCATGTATGCCAATCAAGTTTGGACACTTATGGATCCACTAGAAGAAATAGTTCATATTAGTTGTAAATGGATCTTCAAAAGAAAGATTGGCAAGGATGGCTAAGTAGAGACCTATAAAGTTAGATTAGTAGCGAAAGATTATACTCAGAAATAAGGGTTGAATTATAAAGAAATTTTTTCACTAGTAACTATAATTAAGTCCATCCGAATTATGCTAACCATTACAGCATATCATGATTATAAGATTTGGCATATGGATGTAAAAATTGCTTTCCTTAACCGGTATCTTAAGAAAAATATTTACATAGAACAACCCATGATTTTGTATCTGCTGTAAATAGGAATAAGGTATGTAAGTTGCATCAATCTATTTATGGATTGAAGCAAACTTCCAAGAGCTAGAATATATGATTTGATGAGGTGATCAAATCGTATGGGTTTATGAAAAATAAAGATGAACTCTATATTTATAAATGGGTTTGAGATCATGCCATTATATTCCTCATAAAGTATGTGGATGATATCTTGCTCATGGGTAATGATATTGGCATGATAACTGAGGTAAAAATCTAGTTATCTAGAAACTTCTTTATGAAAGACTTAGGAGAGGTTACATATGTCCTTGGAGTTTGCGTCTATAGAGATATAACAAAAAGGATAATTGGATTATCCCAAATGTTTGCCCATGTATATATACTTACTTACACTTTGGTAAAAAGTTAACTAAATATTTGTATTTAAGTCTAAGAATTTAAATATATAAAATAAAAATTATGTAATAATTACTATTTTATCCATGTCACCTATGCACCTTTAATTGAAAGGTAAGGACAAAAATGAAAAGGCTTGTATTTTTTCATATATATATACATGAACTTTACCATTTTTTGGTCCCAAAAACAAAAAAAGAAAAACTTGCCATAAACCTTAGAATTCTCCTAAGTTGGCCAAACTTCTCCAAGTTCATTTGGTGATGCAAATTGTGGAGATTTTGCATAATTAAAGGTTTTCCATCATCCCTCATCAAGTAAATGCCAAAAATCATTCAAAATTTTCAATTTATGCATATATATGATATATGATTATTTGGCCCACCATCTGTTTGTAAAAATGTTTCAATGAAAACAAATTTTGATTTTATGCATGTTATGAGTATTTCAATCCAACAGGCTGTACATATTATGTTCATATCCCTTATCATGCTAGAGATAAATTGAGTCATAGGAGTGTAAAGTGCATATTTTTTGGGTATTGTATCGATAAAAAGGGTTATATATGTTTAGATTCTTGTACAAATGAGAAATTTCTCTAAAGAAATATTACATTTTAAAAAAATGATCCATACTTTGACAAAGTGAGAAATGAGGGAGAAACCAATGACTCTTTTCCTTTATCTATTGTGGGTAACCGATTGAGTTCGTTAATAAATAATGATCAAATTAATAATTGTGGAGTTAGTTGGTTTGAATGAGAGTGAAAATGAAGATTCTAAACTCTCAGAATTTAACACCACAAAATGATGATATTGATGAATCATTAGAATCAAATGAAGAACAAAATATAGTTAGTAAAAGTCAAAGTGATGAAACACCTAGTGATGAGTAACCTAATACTCTGTTAGATTTTCAAGATGAAATCGCATTAAGTTCTTCACAGGTTGATCAAAATGAGAGAAAGTCCACTTCTCCATCCATGATTAAAATTTTACATGGATGTTCCACAAGGATACAACATCAAAGTACCAAGAACATGTGTGCAAACTTAAAAAGCCATTTATGGCTTAAAACAATAACCTAGTACTTAGTACTCTAAGTTGCAAGGTGCATTAACTTCTCAACACTTCAAAATTAGTAGTACTGATCATTCCTTATTCATTAATCACTTTAATAATGGTATTACGATTGTAATAATCTATGTAGATAATATAATTATAACCGAGAGTGATCCTTTAGGAATAAAAGGTACTAAAAACTATTTAAAATATATTTTTAATATTAAAGACCTTGGATATTTACGGTAATTTCTAGGTATAAAAATTTTCCATTCTAATAAAGGGCTTTTTCTATCGCAAAGGAAATACACACTTGATCTTATGAAAGAAACAGGTAAGCTTGGAGGGAAGAAAGCTTCAACACTAATTAAAGAACAATCCAAAAAGAAGGAGAGCAAGCCAATTCATGATATGTCCAATGACCAATCACATGAAAATGGTGGACTAAATGCTCAAACATCTTAAAGGAACACCAAGACAAGGAATACTGATTAATAAACATGGACATCACCAAATTCTTGCCTTCACGATTACTGATTGGGCTAGAAGTACTGAAGATCGTAAGTCTACAACTAGATATTACACTTTTGTTGGTGGGAATTTGGTGACTTGGAAGAGTAAGAAGTAAACCATGTTGGCCAAATCAAGTGCTGAAGCTGAAAATAGAGCAATGGCTTCAACTATTAATGAATTGATATGGTTGAAGGCATTGGTTGAAGATTTGGGTTTTAAAGTGGAGGCATCCATGAAGCTACATTATGACAACAAGTCTGCAATACATATTGTAAACAATTCAATATTTCATGAGAGGATTAAACACATAAAGGTATATTGTCACTTTATAAGAGAAAAGTATTTAACTAAGATAATTTCAATGCCTTATGTCAAGAGTAAAGATCAATTGACGGATGTGTTCACCAAACTTCTGAGTGTTCAACAACTCTATAAGTTCATTAGCAAGCTTAACTTGATGAGGAGTGTTAAAAATGATAGTTATAGCAACTAATATGACTTTTGGTTGACTTATCATCATTTCTACAAAGTAATAGAAGGCCCAAAATCCTTCACACAATCTAGAAGACCCATTACAAGCATATAGACAAAGTAGACAGAAAAAGACAAATAAACTAGCTGTTTGAACAGTAACAATGAAAAATTTTAAAAACTAGTTGTTACAAACTCATGTATATAAACACATCTTTGTAAATGAAAAAATTAGAAAAAAAAACTTCCTTATTCTTTCATCAATACTTTCTTTCCACATTAGAATCTTCTACATTTCTTCATTAAATTGAGACGCTTCCATGCACTTTATTCCATCTTTCTATTAAATGGTGATGTTTCAAAGTATTTTCTTGAACTTTTGGCAAAAATCACAATGCTTTAAAGCATGTTATATCATTTTAGATCAAATCAGGTATATTTGTAAATAATTTAAACCATTTTTATGGATTTGTATGCAAAACGGCAATATGTCAAGGCATTTTATTGAAATTTTTGGCAAAAATTGGGATGTTTTAATGCATGTTATGTATTTATCCACTAAAATAGAGGCGCTTCAATGCACTTTGTTCCATTTTTGTATTAAACGATGATGTTTCAAAGCAATATCTTCCACTTTCAGGAAAATTGTGATGATTTAAAGCATGTTATATCATTTTAGATCAAAGCGGGTATGTTTGTAAGCAATATAAGCTATTTTTATGGATTTGTATGCAAAACGATGATGTGTTAAAACATTTTAAATTTTTTACAGAAATTGCGACGTTCTAACACACGTTTGATATTTTTCGGTAAAAAGAAAGACGCTTCAATGCACTTTATTTCATCTTTCCATTCAATGGTGATGTTTCAAAGCATTTTCTTCCACTTTCAACAAAAATTGTGATGATCTAAAGCATGTTATATCATTTTGGATCCAATCGGTTATGTTTGAATGCAATTTGAACCATTTTTATTAGTTTTATGCAAAACGGTGATGTGTTAAAGTATTTTATTGCATTTTTGGTAGAAATTAGGATGTTCTAATGCATGTTATGTGTTTTTTTGCCAAAACAAAGATGCTTATGTTGAACATGAAGAGATTGAGATTGAAGATTCAAAGAATGAAGAAAAGCCCAAATAATTCTTTGGCTAGTCTATGGATGCCCACATCAAGCCCGAAACCAATTTCAAGTGTTTTAAAAACTAGTCACTAAAAGACAAAATAATAAATAGTTTTGTTAGTTACTAAAAAATAAACATAACAACTAGTTTTTTGAATTTAAAAGACATGTTATATGTTGTATATAGTTGTTGGAAAAGTAAAGTATACTTGTACTTGGCAGTTAGGATACTGTATATATAAACCTATCATGTGTAAATTTTGAAAGATTGAATAAAAAGCTATTCTTTTTCTCTCTTACTAGATCTTTTATCTACTTGTATTTTCACTTGGGTTTTTGTTAAATCTTTGAAATCTTGTGCTAAACACTTAAATTTATTTAATCAACAACTTCAATGCACTTTATTCCATTTTTATATTAAATGGTGATGTTTCAAAGCAATATCTTCCACTTTCGACAAAAATTGTGATGATTTAAAGTATATTATATTATTTTAGATTAAATTGGGTATGTTTGTAAGCAATTTGCAACATTTTTATGGATTTGTATGCAAAATAATGATGTGTTAAAATATTTTATTGCGATTTTTTGCAGAAATTGCAACGTTCTAACACACGTTTGATATTTTTTAGCAATATGGAAGATGTTTCAAAGCAATTTATTCAATTTTTGCCTTGAACCAGTGATGTTCTAAAACATTTTCTTGCACTTTTGGTAAAAAGTGTGATGTTTTAATGCACGTTATGTTTTTTTCTGGCCAAAACGGGGATGGTTCAATGCACTTTATTCCATCTTTTCATTAAACAGTGATGTTTCAAAGCATTTTTTTGCACTCTTGACACAAATGGTTATGACCACAAGATGGAGACAAATGCTCTTTTGGCTCAAGAGAAGCCTAAAACTGAAGCCTTAGTGGCTAAGTCAAAGGGGAACAACAACAACCAAAATCGGGCTAAGTGTGACCATTGTCACAAGAATGGTCAGTCTAAATATCAGTGTTGGCTTCTTCAAATGTAAATGTAAATATTTGGCTAACTTTTTAACCAAAGTGTAATTATATATATATATATATATATATACTTGGGCCAATGTGTAATTATCCTATAATTATATATTTTCATTTAGGTCTTTAGATAATCAATATTATCCATTTGATCATATAATTTATAATAAATTTCACTTCAATGTAAACCCATGAAAAATACTTTAAACACTTTAAAGAATTTATGAATATATATATATATAACCATTATACATATATTTATTTCGACCTCAATATTATCTTAAAGATACTAGCCTTGTTATTGATAATATTTTTACTCCTAAAATGTTTCTCACTACTTTTGGTTATTAGTGTAACTATGTGGGCTTATTGTGAAATAGTCGTGAATTTGTTCCAAACTTTTTAGGTTTATCAAACTATCTGATTATTCAATGACTATAATTAACATCTAATAATGTGTCATAATTCCTCATTTACAATAATAACAATTCGTTGAACATGTCATCACGAACTCTTTTGTGTGACATTTAATCACACTGGTTAGAAATTTACTTTTTTAGCCATTTAATAATATTCATTTGAGAACTTGAATTTAGATCGAGCTAACAGAAACTCTAACTCAATATATATCGAGTTAACGAATCCCATCTTAACTATCACACGTATCTAAATTTAAATAATACGTAACTAAATCAACTTTATCATATAAGACATTATTAGTTTCATATTATACATCATATAAATTACATGCATCTACACTGGATTCAACAGTAATATCTCAAGTCAAAGGACAACGTCACATACTAGTACAATTATATAATAAATTATTGACTACTTGTAATATCAAGTGATTTATTGTTGCGTAGTCATGTTTGAAAAAATAGTTCTTTAATTATTTAATCCATATTAATATCCTAATAACGTAACAATCAAGTTACTCGTATTAATATTATCTCATGATATTTACTGAAGATATTTAGTGTGCCTACTGTGTGATATCGCTGCCCAATTAATATCACTTTCATAGGGAACGATTTTAATAATATCTTTTAACCATTAAATAAATTATTTATATATACAATTAAATAAAGAAAATAGTCTACATTTGTGAATAAAAAATTTTTGCTTTCATTAATACATAATATATATAAGACAAATGTATCTCTAAAATCAATAACACGAATAACTTTTAGGGCATATTCTAACAACCCCTTTTTATCAATGCAATAGTTTAAAAATATGCACTTTATACTCCTATAACTCAATTTATTTCTAACATGATTAGTGATATGAACATAATAAGTGCAGTTAAATACCTTAAGACAAAATAAGTTTGGTTGTTTATTATATAAAAACTCAAAATGAGATTTTTCATTCAATAACTTAGAAAGCATTGGGTTAATCAAATGTCTGGTAGTGAGAATGGCTTCATTCCAATATCTTTTAGAGACATTGTAATGAAACATCAATGACCTTCTTTCATAAGAGTGTATAAGATCAAATATTTCATTATAACAAGTTTTTTAATGCACAAAAGGAAGTTTAATTTGTTTTTATAGATTACAAGCTTTACATTATTTAAAATCACTAAACTTTATATTTAAAATCATTTTACACAGAAAGTTACTAAGAGGATATCCTAATCTTGCATGCCAAAATTTTTGAAGTCCATGTTCTTCCTCAACTCCAAGAACTTGATTGGTGTTATCCAAAAAACATAGATCATCTTGTAGTCTTCCTTCACCAATCTTTTTCCTGGTTAATCTGTCCTGAAATATTATTTTATTAGGTTCAAAGATGACACAACAATTTAAGTCTTTTGTTACTTACTAACCGACAGCAAATTTGATGAAAACTTTGGCATATAAAGGCCTTTTGTTTCCTTAGATAAAACTTTAATATTTCCTAATCCCCTAACAAATATTTTACTACCATTAGCTATTGTCATATTTCTAAAATTTCATAGGGTTTCTATTTTATATGCCTTGTTTTTATTTCTTAACATATGATTAATAACACCTGAATCAATAGCACAAGGGTCAAATTTAAAATGTGAGTTGGAAATCATACCTTGAGCTTAGGATATGGTTCTAAAGTAGTTTTGCCAAATCCTCAAGGAGTTTTGAGTTGCCTTTTTCGATCGCATTTTGTGCACTTTGTCATGGTGATTTTCCTTGTAGTTAAATAGTCTAACATGTGGATTGAGGACTCAATATTTTTCTTTAATATGACCTATTATCTTACAATGCCCACACTTCCAACATTTGTCTTTGGGGTTGTGCATTCATCTACATTTATCGTACTTAGCCTTGACTTTTATTCCTTGAACCATGCCTTCTTCCTTACTATCTACCAAACTACCTCATTCAGCCTTACTTGAATTCCTATTCAAAATTTTTCTTTGCATGTACTTTTTATTCACCTTGTTTAAAACATCATCATAATGAAGCAAAGACTTAATTTTAAGAATGTGGTTCCTAAGATCATTGTACTCAGAACCCAAACCCATCAAATATGATATCACAAAATCCTCATTGGCTTTTTTGTCTACTTTTTCAATATTGGTGGTATTGGGCCTTAAGGATTGAATTTCATCCCATGCCTCCTTAATTTTGGTGTTGTACTACATTAGGTCACCTATACCAAGGCTGGTATTGTTGATGAAGTGCTTCAAGTTATATATTCTCATCAATTTTTCTTGATAACCAAATTGTCTCCTGATAGACTCCCAAAGTGCTTTAGAAGTTTTAGCCTTTGAGAATGCACCTACCAAGGACGGTTTCATGAAATTCAAAATTCATGTATACACTAAATTGTCATTATAATACCAATCTTCAAATTCTTCACTTGATGTATTAGTGGGTTTTATGATTCTTCCATTCACAAAACCCAATGCTTATTTTCCACTTAATGCTCTTTCAACAAGATTGAACTAAATTGAATAATTTTTTTTCATTTAAAGAAAATATGGTAAGTTTCAAGGTGGTGTTACCATCATTATTAACTCCCTTAAAGGAACTTTTGTGTTAGTGTTGTTTGACGAGTCTTTCTTTTTCATTTCTTAATTAGGCTTTAAAGAGAAATATGTTAGATGCACCAAGAACCAATAAGTAACAAAAGATGAAATATGGATTTAGGATGAAACTTGCTCTGATACCATGTGAAAAAATATTAATGAAGGAATGAAGAAGTTCCAAATATAAAAAAAAAGTATTGATGAAAAAATAAAGAAACTTTTTTTTTACCTTTTTCATTTACATTAATGCGTTCATATGCATGAGTTTGTAACAGCTAATTTTTCAAATTTTTTGATTGTTACTATTCATAACAATTACTATTTATAACGGTCATTATTTAAATGGCTAGTTTATTTATCATCTTGTGTTTAATTTCTCTAATTACTAGTAACGAGTCTTGTAGATTGTGTAAATGATCTTGTGCCTTCTAAATTGCTAATGGTGATGTGTCAACCAAGATCTAGATTAGTTGTTATGATTATCATTTTCAACATAAAGTACCTTGAAGCATGACTGTTTTGCTAAAAAGTATATAACATGTGTTGAAGTGTCATAATTATTGTCAAAAATGTAATAAAATACTTTAACACATCATTGTTTTCCTTAAAAATCCATAAAAATGGTTCAAATTACTTTAAAATATAGTAAATATGATCAAAATTGATATAATATGCTTTAAATCATCACAATTTTTATTGAAAATGCAAAAAAATACTTTAGAACATTAATGTTTACTGAAAAAATTCAATAAAGTGCTTTGAAACATCTTTGTTTTTGCCAAAAACTATATAACGTGAGTTAAAACATTACAATTTCTACCAAAAATACAATAAAATACTTTAATACATCACTGTTTGATACGAACTCCAAAAAGAACGAATCGTTACAGAAGCGGAGTTTCAAGGAAAGTCTAAGAATTAAGTATTTAGGAAGGTTTTGATGCCACAAGAACTTTCTTGATGGAACAACAAAGAATTCTTGATAAGTTTAGGTAGAACACCACAAGCGAGCTTGATAAGTTCTTAGTTGTAAAAAAGAACAATGAAGAGAAAATAATTCTTCATAATTTTTTAGTCCAACGAAACCTACTTACATTTGAAAAAAGAAGACTGTTTATAATAGTCTTAAATCTAATCCTAGTAAAATTAGAATAAAAATTTTTCTAAGATAATAAAGAGTAATTTAGAAAAATATATAAAAGTTTACAGAATTAAGAAATCTAATAATTAATACATAAAGTATAAATTTGGCTAAGATTTGGTCTTGCACTCCATTGCTTGCATCCTTCCTTATTTGTCTTTAAAATATCCAAATTTCTATGATTTCTTGAGATGTTCTTAATTTATGCAATTTGGCTAAATCTCACCGTTAAGGAAGTCTCTTTTGGACATATCCTACAAGATAAAATTAGCCAATTATTAGATAGTTCAATTAATAAAGACAATTAAAATAAATTAAGTTAATTAACTTCCTAAATACTAGCTAACTTTCCTAATTAATTATTCTAAATATCTGTAAATAACAGTAATAAACCGCGAGACTCCCTCAATATTGCTGTGCACCCTACTTTCACACAAAACTTTTAAATGTGCGTAAAGAGGATTGTTTCAAGTTTTTTTGCACGACTCCTTGTTATAGGTCCACTAGGCCACTTCAATGGGTCTATGAAATTAGATTAGATATTTTGACTTTGTTGACATCGAAGACTTCTAATTGACTTTCATTTGCTTCTTGATTTGCATCATCGTTTCCCATAAAAATCTATAAAAATTGCTTAGATTGCTTTAAGACATGCCTGATTTGATCAAAAATGATATAAAGTACTTTAAATCATTACAATTTTTGTCAAAAGTACAACAAAATACTTTAGAACATCACATTTAATGCAAAAATTGAATAAATTGTTGGAAAGCATCTTCATTTTTACTGAAAAATATATAAAGTGTATTAAAAGATCACAATTTCTGCCAAAAATACAATAAAATGCTTTAACACATCACTATTTCCCATAAAAATTGTTCAAATAGCTTTAAAACATGCCTAATTTGATTGAAAATGATATAACATGTTTTAAATCATCACAAATTTTGTCAAAAATACAATATAATGCTTTAGAACATCATTGTTTAATACAAAAATTTAATAAAGCACTTTGAAACATCTCTATTATTGCCAAAAACTATATAATGTGCATTAAAATGTCACAATTTTTGCCAAAAATGTAACAAAATATTTTAACACATCACCATTTTCCATAAAAATTCGTAAAAATGATTCAAGTTGGTTTAAAATATACCCGATTTGATCAAGAATGGTATAACATATTTTATATCATCATAATTTTTGCCAAAAGTACAACAAAATATTTTAGAGCATCACTGTTTAATGCAAAAATGCAATAAAGTGCATTGAAACATCTCTATTTAAGCAAAAAAAATACATAATGTGCATTAAAACGTCACAATTTCTTGTAAAAATGCTATAAAATGCGATAACACATCACCATTTTTTTTAAAAAAATCCGTGAATATGGTTGAAATTGCTTTAAAACTTACCTAATTTGATCAAAAATGATATAAGATGCTTTAAATCATCACAATTTTTGCGGAAAGTACAAGAAAATGCTTTGAAACATCATCGTTTAATTTAAAAATGCTTTAAATGGCCTTGAAGTATCTCTCTTTTTTGCTAAAAGTTATATGACGTGCTTTGAAACGTTACTATTTCGGTCAAAAGTACATTCAAATGGTTTAAAACAACAACGTTTTCTTTCAAAATGCATAAAAATATATAAACTACTATAAAACATATTCTATTTGATCCAAAAAGATATAACATGATTCAAATCACCACAAATTTCACCAAAAATGCAACAAAATATTTTAAAACATCACTGTTTAATGCAAAAGTGTTTTAAAATGCCTTGAAGCATCTCTTCTTTTGTTGAAAATTATCTAACATGCGTTAAAACATCACAATTTCTACCAACAACACAATAAAATGCTTTAAAATTTCAGCGTTCTCCTAAAAAGTCCATAAAAATGGTTCAAATTGCTTTAAAACATACTCAAGTTGATCATTTTGAAGTAATTTTAACAATTTTTATGGACTTTTAAGAAAAATGATAATGTTGTAAAGTATTTTATTACATTTGTTGGCAGAAATAATGATGTTTCAAAGTACGTTATATAATTTTCAACAAAAGCAGAAATGCTTCAAGGCACTTTAAAGCACTTAAGCGTTAAATGATGTTGTTCTAAAGCATTTTGTTGAACTTTTTGCCAAATTTGTTATGATTTGAATCATGTTATATCATTTTCAATCAAATATAATATGTTTTAAAGTAGTTTGTACCACTTTTGTGCATTTTTAAAGAAAATTGTGATGTTTTAAGGCATTCGTGGCATAAATGAAGCATTTTGTTGCATTTTTGAAAAAAAATTATGATAATTTCAAGCATGATATATCATTTTGGGTTAAATCAGGTATATTTTAGATTAATTTAAACCATTTTTTTAGATTTTTAAAGAAAATAGTGATGTGTTAAAACATTTTATTGTGTTTTTGGCAGAAATTATAATGTTTTAACGCACATTATATAGTTTTCGCCAAAAAATGGAGATGCTTTAGAGTACTTTATTAAATTTTTGCATTAAACAGTGATGTTTTAAAATATTTTATTATACTTTTGACAAAAATTGTGATCATATAAAACTTGTTATATCATTTTTAATCAAATTAGATATGTTTTAAAGTAATTTGAACTATTTTTATGGATTTTTTAAGAAAACAATAATATGATAAATTATTTTATTACATTTTTGGTAAAAATTGTGATGTTTTAACACACGTTATAGAGTTGTTGACAAATAGAAAAATGCCTCAAGGCACTTTATTGAATTTTTGCATTAAAAGATGATGTTTTAATGCATTTTGTGTTAGGATATATATCTTATAAGCCATATGTGTTATCGGCTTCACAAATATAGACCTTTTTTTTATTATTTAGTCATGCATATAAATGAAGTATATTTATGAATTATTGTAATAATTTATTTAATCGTTAAATGAAATTATTAAAACTATTCCCTGCAGAAGTAATATCGAATGGATAATGATATTACAAAGTAGGTATATTGACTATCTTCAGTGAATATTATAAGATGATATTAGTGCGAGTAATGTAATAGTCATATTATTAGAACAGTAATATGGATTAAATAATTAAAGAACTATTTTTTTAAACATTACTACATAACAATAAATTACGTAGTATTACATGTCAACGATTTATCGTATGCTTATACTAGTATGTAATGTTATCTTTTAACTTCAAACATCATAGTTAAATTTGGTATAGATACACGTGGTTCATATGGTGTATAAGTATAAGACTAATCCATTTTGTATGATAAAGTCAATTTAGTCATGTGTTGTTTATATTTAAAAATGGATGATGATTAAAATAGGATATTTTGACTCAATCCAAATTTAAGTTCCTAAACGAATACTAATAAATGACTGAAATGATAAATCTCTAGTTACAGTGATTAAATATCACACAAAGGAGTTATGGTGGCGAGTTTAGTACATATTAACCGATGGTTTGTATTAATGTTAGTATAGAATTTTGACACATCATAAACCTTTACTCGATTAGGATTATATGACAAAAGAATTTTATCCATACGGTATGTACAATTAGGATAAGATTTAATGAACTATGATTTCATTTTAGTTTAGGGATTATAGCATATTACTAGATATTAACCGTAGTTGTTAAACTTTTGAATAATTTAAAACTCTAAAATTTCAAAATGAGTTCACAATTATTTTAAATTGAACCTATATAATCACATCAATAACTAAGAACAGTAAAAAATATTTGGGAGAGAAAATATTATCAATAGTGAAACTAATATCTTTGAGATAATATTTAGATTAAGAGAAATATATATAAGTGTTATATATATTTATGAATTTTTTAAAGTGTTTGAATAATTTTTCTTCAACTGCATTAAAATGTAATTTAATGTAAATTATATTATCACATAGATAATATAGATTATCTAAAGACCTAAATATAAATGTGTAACTATTGGATAATTATGCATGAGCTCATGAATATATACTTAATTATATTTGGTTAAAAGTTAATCAAATACCTTATATTTAAGTACATGAACTTAAATGTATAAAATAAAATTTATTGGATAATTACTATTTTGTTCATGCCACCTTTAAACCTTTATTAAAATGTAATGACAAGAATGAAAAGTTTAGATAATTTTAAATATATATATATATATACATATGTATGTGTGTGTGTATATATATATGTGTATGTATATATGCCAACTTTACCAATATTTCTTATGGTTTGTAAACAAAAAAAGCTTAGCCTCTCTCCCATCAAATTCGATCAATTTTCTCCTTCTGTTCTTAGTGGTACAAATTGTAAATTTTTCACACAATTAAAGAAATTCTCATCATTATTCATCATGTAAGTATGCAAAAACTCATCAATGTTGCCATTTTATACATATATATAATATATGTATGGTTGGTATTCTATATATTTGTAGAAATGCATCAAAAAATCCAAATTATGGTTAATGCATGTTATATGATATTTTAATCATTCTTGTATCATGTTAAAAAAGGTCAATTTCAATTCAATATATTTAATAATCGTGTCAAAAAGTGAAATTTTATTTGTTCTTTGTAAATTTTAGTTTTAGAATTTGGAATAGAAACGCTTAGCGATTAAAGGAATGCAATGTCACCAACAATTTTTTTTGTTACCTTTCTTGCTTTTCTTTGAGTTCGTAGATTTTATTTTGTCTATGAAAATTTTAGTTTTTTCAATAAAATAGTCTATTTTTTTGACTTGTTTATGTTTATAGCTCGAGAAACAAATTTTTTATATTTAAAGTCAAATGTTTAATATTTGAGCAAAAATATCCCTTATTTTTTTTATTTTTTTCTCTAAAATTAAAATATCGAAGGAAAGATGAATTTTATCGAGAAAAAAATAAATTTTATTAAGAGAGATTAGTGTAAAAACCTGTATTTCTTAATTAAATTTGTTATTCTCTTGATGAATTTCAACAAGAGAGATAAATATAAACATGATCTCTCTTGATAAATTTTACTAAGAGAGATGAATTTTGTCGCAAGAGACCATTTTTAACTAATCTCACTCGATGAAATTCATATTTTACTTGACAAAATTCATCTCTTTCTTGACATTTCAATTTAAAGAAAAATCAAAAAACAAAAGCACTTTCCTTCGAATACCAAACTTTTGATCTTAAATATAAAAAATTTGTAACTCATGCCGTGTGAAAAAATGATCATGCCAATACATGCAACAATCTATGATTTAAAAATTACATAAACTATTCATGCATTTTATCAAATATATAGTAAGCAAATGTAATATAATATATATGTATATATATATATACACACACACACACATAAATACAATTATATGATGAGTTTATTACCTTATATATTAAACTGGATGATGAAAAAAACCTTGAAAGCACAAGACTTTTACAATCTACACCATCAAAAAAGAAAAATCAATGTGACTTAATAAATAAAAAGAGATCTAAGGTTTTCTATAATTTATCTTATAAATTTAGTAAAGTAAGCATTTTTTATACTAAACATTTATTTAAAATTATAATATTAATCCTTAAGTATATTAATGGATAAGTATGCACTAAGGTCAAAATGGTAATCATGAAATAATTATACTTTCATATAATTATATTTATTTAACCATTCAATAAATAATTAAGTCTAATTTTAAGGACTTAATTATAATTATTTAATAATTAATAATTTTTATTTAAGTCCTTTGATGATTTATATTATCAAAAATAGCATATAATTTATATTAAATTATATAAAAATACAAAATTATGAAATTTTTTTGAACAATTTAAAGAACTATAAAAATATATAATATTTATATATATTTGTTTTAACTAATATATTATTTCGAAAGTGTTAACCTTCCTATTGATAATTTTTTTTTCTCTAAAATATTTTTATTTTGGTTATTAGTATAATTATGTAGGTTTATTATGGAATAGTTATAAACTTATTCTAACCTTTTCAGACATCAAATACTTTGAAAGTTCAATGGCTATTGTACATACCATATAGGTAATATTCTTTTGTTGTCCAATTCTAATCAATAGAGTCCATGGTGCGTCAAAACCCTATATCAATATAAATATAAACCATCAAACAATATGCATTGAACTTGTCATCATGAACTCCTTCGTATGATATTTAATTTACTATAATTAGAAATTTATTATTTTAGTAATTTATCGATATTCGTTTAGTAACTTAAATTCGGATCGAGTCAGCAAAAATTTCGGTCTTATATTTATTGAGCCAATAAATCCCATCTTAACCATCATTTTTTTTCACATATAAACAACACATAACCAAACCAACTTTAACATATAAGATGTTATTAGTTTCGTACTTATATATGATATAAATTATGTGCATCTACATTAAATTTGACTATGATCTTTTAGGTCAAAAAATTATATCGCACACTAATACAATTATATGATAAATCATTGATTACATACATTATTATGTAATTTATCGTTATTAATTGATCATGTTCAAAAAATAATTCTATAATAATTAATCCATACTAATACCCTTATAATGTGATTATCATCGTTATCCATACTAATATCATCTCATGATATTTATTAAAAATATGTAGTATGTCTACTATATGATATTGTTGTCAATTTAATATCATTTATATAGAAAATAGTTTTATATAATGTCATTTAATAATTAAATAAATTATTTAGATAATTTATAAGTATATTTTATTTGAATGCATGACAAAATAAAAGAAATAATTTATATTTACAAATAAATATCTCTTTATTATAATAATAATATATATATATATATATATATATAAAAAGTAAAATATCTTTGAAGTCGATGACATAAATGATTTTTAAGATATATACTAACACTATCAATGTAAATTGACCAAAAATTTAGGCTATAAGTATAAAAAAAAAATAAACAAATTTTTCATTTAATATCAATGTTTGTAGTTAAAATTGTCAAATAATACAATTTTTTTGTCTTAAATATTAATTTTTTACTTGGGTTGAAAATATAATTGGGCTTAGATATTGGGCAATTCTTGAGAAATTTTTTTTTAATATTTCATTTAAAGAATTTATTGAGATTGAGCGAAAAAAATGAATTATTAAGGATGAGAATTTTGCTTGTAAACTAACCAACTCACTAGTACTTTGACTTTAACAAGATAATTTAATATATTTTTTTATCAGAGTTTAGAATAAATTTAAAAAATAAAAATAAAAATTTATAATAAATTTAAGATAAATATGAGTACATATAAAAACCCAAGTACAAGTTTATAAATACTTAAAAGTACTTATTTAATTTTACACACACACACACACATATATATATATATATATATAATTAAACGAGTCAAAACGACCTCATTTTGATAAATATTTCATGCACAAACACAAAGCCACGGTCACACCGCACAAGCACAACACAGAAAACCCTGTCCGTTGCTACCAACACAGCTCTCTGCTCATGTTCCTGCCGGTCATTGGCCGCTGCACACGTTCCTGCTCGTCGCCCCGTCCACCGCACCACGCGAGTCTCACCAATCACCACGCCAAAGGCCGTTGAAGTTATTCTCCCGTGTGCTAGTTGGTAAAGTGACAATATATCCAATATTGTATGCTTGCTCGAATTATTAGTTTGCTTTATTTTGAATTCGGTGGTGCGCGCTTTTTTATATTTTTTTGACTACTAAATTTCTTAAATATTCTTACCATCTGTTATACTTAGATTTTTTAAAATCTAAATAATAATATATTTATTATCAATTACATGCCATCATTTCCAAGCATAATAATCAGAGTAATAATCAATTAATTTGGTAAATTCTCCTTCTTCTTTTTTTATTGGCTTCTCTAAAAAAAGAAAATTTTAATTGATGCATGTAAGTAAAGCGTAACACAAATTCATGTATTGTTAATTAATTAATAGTCAGATATGTTTTTGTTCATAGGTACATGCGAATGTGAAATCATTCTTTTCGAAATGACCATGCATTTGTCTATTAATTTTTAAGAAAAAGAGAGAAATCAATGACCCAACTTTAGATGTAAGGCTATTAATTATATTTTAATTTAATATTAAAAATTTTATTATTTTAATTAAATAATTTATATTTTTATCTAATTATATAATTATAATTAAAAATATAAAAAAAAAATGACTAAAAATTCTCTGCACAAATTTAACGATCACAATTGGGCCTGCTTTGCTCTCACCCGGCATAAAGTCATGTACATGGGCCTATTTTAAAGCATATCTACCGCGGTTTCCTCTCTCGCCTGACTCAGAGCCAATATTGTAGCCGCGCAGCAGTTAGCCGACTCACCTGTGCAAGGTCTCCAACCCACCCTTGCCTGTTGAAGAGAAGTAACTCCTAAAGCCAAGAAGGCAACAGTTTGAAGCAACCAAACCGGGTCACCGACGCAAGCCGCCACCGAACCACCACCGTAGTCATCCGACTTCTTGAAAATCTCAGTGTTTTAGACTGCAAGTTTTAAGTTTTCAAACACTGCCAAAAAATAGTGTTTCTTTCTTTTTTCTTTTTGTTTCTAATTATTTCTAAACTTTAGTACTACGTTCATTTTGGCTTTAAAACACTATCTTTTTGGGGGTTCTTTTTTAGTGTTAATATTATTTGAAAAAAAATTCTCGAAATCGTTGTCCTTTCGGTTATAGAAAACAGACCTTCAAAATCGTATTTCACTTGTGTATGCCATATGCCTGAGAATATTAATTAATTTACAACCTCACGATTCCTCTGTGGCTTCTATTTCTCAGGTTGACTCTGGCTGTTATACACGGCTGTAGAGATAGAAACTTTTGATACTGATGTTAGAAGATCAATTTTTTACAAGCCATGCTCTTGCTGGCATAGGGTCAGTGGCTCTCGGCACAACTGCCACTTACCCTCTCGACACTGTAAAAGTCCTTATTCAGGTAAAGTCTCGATGCAACCTCACTTATCAATTTTTTATTTAAAAATTATCATGATGATTTGCTACATTCTAGAGAGCAATTTGTCAATTACTTTTTTTTTGGTAAAAACCAGGTTGGTTCTGGTTCTGGTTCTGTTAAACAATTAAGCCCACCTCAGGTTCTCAATAGACTTCGATCTCTATCAGGATACTCAGGTAAATCCTTGTATGGCTGATTTTGTCTCATTGCTGATGTTAGTTAAGTAGAGGAAATTCTATCAGCATCTTATCTGTGTTCATTCAGATGCATTTGTGCACACAGATTGATAAGGAGAGTTTATTTGTTCTGAAAAGTTCAAAGGAGGTTATGTGCTTTAGGTGCATTCAGCATGTGTAAGATTTTCTTTTGGCAGTATTCTGTAATGATTAATGACCTGACTTTTAACTTGAAAATGATATGTCTTGTTTGAGAAACAATGCAGGTTTGTATAGTGGTTTAGGGTGGTTGACTTTGGGAAGAACTTTTGGTGTGGGAGCTCGGTTTGGAGTCTATGAAATTCTGACTGCATTTTACAAAGGTATCCTTTCAATTTTTTTAGTTTCTTTTTTCTTCCTTTTATTTGTGTCAGAATTTTTGTTGTCTTAGCTCGAGTGTCTATATGTTTGGTATTTTATGTATAAGGCATGCTCATCTTCATGGTTAGGGATACACAATGAGCTTAGGAGCCTTATAAATTTCATTGTCATCGGTTGTCAAGGGGGATGCTATATCATTAAGATAAAGGAAACCATGTTTGCTTGAGCAAAATCTCATTCCTTCTATGGTTGGGCATTGTTGTTTTATTTTTGTGACTGGGAGACCTTTTCTGAACTTCAGTCCTTTGGATGAAAGTGAATGTTTGGAGTTCTATACTAGGGCACAAAAGCATATTGAACTAAAAAATATTTTGGAATTGTAGACAATATAGTGCACCTAGAATGTTTTTTTTTTCTCTTCTTCTTCTTCTTCTTCTTCTTCTTCTTCTTCTTTTTCTTTTTTCCCTTTTAAATAGAAGAAACAAAAATTAGAGGACATATCAGTTTCTTTGATGTATGTCTCAGAGTAAAGTGTCTTAGTTCAAAACAACAACCTATTTGATCCAACAAGTCAAAATGATAGAACAGGTTTTTCTTTGTTTTGCAATTTAATATATGTATCTCTTTTGGGGTTCTTGGGAATAAATCTGTTTGGGTATTCGTAAAAGTACATTTGAGATTATTACTGCTTCTATGAAAATGAATATAGGCGAACATTTGAGATGAGTCTTGCACCTATGAAAATGAATATGGGTGAACTCCGGAATTTATTGATTTATGAATGCATCATTTACAGATTGGAGTCTATATGTTCATTTTTAAAATGAAGTTCACTGAGACTTTATATTTTGTGAAACTTTGGTTTAATTGTATGCTCTGTTGACTAGAATTAGCTTAAATATCACTGTAATGGTTATGGTGCTAACCAAGTAATGAAGGTAAGGTTTGTATAGATTTGGAGTGGGAGTTTTTACTTGGTTTTAATTTGATAAGAACAGCAAATACTAGGAGAGGCTTCAGTAGCTAATTGAAAACTACAGTTCTGCTAGATACATAACGTTCTTTTGGGTGAAGGCTTGATTATGTGTCAACATATTTTGAGTGGTTCATGACTTATAGCACATCGTCTGACAAACAGGTAGAAAGATCCCCTTCAAGTGTTAATAATCCATCATATAATTAAAGAAATGTTGGTCATTCATTCCTCTACTGCCCCAATGCTAATTTTTTGTGGTACAATTTTCAGAAAGCTAAAATTTTGAGTGTGAACTCAGCCTTCTGCTGGTCAATGGAGTTTATGGATGCTTTTTGTAGAGGAGAGCAGAAATGTTATGAAAGTGTGCTATAAGGTTTGCTTAAGCTAGAGGCAAGGAAGACTCTGATTTTTGTGGGATAGAGTTTCATTTCTGGCCTTTTTTGGATTTAAGGTTCAGGAAAATCTCAGTGCACTTTGGGCTACGTTTTGTTTTGAGAGCATGGCTGGTAATATGGATTTGGTTTGGTAGTTTCTAGTGATTAGCATGTGCAAGCTACTAAAGAGGTACAAACTTTCTTTCCAAGCTCAAGGGATTTGAAATGCCAAGTTTTGTGAATTCTGTAGTTTCCTGTTATGGAAACCTGGCCAATACCATTATGGTATTGTTCCCTTCTTCAAGGCTATCAAACAGCTGGACTCATGATTTTCATGTGGCTAAATATTTAGCCTTAAAAAAGAATCTTCATGTTCTGGCAGTAGGTTGATACATGATTCAAGGTCTAGAACTTGTAATGGTGGGTTGTAAGGCCTTTGTTCTCTGTTATGCAATGAAATATCCTAACCGACATGTCAATTCCTAAAGACTAAAATAACCAAAAGGAAATTCTCACTTCCTTGCTTCTAGTTATGATTTTACCTTTGCAAATTGTTCAACAACAATAGTCATTGTTGGACTTTTCAAAGCTAAATTTGACATTTTGCCCTGAAACATTGATGGCAAAACATGTTTATTTTCGTGGAATGAGTTATTAAAGAGGAAAAATAATTGCTAAGCTTCTGTTTGAAGATGGAACTTTCAAGGACCTGTAGTTACCTATTTCTCTTAGATCTATAAATTTCTAGTAGATCAATGATCTGAATAAGTTGGACACTATTGAGAAGAGTTTGTCATCCCAAGGATGTTGATTGATTAGAAAGTATTTCACATTTAGAACATGTTTTATTACTGTAAAATTGGGATAGGGATGGGCTTTGACTGATTAAATTCAACAGGCCTGAGAGTTTGGGTCAAGGTTTAAATATGGGCGTGATCTATCTGCGTGGGTAATGAAGATAGCAATCTTAAAGATTTATAATTACAATTTGACTTGTTGCCACAGTTTTAGTCAGTGATATATGTGTATTCTTGCAATGAAGACCATCTCATAATTTATTAGATTGGGAATTCTTTGGTTTTATAGCTTGTTTTCACTTTTTAGAAAGATGATCTGAATTAATTGAGGCTAAACTTAATCAATAATGCGTTTATTGTCATCACTGGAACTGCATGTCTTGTTTGTGAAGAGCAGCATTTACCCAGTCACATCAGAGATTTATTTCTTAAAATGAGTTTTCATCATGAATTTGTAATTTTGTTGTCTTATTGAATTGAATTTTGGCTTAATGTTGGCATACAACTTCCATCCATTTTATATGATGGTTATTACAATTGCTTTTATGTCAGATGGACGCGAAGAAAATTATGTGTATGTATCCGAAGCCCTTATGGCAGGAATGGTAGCTGGTGCTACAGAATCCCTCATAAGCTCTCCATTTGAACTTATGAAAGTTAGGGCGCAGGTGTCTTCTGCCTTGCGAGTTCAAAGCTCTAAATCTGTTGCAGAAAAAATCGCTGTTGCACCTGTCTTTAGAAGCCTACTTTGTGGTTATACTCCTGATTTGAAGGCATTGAACTACTCTGCTGGTCTTTTGTCTGTACTGACCAACAAACATCCTAATTTGCATGGTGCCTTGCAAGCATACCCATGGATGATGACTGGATCTGGGAAACCACCATCAATAGGCAAAGTCAGGAGACCATCTGATATTGTCGCTTTGGAAGGATGGGGTGCATTATGGAGAGGTCTGCGATCTGGAGTTGTTCGAGATTCCATTTTTGGTGGTATATTCTTTTCTAGCTGGCAATTCCTACACCAAGCAATGCTTGACTGGAAAGCCGTCGGGATGGATCCTTCACCCAGGTATAAGATATATCTTTAGTAGGCTGTTAAAAGAGATTACAATGCCACACTGCCTGTCATGTTTTTGTTTCTTGTTATGGAAATGGTTCTCTCTTATTTTCATATTTTTTCAACTGTGACAAAGATTGAATCGGGATTCTTTGGCTAGATCCTTGTAAGGGAATAAGGGGATGTTAGATAAAAAATTTTGTTGTTTAATGCTATTGCTTTGATTGATTCCTTTGAAGGTTTGTGTGTGGCACATTATGTTCACTGATGACTGAACTTTTGATGGAATCATCACCAACCACATGTTGATCATACCTTAAAATTTGAAGTTAAGCATGAGATTTTGTTTCAATTATATTTTGGAGTGATTGAGAGAAACAATAGGCATTTGTTAGAAGGGCTAGGACAAAATGTTTTCTTGAAATGTCCCTAAATTCTATTGGGTAGATGCAGTTCTTAAAGTAGCTTTGCTAAAATGCCTTTTAGATACCTTGAGTCAATTCTTCCTGATATAAGTCAGTTTGGTTAACTGCCTCCTAAGATATTTGGTTGTCTAGAATGATCTCCTAAGCATATCTATGATCATTTCCATGAGTTTAATGGGAAATTTAGATCTTTTATTACTGAAAGGAGATGTCACACAATGACTTTTTGATAATTAGCAATTTCCACATTTGAGTTTGGAAGTGTCTAGATTTGTAAATAACTTAGGATACATTACTTTGAGAGAGAAAATGAGGATGACCAAGTCTATGATGCAAAATCTCCTAATTCTTTTAGTGCTTAATATGATGCACTTGAGCAGATCCTGTTACTTTTGGAGTTAAGAAATTTACCTCTCTCTCTTTGGCACTGCCAATCTTCTTCCTGGGCTAAGTCCTGAAAAACACAATAGGTAGGGAAGAAAATCACATACAGCTTTGTGACTTGGTGATGTTACAGATGGTAAATTGCATGAAATATTTGGCCCAAGAATAACAAATGAAAGGATCAGAGAGGATGAATCAGGGACTGAACCTTTGCTGATTGGGGTTAAAGACACATCAGCAACCTTAACCTTTTGTTTTCCTGAACATGGATTATAAGTGAAGAAAAAGTTACTCATTTGTCACGTGATCTGTGGCTCCTGAATCAATGACCCAAGGACTCAAAGAAGAGCTTCTAGAAACATTTAAGTGTTATATAGATGTTACCTGAATGTGCAAACACACAAGGAGAGGGCATACCTTAGATTTCCTAACCTATACAATAGTTCCAACTGTTCCATGGCGAAGGAGTTTTCTTTGAGGTTGGAATTCTGTTTGCTACTGATACTTTGGGTCTCCATGGTAGTACTTTGGTAAGCTTTGTTGCCCTTGTTGATAGGGTTATTTCCCTTAGTGCCAGATTGAGGTTTACCATGTAACTTCCAACGGGTATGCCTCAGCTTATTGCTGTGATTGCAGGTCATCTTTCTCGTTTGACTTCCATCCCTCAGCTTATTGCTGTGATTGCAGGTCATCTTTCTCGTTTGACTTCCATCCCTCAGCTTTTGTTTCAAAGGTAATGACTTCTTTCCAAGTATTTGAACCTGAGTTAGATCTAAGACCAGCCTAGAATGCAAATACCCTCTCCCCCTCCATTAGTTTTTGTAAATTTACTGTATCAACGCTGCACTTCATTTCAAAATTTTGATAGCAATCCAAATCCAACTATAGGCCCTTCAAGGAATTATAATATTCTGTTATGGAAGGAGAAATTTAATTCATATTATTAATCTGACACTTCAATTCATAAATTTGTCTGTCGTGCCAACCTCTGAATAAATTTGTCTGTCATGCCTTTCTCACTCGCTAATTTCTTGGGCCATGGAGAGGAATTTGTAAGTCTCGTGAATTTCTGTGTCCATGGAGTTTAATAGCCAAGACATTGCCATAGAGTTTTCAGCATTTGTTGAGGTTCAGAGAGATAATTTATTTCCCCTTTTTCCTTTAATGAAAATTTTTACTGACTAAAACCACTCAAAGAAGTTGCAATTGAATGGTATGTGGTATTCATGACTGTACCAAGTGAAGAACTTGCTTCTGTGGTTTCTGAAATCCTAAAGGATATTTTGTGGCAATGAAAGACACAAGGAAAAAGATAAGAGGTTTCTGTACTCTGATACTATGTTGGAGAAGGTAGTTTGGGTCTTCCATATGTCCATTTCTTTATCTTCTTTTTTTTTTTTCTTTCTTTTTTTTTTTTTTTTTTGTGTGTGTGTGTAAACATGTAACAGCTTCCATTAACACTAAATTTTGTTTTTTTTATGAATAGAAGTTTATTTATTGGTATTTCTTCTCCTCAAATTGAGCTCCTATAGGCTTTCTCTAATTGTATGCTTTATACTTAATCTGTGTTTAGTTACTGTGCATGCATGCCTTTCTTGCAATTCCAGGAAAAAGTGTCTGCCAGGATTCATAAAGACATTATATTTTGATTATCCTTTGAATGATACAAGTCTGCAGTTTCTACATGAAACTGGCATATTAAAGTGGCTATCCATCTGGTGCTTTGCTTGAATGTCTGATTGCAAAGTGCAAGTATGTTGAAAACTTTTTTTAATTTTTCAAATTTATGGGAAGCATGTTGTAACATGAATCATGATCCAAGGTTGTTGGCCTAAATTTAGGAAATCCCTTCTGTGAACCCCAAATCAGGATAACATTGTTGGAAAGTGCTGTATCTTGTCTTAAATCTTTGTTATTTTTGCTGTTTCCAGGGATTTGGATTTTAATTTGTTAAGTTGAGAACAGTTATAGCTTTCTCTTATTTGTTAAATTTCAGGCCTACCTGCAATAGCCACTTAAATATGCCAGTTTCTCCTGGCAGGAATTTTACATATGAATTAACTGTTTATCTTGTTAGCTAAACTGGGACTCAGCTGGTTGTTGGCAAGTTCTGAATGCGCCACTGTGGTGTGATTTAGAGGAATTACAGCATCCAAATAATAAACTTGCATTCATTATTCTGGTTTTGGTGTCTAAAGAGTTCCAAGATACCTCTTAGTTCCACATTCATCTTAATTGGGAGGGGTTTTGGGATAATGCATTGGCTGGTTTAACTTTGTATGGTTATCTGATTGGAAACTTTTTGTATAGTTTTTGGTTCCCCATTGCAATTTTTGATGATACTGTAGATGTCTAGTTTACATCACAGATGTAAGATTTTTTCTTTCATTGTTTCATGAATTTACAGTTTCTTATTGAAAGAAAAAAAATAAAAGAAAAAAGATAATACCATTGCATAACATTTTCAGTCATCTAATGCTTTATAAGATTTTACTAGTTTTTTGAGCTCAATTGTGTAATTCTTGTTTTTTTTCTTAACTTGAAAATGTCCTTGCTCTCTTAGGTCTGATGAAGAAATAGGTCCTTTGCCTCCTTTAGCTGTGAGTCTTGCTGCTGGATTTTCCAGTGCAGTTGCTGCTGCTGCATCTCATTGTTTTGACACTGCTAAAATTCGATCGCAATGTATTGTGCTGCCCAAGGTACGTCACTTGCCACATACAGAATGAAGTTCAGTATTACTTTTATACTCCACACAAGGTCATCCTTTTGGCAGCACATGTATATTCACCCCCGAACCATTATTGCACAAGTATTTAATGATTGTACTGTGAATTGATGCTAGCAAATTAGTTTTAAGGAATATTTTTCATATGTTAATCATCTAAGGTGAAAATTTGTGTTGCTATTTTGAGGCACTGATGTAAAATGGTCCTGGGTCAGGATGGCTTTTCTTCTCACTTGTAGAGCTTTATGTGCTGATATTTTAGTGTTTGTGGAAAAATTGTCAAGACAACTATGGTTTGGTTAAATGGTTATAACTTTTTCTTTTTGGAACCTTAATTTGATCATTTATAAGTTCTAACTCAAGGTTATTGCGAAGCTTAGAAAAGGAAAAAGTTGGCAGTAGTACTGCATTTATTCGCAAAGCTCAAAAGTTGGTCATTCTAGAAATGGAGTAAATTTTGGGTAAACAATGTTTCATGGTTTACTATGTTCCCTGGGTGGACTAAAATGCTTTTAGTTGTGCGTTTCACTTCTACATTTTCTAAATAACTAATTCCATGCATGAGTTTTGTTTGTACATGTGCTCGGTGTTCGCCGCTGTTTTGTTAATGTCAATAGTTAGCCACTTACATAATATGAATAGTGTCGAGCTGCTATAGTTCTTTTGAATTTTTTTTTTTAATCTCATTGCAGTATGTTTACATGGAGAGAAAACTTCTCAAATGGAAACAACCAGGGAAAAGGTTTGAAAGAGTTACAGGAGTCCACCCTGCAGATAGGAATCTCTTGTTCCGTGGCATTTGGTTGCGGATGGCTCGTAGTGGGTTTGCATCCTTTATGATTGTCAGAACTTATTTTTCAGTTGTGGATTATCTTGTTTCTAGATAAAGTTTGACACACTTTGTGAGCTGCTATTTATTGGTTTGTGTTCCATTTTTTTGTGCATTTCAAATGGCAAGTTACTGTTTAAGACAATCACAAGATGGTTGGTTTCTCTATGACTAGAGATATAGGTTTTATTATCTCTAGATTTGGGGTATGTTTGGATTTAGGTGTAACGGCCCTAAAGTTACAATTTGTATGAGATGCAATCTCTAGATATCAAGAATAAGTGAGAGGGTAAATGTAATGACTAGTGTTTTAGTGTAATTGAATGTTTACTAAATAATTTAAGTGTCATACTTTTAAAAGCTAATTAGAAACTTAATCGTTTGATATCAGTGATTTGATATCAGTGATTATGAATGGAAGTGAGAGATGTTTATACTTTTAAAAGCTAATTAGAAATTTAATCGTTTGATATTAGTGATTTGATATCAGTGATTATGAATAGAAGTGAGAGATGTTTATACTTTTAAAAGCTAATTAGAAATTTAATCGTTTGATATTAGTAATTTGATATCAGTAATTTGATATCAGTGATTATGAATGGAAGTGAGAGATGTTTGGACATTTAATGCTTGCGAGAAAAGTTAGACATTGAAAGTTTTCATTTCAAAAGGTGTGTTATTCATCGAGTGAGTTGTGAAATAGTATTATATAATATTTTAAAAATTTTAAAAATGTATTACATATTTAATGAATATAAAATTATTTTGAATACAAATTTTAGAAGTCCTAATATTAATCTTGAAGGTTGTTTATGCAAAAAATTCGTGCATGTTTTTATGTAGTTATTTAAATCTAAAGGTGATGATTTCTATATCCATATATGAAAATGGAAATACATCAATTATAAACAAATAAGTCTGTTATGTAATTTTAAGTATTTCAAGCGGTAGTTTTGTACAAACAAATAAAGTCAGGAATTTTCAATTTTGGCAAATCATCCGCATAATTGAAAGCAAACAACGTCATTAATTTCGAAAAATGACTGTCATGGTCTCTCATTTTCGTAGTGTTGCACAGTTTCAGTTAAATAGTCAGCAATAGAATAATTGAATTTTATGGCTTTCTTCATTCTTCTTTATTTCTAATATTTCAAGCATTAATCTTAATTCAATTTGTACTTTATGTATGATATGCATTTTCATTTTTCCTCCTAAGATTTGGAGATAACACTTTTTGCAACACTTTCAAAAGAACAAATAGCCTTCAATCGTTTCATTCAATAATATATATATCTTAGATATTAATAGGAAATCTATTAAATTAAATGTGATACGCTTGACAAAAGCATTATCGATTTGAGAAAGGCACATGCTTTATGTTTATAACATTTTAACATATACTTGTAGAAATTTGAAGATACTCTTCTTAAACTTTTTTTTGGCTGTGATCCCTAGAATACATTTTTTTATATTATTTTTAATAGATCATATTAATTGAATTAATTAATAGGTGTTTTTACCATTATTGAATTTGTGGAGTTCAAAGAGATTGTAACCATATCAAAGCTTAAGCAGTTGAGAGATGGTATTTTTTCAATTATCATTTTCATTTTTCAAGAAGAAATATTTAACTAACATATCTTTAGAAAGGTGTTTAGAGGTGTTGTTATATGAAAAATAAAAATAGTATTTTTACTTTTTGTGGAAAAAAAAATATTAAATTGCCCTTTTTCATAATTTTTTTCACTTCCTTCCTTCACAGCCCTTTCTCCAAATATATTGCACTTTTTTAGAATTTTTTTATTAAAATGTTAGAAACATGTTTGAAATTAAAAAAAGAGCAAACCTAATTTGAAAATATTATTAAAATTACATGGATTTTAGTATTTATTTTTCTAATTTTTATGGTCTCTTTTGGATGTATTCAATATTGCTAACTTCTATTTAACTTTAAAAAGAAAGTTAAAAAATCTTTTATAAACACTAATTTTCAAGACCTTCTTAATATATAACTTCTTAAGTAGAGTTTTTTTGAATTATTTTGTGTTTGTAGAGACTACTTGCTTTCTTTTTTAACATTTTAATGATTTTATTAGCCATTATGACATCAAGATTATAACACTTCAATTTTAAACATATTATTAAAATATTTTTTTAAATAGTCTTAATTTTAAAGTCGATTAAATTTTAACCAAATTCAAAAAATCTTCTTTTTCATGTCCAAAAATATTGTTATTAGATGAAAATATGCCTGTACCTTTTTTTGCCTCAAATTTTCTGCCACTCTTAAAATAAAAACAATCATGTTTGCTGAAGAGAAAAATTGAAGAAATAGAAATAAAAAAAGTAAAGGCAAAAGATTTCACTTAAAATTCATTCTCTCTACTTAAAAATTTCGATTATTCTTATTTTTTCAACTCAGAAATTTTAGAGAATATCTGACAAGCATGAAAGCAATAAGTTCTTCTACATCGCGCTCATTTTACTTGATATTATAAATTAATATTTATATATATTATATTTAATCTTTATTTTATAAATTTGTATTTAAAAATGACATTATTTTAAAAAATCAAACTAAAAAATCTGCTATTGAATATGGAGTGCTAAGAGCGCTCCATATCAAGTGCCCTTAGGCACTTGATATGTTTTTTTCTAAAAAAAATTTAAATAATTAATTATGTATTTATTATATTATTAATATTATTTTTATGTGAAAATTTTTTAATTTTTATTTTATATTACTTATTTTTAATTTAAAATAAATGATAGATTTATTATGTAAAATTAATTATTATGAATGTGAAAATAATTTTTATTAATCATTTACTATGTTTTAAGTTACTTTTATTTACACAATTATGAACCACTAATTATAGATGCTTATTGAGTATGTAGCTTTGGGGCGGGAAATTTTTTTTTATTTTGAGCATAGGTTATTTTTTTTTGTTTAAAGATGGTACTTGATTTATATAATAAGCAGTTTACATTGATAGTTAATATACTATGTTATACATATTATATTATGAAAATCAAAATTTATCACAATTTTACATATTTATGTTTTATGTTAAAAATCATATATAGTTTCTAATTCTAACTATTGTTACCCACAAACAATAGATAAATCAATGTCAATATTGTCAAAGTAAATAAATAAAATAAAATTTTGAGAGCACTTCACCTCGTTGGTTGCTTTACAAAGTTTCATTTAATCGATTCCATCAATGAACTCAAGACACTTTGCTCTGCTTCTTCTTCACCTCAGTTAATTTGGAACACAGAATTTCTCTCTATCTTCACTGCGTTGCTTGCATTGATTGCTTCGTTTCGCAGTCCATAGCCGAGACTACTTTAGCTTCAAGCAGGTTCGCTCGCTTCTCTTTTGGCGATTTTTTTTTTTTTTCAGAAAATTGTGAATTTTTGCTTGTTATTATTGATTTTATCTACTAATTCAGGAGAAATTGCAAGATTATGGTTTGTTTCACGTGTGATTATTGTAAATTAATTATACATATATATATATATATATATATAAATGTTTGATTGAATAGGGAAGAATTGTAAAAATATTTCTCATTTTCCTCAATTTCGTCTCTTTATTAATACCATTTTTGCTTGAATAGTGTGAAAGTCTTACGATTTGGGAATTTGTTTGTTTAAATTTTTTCTATAATACAAAGATGATGGTATTCCTTTTTTTTCAACTTTACTTCAGTTAGCTGTTTGCATCAAGATTGCTTCCTTCTGTGATCATAAATACTCACACCTCGGGAAAATTGAGGTAGTTTGGATTTTGCTAGGCCTTATGGCTTTGCAGGCCAATTTTTGTAATTATTTCCCTTTCAATAATAAAGAAAAATGATTGCTGCCGCCCACGTGAGCAGACAAAGAAGTAAGCTTATGGTTGTTTGGTTTTTGTAGTGGATTCAATCAATTTCTTGGTTGATTTCCCTTTCCTTTTACGTGATCGGTGACATATTCTGATTAGGAAAATGACCAAGCTATTTGCTGTGATTGTACTATAGTTAATTCAAGGGTGGCAATTCAAATTAGGATAAAGATGTATAATCTCTTTAAGATTATACAATTTTTTTATATTTATTATCAATCATCGTATTAAGAATTTATTTTAAGAATGAGAATTGATTGCAATAAATATAAATATTTTATATACGTAATTACAAATGTCATTTTTTTTTTTATTTAATCTTCTTTATTCTTATTTTAATACCTACTTTCTCTCCCTTTTATAAATTCTTTTTTATCTTCCCGTAATTGCTTCTATTTTTTCTCTTCACTTGTCTCTTCACATTCCAAAAGTTACTTTTGTGAAAATGAAGCATTTTTCTCTCCATTTATCTCTTTTATTGAACTTTTATTTAATTTTTAATTCAAATTTTATTATATTGCTTTATATCATTAACTAATAAGAGTTTGTTAAATATTTATTTATTTTTTATTACATATTTTATTAAATTAAAATTTAAAAGTAAGAAAAAAAGATTATGCAAACTTTATTATCCTTACAAACATATTAGAATAGATGGAATACTTGGTATGTTGTTGAAACTTTAAATATTTTTTTTTTGTTGTTATTATTATTTTTTAAAATTTTAATAATTATTAAATACATTTTAGGGAAAAAAAAATGATGAAATCAATACTAGTGATAAAAGTGTAAAACAATTATTAACACTATATATGGGGATGCTTTTTGAAATATTAGATGAAACTAGAAACTACTATGAGGACTAAGGTAAGCAAGAGAGATTTTGGATTCAAACTCGACCTTGATCCAAGACTAGATTAGGTTTAAATGAGGTGACAAGTAAACAATTTGTCTATGCACATAAAGAAAAGTATGTTCCAAAGAATATAGGGCTTAATGCTACCGATGAACAAAATGAAAGAGATGCAAATGAGATAGAGAACATAAAAGGAAAAGGTAAAAATTGTTCCATTGTTTAATGTGGGTGTAAATATAGTATGTGAATTGTATATGACAAATGATCAAATAAGTGGAAAGTTTCAATTTTAAAAAATACACACAATCACAAAGTAGTTACTCCTGCCAGAAGAATGCAAATGAAGTCTAACAAATTTATATCTAAAGCTACTAAGAATTTGATGAAAGCATTTCATAGAGAAAATTTGTCAATTGAAAAAGTTTGTTCAATGTTTAGAGGTTCAAATATTGGTTGCAATAATAAGGATTGCTATAATCACTTAAGATATGTGCGGCATAAATAGTTAAAGAGAGGGGATGCACAATTAGTCCTTAAGTATTCTAGGAAAAAACAAGTAAAGAATCTTCAATTTTTTTTTATGTAATTCAATGTATTGAAAGTGGACGAGCAACCAATTTTTTGAAGGTTGATGCTCGATCACATTTGGCATATCATTATTTTAGGGACATGATTATATTTAATACAACTTATAAAAAAAATAAGTATGATATGCCATTTGCACCATTAACATAAGTAAACCGTTACTTGCAATCAATACAATTTGGATGTGCACTATTACAAGATGAAACAGAAGTAACTTTTCTATGGCTTTTTGAGACATGGCTTAAAGCAAAATCCTTTGGTTTCTATCATTACTAGCCAAGACTTAGCAATGAAATGAGCAATTGCGAAGGCTTTTCTGAATATATGCCACCAATTATGCCTTTGGCACATTAAGAAAAAATTTGTTGAGAAGTTGTCACATGTGTACTTCAAGAATTCAAATTCAAGATCGGGCTGAAAAAATATATTATGTCAACCTAGAGGATAATAGAATTTGAAGAAAATCGAAAGAGGTTGATTATGAAAAATAGATTAGAAGATAATGAATGGCTTTTGGGTGTCTATTTTTAATCGTAATATATTTTTTATTGGAATGAATATTACTGGGTGAAGTGAGGGCATGAATTCTTTCTTTGATAGCTTTGTAGCATCCACAACAAATTTTAGCGAATTTATTGTCAAATATAAGCAAGCATTGAAAAAAATTATAGAAAAAGAAAGTGATGAAGATTTTGAGTTTGAATATAAATATCAAATTGTCAGTGATAGAGAATTTCTTTTGAAACATGCATTGAAATTATATACCAGAAAGGTTTTTAATAAATTCAAGGATAAATGGAGTCAAGTCAATAGATACAAAGTTGAGGAAAAAGAAGATAATGATGAATATCACAAGTACCTTGTTAGCACAAAATTCGGCGAACTTGAAGAATTTATAATGAAGTTAAATTTACAAACTTATATGGAAATGTGTGAATGCCAAAATTTTGAATTTGTTAGAATACTTTGTAGACATTTTTAGAAAGTGTTTGTTTGTTTAAATATTGATACAATACCAAAACATTTTGTGCTACCAAGATAAAGACAAGAAGCTAACAAATTTAGAATCATGGATTCAGGAGATTTTTTGAAAAATGAAAATAAAGATTAAACAGAGGTTTTGAGACTTAATCATATGTGTCACCAAGCTTCTAAATTAGCTTGTATTGCACCATCCTCAAATAAAGTGTACTTGATTTATATGAAAGTAATAAATGAGTTAGTTAAAAAGATTTCATAATTTTCATAGCCTTTAACCAAGACATTCCAACAAGAAAATGATCTACATATTATCATCAATTCCTCTCAGTCATTACTTCTAGATTCTAATATCTCACAAATTAAGGGCAGGAAGGAAGATGTTAATAGCACCGGCAAATAGAAAAGTGTATTGAGTTAGCTCTTGGTAAGAAGAAGAGGAAGTGTGCATTATGTCATAAACTAGGACACGACAAATGTATTTGTTTTGCAAATCCAAAGAAAATAAGAATTGAATCAACTAATGCAAGTAAATAATTTTTATATTTGTGATAAATATTTTTAAATTTTAAATCTCTTTTATAAACTTTTGATTTTTATTATTTGCATAAATTTAAAAATAAAGAAACACATGAGTTAAACCAAAGTTTGGAGAATTATGAAAAAGACTGATATGAGTTTTACTTAAAATTTTTATTAATTAAGAACTTTTTATTTTCAATATTAGTATTTATCTTATTATATTTTATTTTTACAGTTTTACTACTTTATTGGTATGCTTAGGTTATTATTATTTTTGCATTTTGGTTTGTTGCTTGTTGCTACCTAGTTGTTGGCTACTCTATAGTGTTGCTGTAACATTGCTAAAGTTTTGGTGCTTTCATTTTTGGTTGGCTCGATTTGCTTGTGTGTTTTGCTGCTACAATGGCTGGGATGAGAGTACATTTTTATTGCTAATGGCTTTGCTAATTTTGCCTTATTTGTTGAGTTACTTATGTGTTTATGACTTTAGCATGTTTATTTTAATTTTTATGATATTCAATGAATAAGTGTTTGTTAAACATATTATTTTATCTTCTCTAAGACTTCACTTTTTATATATAGGTTTATGTCTTGTAATTCATAAATTATTGACATTTTTTTGTTATTTGTGGTAGTAACACAATCTAGTAAACTTTCATTTTGAGCTCTTGCTTCTGGCTCCCTTTAATTTATTTTATAACAAACTCAATTATGATTTTAATGGGCAAAAAAAAGTTCTTGTATTGATGATTGGTGTATCACACACACACACACACACACACACACACACACACACACACATATATATATTTCATTATTTTTGCTTTCTTGTTCTCTTGATGGATATGGCCGCCTAAAGAAGTTTGCCATATTTTTTTTGGTTGAATTTTTGTTTGAAGAAAGTAAAATTATATTATTGTAAGAGGATATAAAAGAATTTATCATATTCAATATTGGTTCAACGAATAATCGTATTTAGGTGATAGATATATAAGTTTACTATATTTTATACATACTTTCAAATTCTAATTTAAATAAAATTTAATTAAAAATTAAATAAAAATTCAACAAAAGAGATAAGTGAAGATAAAAAAAACTTTTATTCTTGCGAGAATAACTTTTGGAATGTGAACAGACAAGTGAAGAGAAAAAAAAAAAAAAGAGATTTGGTAAAGAAAAAATAATTTATAAAAGAGAGAGAAAGTAGGTGTTGAGATAAAGACAAAAAAAAATTAAATACAGATCGAAAAAGATATTTGTAATTAAATAGATAGAATTTCTACATTTATTGCAATTAATCCTTACTTTTGATAAACTCTTAATTTAATAATTGATAATAAATATAAAAAATTATGTAATCTTAAGGGGTTACTGATCCTTCTTCTTCGAATTATCGTATTATATTCTTATTATATTAAATAAGAATCAACACAAATATGTTTAATAATTATATTAAGAATTAAAAATTTAAATTTAACATAATTAAGAAATAATTAAATTAATCGTAATTATGCTATTTATTTAATATATTTTTATATTATAATATATTTTTATAATATTTATAATATTATATAAATAAATACTAATTAATTTTATTTTAAATATAATTAAATATTTTTAAAAATAATAAATATAATTAAATTATTTAAAAATATAAAAAATAAATTATAAATAAATTAATATATTATAATTATTCAAATAATTAATTTTATTATAAATGTTCAAGAACCTTAAACTCAAACTCGACATATAATTACGTTATGTTATATTTATCTATTTAATAATCATATTATTTTATGTTAATTCAAATATGCAAATTTATGTTAAATTTGTGACGGTTTAGTGAATTATTTTAAAAATTGTCACTGTTACAAAGATGTCAGTTGGAATGGAATTTGGCTTTGTTACTTATTTGTGTTTGTTCTCTCTAAGTTGCCAAGGTCTTGTCCCAGTGGTTCCGTTGGCAACACCTAACGATGCCATAAGACTGTTTCGTGAATCTAAAGAAAATGGCACGCTGCTTTTTGTTGTTGATGTCAAGGTATATGTTTCTATTTGTACTGTTAACCCTTTCTTCTTCTAGCGAGACTTCCAATTTTTCACACAGTTGCCATTTCGTTTTTTTTTTTTTTTTTCAGAAAAAGGCCAATTTAGAAGCAAGAGAGTCCAGGACATTCGTCAAAGACTCGAGTTTATGAACGAAGGAAAAAATGGAGATGTATTGAGGCCACCTGATTGATATGCAAGTCCCATATTGCATTCTGCTCAATTATCCATATCTTTTTGGCCCTGGGAGATGATGCTTCAGCGTATACTTTTCAAATGCCTGTGAAAAGTCTGGAATGTGGGTTTAAAGTGCTCACTTGTGGGAAACTGAAAATAGTACTCGCATGTGCAAATGTTCTCACAGACGTTTACATGCCCTTGCACATACAACAAGCACACATGAACATTTCTATGCATGAAGGAAATTCTTTCAAATATGTGGATTGTAATAATGGTTTTTAGTCTATATCGAATTATGGCCATAAATTGTGTTTGGCTCAATACGAGAATGCAGAGTTTTATCCCCATATGATATTACGCAGGGGATTGCGATCAACAATCGAACCAGATTCAAGTATTTTGTTAAGGAATCATTTGTGGTGATGGTATCTAAAATTTTGCAGTGAGAATTTTGAAATTGGAGGTATTGAGTTAGAGAAAGAGACAAGAATCTGAAAGTAATTAACGCGAACAATTTTGAAGAAATGATTATTGTAGAATTTATACGCTTGTAGCTCTTCCATATGCAGGCACATATTTCGGTTATGTTAGTAGCTGGTTTTGTTAATTATGTTGTTTACCAAACAGGTGTTATGTGGGGCGTAGAACCAAGTGATACAACTGCTGGTCTTATTCTACACATGGTTCATAATAGTATGATCAAGATGGACAATAAAATGACAAGATTTGTCAAAATATACTAATTGGTTATATAAATTTATTTATATAAATTAAAAAAAAATGTTAGAGATATTAATAGATTAGTAAAAAGATTAATTTTTTATTTTTAATTTTTTAAATTATGTTTGTTGCGTAGTAGTGTTCTTGGCTAATTAGATTCTCTTTACTAGGAGCATCTATAACTAACTATAGCTTTTATAATAAGTAATTAAAAAAATGTAAAATAATTTAGTATTGGTTATGTTGTTCACCTTAGTATAAAACGACTACTTTAGACATTACTGATCTCCTGTTGATTTGCAACGATTTGGTGCCTTATATTTAGGCGGTCCACCCAAGTTTGACCCGAAAATTAATGTACTTAGGTTAGATTGACTCAGGTTAGATTGACGTTCTGAACATGAAAGTCGGAGTTAGTACGTATTAAATTTTGGTCATATTTTACTAATTTTATTCATTAAAAAATTAAAATATTTACAAATAAAAAAAAATCCAAAACTCGACTTGTGCTCACAACTATAAATTCATTTAAATATTTAAATTACAGTATACTTGCATCGTTCCCAGTATTTGTATGCCAAAATGTTCCATAAGCCAAACCTAGCTATCTATTTTATTTATATAATGGAATGGTGAAAATTCCAATGGGATTGCAATAGTAAGTGTCCGTAACATACGTTCCTAATTCAAGTTTTTATTTGCATCTCTCTATTTGGCTTGTACCATATACAAGGAAGAAAGATGACGGAAATCATATTGGGCGTCCACAATCCTTGTGATTATTAAGGAGAGGTCAAGCTCTCCTTCAATTGTTGAGGAGACTATATTACAGATTCTCATTGCTGCTGCTGCTGCCCCCGCCATGATTTTTGATTAAGAAAAAATATTTTGTCAAATAATTTACAATGGCTTGAGGACTTAGAGAAGCATCTACCTTAAGTATGCCTTCGGAATCGTCTATATCAAGCAAATCTAACTGTGATTGCAAAAGTGAAGCAGGCATGAAATGTTTCCCTTCCGCAGCTCTTTTCTCTAGCCGAGCAGCAAGTACCTCAACCTGAGCATCCAACAAAATAAATTTCACCACACTACCATTGCTTCTGGTTTCATAATTAGAGTCAGCAGATCTAAGTATTTCTCTGTATTTCTTTTGCAGTGCAGAACATCCAAGTATCACTGTTTTTCCATTGATAATTCTCTCCCTTAGGATGTCATGAAGCATTTTCAACCATGGAATCCGGTCTTCCTCAGAAAGTGGAATTCCTTGATGCATCTTCTCTGCAGTGTTGAACAATACAATAATTCAAAGTCCAAAATAATTACAAGCTGTAGCACGAATCAAAATATCCAAGGCCAACTAGTTATAACAAATATACATACCCTTGTTTGTTTGCGGATGGAAATCATCAGCATCAAGAAAATCACAATTCAAAACTCTGGCTAGCAACTCACCTATGGTTCTGTTGAAGCAATGTACAAATACATAATAAGCATGAGTAGAAACCATAAGGTTGCCAAGAACTAGCAAAGATATAAAATCCAAAAAAAAAAAAGAAAACAATCTTGTGTAGCAAAAACAATGAACAAAAACTTTATGTAACAATGAATACAGTCAAATTTTTTGGAATGTTACAATAGAGATCAAAATCAATTTTGCTGATCTCCATTCATATCAGCATACCTTATTAGATTTAACAGAGCATCAAATAATATTTAAACACAACACTAAATAACAGAAAACAAATGGGTAATTTCAACTATCACAGGATCTCAATAGACTCACCATTCTGAAGAAAAAATGAACAAGTAATTTCAACTATCATAGGATCTCAATAGACCCACCACTCTCAAAGTGGTAATATTCTCCACCTTCCCTGCAAATGCCAACCACACCCATTGGGTTTCAAAGACCTCCGATTGATTCAACAGCTATTAATCAAACCTAACAGCTGACCAGTATAAATTATAAAAATACAACTCAAATTTTTGGATTGTATCTAACTCTTGAAAATTGTTATCAGATCATAAACCACATGCCCCCTAAGTTTTAAAGGAAATCTAATATTGGAATTTGCTGATCCTCGCATATGTACATGAAAAATAACTAATCAGTATGACTTCATAATTTTCAATAAGCTGACTTTGTTGCACCTTTACAGTTATAATGAAAATTTCTATTTAACAGAAGATATAAATATCATGTGTGTTACACTGATACAATAATAGAATCTGTAAACCCATCCAAGTTCAAAGACCAAAGGTTTGCCACTGAAAAGAAATCAGCAAGCTTATTGGCTTTTAATTTACAAACCTAGAAAAAAGTCATCCCATCTAATTCAAATACAGAGATTTTCTAGAATTGGTACTACTGCAACTAGTTGAAAATAATGATTAGAAGCCTTGTTATTTAATTTTCTTTTCCCTCAAAGAAATCACAAAATTTCCAGCAAAAAGTGGAAACTATAACAACAAAAAAAAAGGGAAAATAAATCTCAAAGCAAAATACACAAGTACTATGAGGAATAAAACTTACGACTTCCCAGCGCCGCTAACACCCATTATAACAACCACTCTAAAGATCAATTTTGGTTCCATTCGTAATGAATTACCCTTGGCATCAGAGCCCGTATTTTAATTCATAAACAAGGTTAACAACTCCAAAAGTCCCAAGTAGTAACAGACCTGGAATAAACACAATAGAAGTTAATGAAGAGGAACTACTATAGGGTTTCGAATCATCATTAAGGCATTAATCTAAGGACTAAAAACAGAGTGAACAACCATATCAGTAACACAGAGAAACACATATACACAAAAAAAAAAAAAAAGGTGAGGGAGAGATCCAAAGCATTATTTTTCAATTTGTTTCCATTAAGACTGAACGGTTGTTGGGTGTTTATTATCAAGTAAGACCCACAAAATATCTTGGAATTATAACTTACCCTAAATAAATTTAGTTTATAAATTTTGGAACCGGAACCTTGTTTATTAGTTTTGGTTCGATTTCAGGGTACCCTATTTACAACTAAGCACTTGAAAAACAAATGATGAATCAGCCAACATCTGATCAACACGAAATACATTACCATTGTATAGTCAAGGTCCAAAACTATCAAGAGACGTGCAGAACCGTCGAGATGATCCATAATTATTCCAAATCACAAACTATTTAACTGTGCTAACCCAAAACAGTTTCATTACATCAATTTAGCCCAGAACAAGAGCACAAAAAAAAAAAAGGTGCCATCATAAGCACAACTAAATTCTCAAATTATCAATTATGTAAACTGAAAAGTAGGTCCAAGAGTTCTCACACCCACACATGCACACATCAATTCCATGGCAGAGTTAAAATTCAAATATTATTGTTGGACAATTATCTATCAACTTAAGTATTTCAATAAGTGATTCCTCAAAATGACATCAGATTAGATGATTACGTGATCTTTTGTTTGAATCTCTATGCTATACAGTAAGTGTCCAACACTGAAAAGTATCATTAAAGTTCATTCAACAAGCACAGCAGTGACCATAAACACAAAAATTAAAAATATGAACCCACAGCAACCAAAAACAAAATGAAACAATGCTAAGGAGCTTGAATGTTACATGTAATTCAGTATGATAGAGAATGCACAAAATTATGTTCACAGTTCACTGCTACATAAGCTGTAGCAGAGGGTAAAGAAAAACAAATGAAGCAGAGAAACAATTAATAGTTCATCAAAAAACAAAAAACAGATAATTTGTTACCGCTTTCAACAACTGATAAAAAATTCTTCATTCCTGCATCTACGAAGAGGATTAAATTGGATAGAAAAGAGACGAGAAACAGAGACTATCTGTATAGAACTTATGCAGATGAACTTGATGTGATTCCAAGAAAAAGAGAATAATAATTTATTCTTTTTCATTTTTAAAAGTCGTGATTTTTATCGACAAAATAAAGTATGATTGACTGATTCTAACCTTCAATTATCAGAACTTAAGTTTCAACTTTCAAAACCACTGACAATCGAAAATCAAAGTAAATCCAAAACCCATTCACCAAAAATCAGCCCCGAACAACTCTAACAATCAAAACCCAAAGTAAATCAAAAACCATAGATTTATACCTAAAAAGAAAACAAGCAAATAACACTTATTCACTTATAGAATTTGGATTCGCTCTCTCTTTCGAACCAGGGACCAGACCCAGCAAACTTTCTTCGTATTTCAACTATCAAGATTCTTGTTCTTAGAAGTCCCAAAGCAAAGACAGAAATGCAAAAGAAGAGAAAGCAAATAACGATTTGATTTTGACCCAAACAATCAAAGCTACTTTCGGTTTTATTTACCTATTTTAAGGGGCGGGTGGGGTGGGTACTGGTCGGGTCATCGGTTCGGTCCGGTTCCAAAAATTTAAAGAACTAGAACCAAACTGATTTAAAACGGTTCCAAACGTTTGAAAGCGGAACCAAACCTAAAGCATATAGTTCCGATTCTATGAACAAAACCAATTGATTCGGTTCTTGTCAGTTCTGGGCTGACCAAAATGGTTGTTCACCCATAATCTCATATAAGAAAACATACGTGCTAAAATAGGTTCATAAAATAATAAGTCCATTATTTTACCTATATTTATGTCATATATGTCATAATCTTACTATCTAATTTTTGTATTTTGTAGTTTATATATCCCATTCATTACTTATTGTCACTATTTTAAAAGTTTCATAAGTAAAGATAAAGAAATGAATTTAAAATATGCATTTTAAAATTTTTTTTATTTTAAAATTGAGATAAACTTTTTAAAAAAATGTAAGAAAGTTTACAATAGAGTACATTATTTAAGACCTATTTGGGTAGGAGAAAATTAAAGCTATTTTTGGGCAAATAAAGAAAAACAATCCTAATTATATTAGATTAATTATTTGTACAGTAGTTACTAAAACAACTTTTTCTACAAAACTCGAAAGCATATAAAATTTTCTTTAATTGAAAATTAGAAATTTAGAACATTTCTATGATATTTTAATATATCATATTCAAAGTAATTTATTTGTACTAATCAAAACAATAAATGTATTAAATTTTGACAATTCAAGTAATGGTTAAATTCTAATTCAAAAAAAATTTATGTAAATCCTACTTTACTTAGAAAGATAAAAATCATGTCATGACTTCTTTGATATAAGAAGAGCACATCCTTACCTTTAAAGGGACAAAGCGATCAAGTGATAAGTTAAGAAAGGTAAAGAATTCCAAGAAGGCCACGCTAAAAAAAAAAGCGTTATCTTCTTCTACCTTTATGATTCTTTTTTGTATTTGATTTATTTTTGTCATATTTTTTAATACCTAAAACTTTTCTTTGCTAAGACTAGGGATGAAATCATAAATTAGATCTTTCATAATTTTATATTAATTTAAAAAAAATTTAGTTTAGATTATGATAATTTTTATTACCAATGTGCTTATGAATTGTTATTGCCTATTTAAATAATTACAAATTGCAACCTTTATAATTTATGCACGTGATATATTAATACAAGATTCTAAGAACCATATCAATCATTGTCTTGAATGTTTCTAATATGAATAAATTGTGATAATATAATAACTACAACAATTTGATTATTATTGCATAATATTGTTTATATAATATTTAATGTACTCTAGGTATGTTAATAATAGCTCACATCAAGAGTTATTATTTATTTTAAAATACTCAAGTTTAAATCTTACACTAAGACTAAATTCATAATCAATGAAAATCTAATTCATGGTATTAGATTGCATGTTAAAAGTATTGTTATCATATTAATTTGTTAGAATTTCTTAATTACATAAATTTACCATGCAAGTATAAATTAGTGGTAATTTTTGAAGCCCCACGTTTTCGTTTTGACTGATTTTTTGTTCTTCGTATGTTCCCTAACACTTGAATCTTGATTGATTTCTTGTTCTTCGTTTGTTCTTTTGAAATTTTATTTTATTTGTTATTTCTATTTTTCTTTTTCCTTAAACCATGATGTTATTTATTTTTTTTGGAATTCCTATTAGGTTTTTTTTTTCTTTTTTTATTAATTTATTTTAGAGTTTAGTAATAAAGAAACATTATTATAATCTATTCTCTATAGGTTCGCACTTTTGAAAATACTTTTCATATTATAATTGATTTATATATTTACGAGTTTTAATTTGATTTGTAGAATATTTAAATTAAAGTTATCAAAAATGTTATCGTCATCCAAGTTTCATTTAGTTCTAGAGTTGTTTCTTATAATTTCACTTATTAACTAATCTCAAATCAATCTAATTGGAGATAACATCGGTTATATCCTATAGCTTGTCAATTTTTATATGAAAAAATAAGTTTTACTAATGCAATAGCTTTTTTTTGGATGAAACTCCAACCACATTATCCTCTCTCTTTATACCTCTAACTCTTATCATATTATCCTCTCTCTTTCCTCCTTAAATAAACATAGATACTAATAGTCTGGAGATAAACTGAAACAATAAAAATTTGTCAATCACAATCATTACACCTAGTCACTATACTTTAATAGTAAGATTTACCTAATACACACAATTCACTTTTAAAACTAAAGAGTTTACCAAATAATCAACTATATTTTCTTATAGCTAATTATTTCTTAAATATAGCAAAAGCATACTATTTTATAAGCTACATCAATTTTAAACTAGTCTTTAATCTTAAACTTAGTTGTCATCTCTAAGTTTTATCCTAATTTTAAGTACTAGCCATTGCTTACTAAAACCTTAATTTCAAAATCCCTAATGCTTTTGTTCATTGATTAGAGTCTAATCCATATGTTTTTTTGTGCCAGTAAGAGCTGCGAAAGCTGCTTTGATTTGTTAGCGTAGTAGGTGTTTTGTCAATAACTGATTTGTATCTTGCAAGATTATAAAGAATTGATGAGTATTCATCTAGTTTTGATAAAACTAAAATTGCCCTTGTACTTGTCATGCTTAAGTCACAATAATATATGTATGGAAGACAACAAAAATTTGTTTTCAACTAATTAGTTATAATTTTAAGAGTGAAGTTTATATTTTCAAAAACAAATTTTGTAATGCATGCCAAGAAACATGTTTTCTATTGTTTTTTGCTTTCAAAAATGAGAAATCAATTATCAAAAAATGTGTCCAAATAACCATTTAGAATTTTTTTTTAGTTTTATTAAAGATAACAATTTGGAACATAACCAATAAATAATCCGACAAGAACAGGACATGACATGATCTTATGATTTTGAGTTGATGTAGAATCAAATAATTAATAATCAAGTCGAATTCAATTTTAAAATTTTTAATACATAAATTCAATTATTTACATAAATAATTATTTGAGTAATTATATTGTGTTGACTTATTTATGATATAAATAATTTGTTTTATAATTTTCACCTTTTAAAAAGTGTCTAATAATGTTTGTTGACATCTTAAAATGTGTTTAGCTATATTTTGAATAACATTGATAAGGATTTGAGTAGATAATGCTGTACATATTTTAAAGAATCCATTAAAATATAAAAAAAAATCATATGTTAAGCAAGTGGTAGAATTACAACACGTTTAATTCATTTAACAATTGAATTAGGTTAGTGTTTTTCATTGCTGACATAATTATTCAATGGGTTATTTTCTTACCAACTTGAAGTTTGTTATACTTTTATTTGACACGACACAAGTACAACACGCAAACTCAAATTGCCACACTTTATTTTTTTCTAAGGAACACTTGACCTTTGATTTTTTTTTTAAGGAATTATAACATTTCATTTTGCCTAAAGAACTCAAGTATGCTAATTTGGCAAAAGGAATTTAGGAAAAAAGCTTGTAAAGTATGTCAAGTTATTTTCAATTTTAAATTTATTATGTTATTTATACTAAAGCATGTTGATACTTGGCATTAGGAGATACTAGAGAGTATGAAAACTAACCATGTGAAGCATTTTAATTGACATGTTTGAATTTTGAAGCCAAAATGTTATGATATTTATCTAGATGAATTATAAAGCTGTGCATGTAAATATTCACTAATATAGTTATTTGTATAGCTATTTAGTATAAAAATATTGCATATACTTGTTGCTAGGTTTCATTCTTGTTGGATTGAAATATTAATAACATGCATAAAATCAAAATATGTATTTATTGAAATATTTTTACAAACACTTGATGTGTCAAATATACATATATCTCATATATACATAAAATGGCATTTTGGATGAGTTTAATCAACATAGAATTGATGAGGGATGATTACATATCTCTAATTGAATTTGTACCACTAAAATTCTTTGGAGAAACTTGGCTAACTTGGGAGAATTATAAGGTTTATGGTGAAAATTCTTAATTCATTTGGTAAAGAAACACACATATATATACTTAAATTATCCATGGGTTTCCAAAATTGTCTTCACCTTTAATTAATAGGTAATTATATATCATAGATAATATAGACACTATCTTATAATTTTTGTTTGATATATTACTTAAATACAAACATTTAACTAATTTTTAACTAAAATATAATTAAGTATATATACATGGACCAATGTGTAATTATCTCATAATTACACTTTTTCATTTAAATTCTTAAATAATCAATTTTATTATTTTGACCATATAATTTTTAATAAATTATATTTCAATGCAAACTCAAGAAAATATTTTTTAAATACTTTAAAGAATTTATAAATATATATAACTATTATATATATATATATATTGACTTAAATATTATATTAAAAGTATTAGTGTTGTTACCAATAATATTTTTCTCTCCCAAATCCTTCTCACTATCTTTAATTATTAGTGTGACCATATGGATTCACCGTAGAATAGCCGTAAACTTATTCTAAACTTTTTGAATTTGTCAAATTATTTGATTATCTAATGACTATAGTTAATATTTAATAATGTGTTATAATCTCTAATCTATATTGAAGTCAAATTTCATTAATTTTCATCTCAATTATACATACCGTATAGGTAAAATATTTTTATTGTCTAATTTCAATTGATTTAAGACTTATAGTACGTAAAAACTCTTTACTAATAATAATGCAAACCATCGATCTATATACGTTGAACTTGTCACCACAAACTCTTTTGTGTGATTAATCACTTTATTCAGATATTTACTTTTTCAAGTATATTCGTTTAGAAACTCGAATTTGAATCGAGTTAGTAAAAACTCTGATTCTATGCATTAAGTTAACGAATTTCTTCTTGACTATCACATGTTTTCAAATGTAACTAATACGTAACCACATCAGCTTTATTATATAAGACGTGGTTATTCTCGTATTTATACACCATATGAACTATATGCATTTACACCAAATTCGACAGTGATGGTTCAGGTCAGAGGACAATATCACATACTAGTATAATTATACGATAAATTATTAACTACATACAATACCACGTGACTTATCGTTGTGTGGTCATGTTCAAAAAAATAATTCTTTAACTGTTCAATTCATACTAATATCCTAATAATGTAACAACTACGTTACCTGCATTAATATTATCTCATGATATTTACTGAAACCATTCAATATACTTGTTATGCGATATCACTACTCAATCGATATAATCTCTATAACAAATGATTTTGATAATATCATTTAACAATTAAATGAATTATATGGGTAATTCATAAATGTACTTCATTTATATGTATGACTAAATAAAGAAAATAACCTATATTTGTAAATAAAGAACTCTTTTTTTTATTAACATATAATATATATATATATATATATATATAAAAGACAAATTTATTCCCAGTACCGTTAATATAAATAGCTTCTAGGGCATACTTTAATAATTTTTGCCCAATTTTTATTTAATCCCAAATACCTTTTTTTTTAGGAACATAATTTTGCCAATCCAAGATTATGATAATTTAGAATAAGTATCAAATCAAAGAGGACTAACACCACCTTGTATGCTAATCAATCTTAAGTGGCACCAAATATGCAAAGAGTTGTCATAGTTTTGGTTACAATTAACTCACAAATTACATTAATATTTTAATCTTATAATGAATAACCAGTTCTACATTAGAAAAACTTCAACCAACAAATTCACATTAAGAAAATTGACACTCATTCCTAAATAATAAAGGGAGGTTGACAGTCATTTGTACAAAATGCAAGGAACTACATAGTAATTTTCAAAATAATAAATATGCAGCATATGACATTCAATGTGTTATAAAGATGTTTTTAGTAAACCTACTTTAAATAGTGCCAAGTGGTAATCTTGCATTGTTTGAGAAAATTACTTTGATGTCTTCAAAATAGCTTCACTCCTATAAATGTTGTGTAGAAAATAAGTAATGAGAATTGACATCCCTTTGGTGAAAGAAGAAAGTAGCACGTTCTACAGAAAATTTCCAACATTTTAAATCCTAGCAATGGAAAGACTTTAATTGAAACTAAATTTTTTGAAACAATAGTTATTCCCCAAACTTGGAATCATTGTATTGTATCAAGCAATATTTCTTTTAGGTATTTTATCAAACACCTTGATTGCCGACTAGATTAGGGATAAAAATAAACTACAATAGCTATCAAACACAATCAAACCTAAGATCAATAATCCATGCAAAATAATTCCAATTCAAATCAATAATTCATAATTATGAAAAAGATTATTAAAAACATTTGAAGAGAATAAAGAGCATATATATATATGTATGTATTTATATATCGATTACTTGGGAAGAGTGGATTGTAGGCTAAATTTGATTTATAGAATAGCTTGAGCAATCCTCGGCTATCTGGATTTGGTTATTCTAATGTTGTACAATGCCACCTTTGTGTTGCAAATCAATGTGCCAACAAAACATGCTGACTTTGACAACATTGCAAAATTATTCATCCCAAATCATATATGAAGAGAAATCACTCAAATAGCTTCAAATAAATGTAACAAATTACCCATAAATTTTTTAACATAACCTTATTTTAGATATATTTATGTGTATAATCATTCTTAATAAAATAATTACCTTCATAATTTTTAAACAATTTATTACTACATGTTTGTTACACTTAAAATAGAGATTTTATAAAATACCTCTATTAAAAATTTATCATAATTTTATCTTATAATAAATTTTATAACCTTAAATTAATTAATTAAAATATAAATATACCATAATCTATTTATTTTTTATAAGTAAAATGTATATTTAGTCTTATTTAATTTTTAAATTTTACTAGATATATTTTATAAAATAAAGAAAATAATATTTATCTAAAAAAATTTTAATTACACACCTATTAATTCTCTAATAAATTAATTTAAAATTATTTGCTAATCCATATAAGATTCATAATTTATATCAAAAATAATTTTATTATATAAACTTTTAAATGGTGTTAATTAATAATTATAAAATATTTTAACTTTTTTATATAGAGTATTTTTATACTAAAATATTTGTATTGTAAAATTTTAAGAATTTAATATAAATTATTTTTTTTAATAATATGAGAATATATTAATAATATTCATTTTAAGTTAATTAAAATTTTATAATATTAAAAGTTTAGAATATAAATTAGTATTTAATATAAATAAATTTAAGAACAAAAAAATTAAATAAAAATAAGCAAATTAAAATTTTAATTATAAAGAATAAATAAATTAAGGATATATTTATTATTTAATTAGTTAATGTAGAATGAGAAAGAAAATAAGTGTGATTTTTTATAAAATTTATCATAAAATAAAATTATCACAAATTTTTAAGTAGGTATTTGACAAAATTTTCTTAAAATATAAAATAAAAAACTCATGATAGTATACAAATAGTGCACCAGCACACAGTGTGCGCTTATGAAAGCTAATCATATGTTTATATACTTTAAGAGCAAATGATAATACGTGGTAAAATGATCCAAAAATAGTAAAGATAGTCATTTTGATAAAATTAAATTAAAGGTGATTGTTTATGTGAATATGGTTTAAAATAAGATTAGAACAAATTTTTTTTCAAATTATCAGCTATTCTACTTCTCAACTTAGAATCATAAAAGTCACCAACTTCTAAATGACTCATTTTTTGTCTTTGAAAACTTTTATATAAATTCGCTTCTAGAAATTAATAATATAATAGTTTTATGTTATTATTAATTTTTAATATAATTTTAATAATAATAATAATAATAATAATAATAATAATAATAATAATAAGAGGTGTTAAAATTAATAAATAGAACAGTCTTATACTATTATTAATTTTTTAAAATAATTTTAATCATACAAAAAAAAAATACAGAAGAAGAAGATATATTTTATGGATGTAAATAACACATTATGAGAGGATATATTTTATGGATGTAAATAAAATGAATTATAAATAACACATTATGAGAATATAATGATAATATAATATTATCTTGTTAATTTGTATAAAAATTAATATTTTTAAAAAAAGAGGTAAACATCATTCAACTACATTATTTTGAGTTCAATGTTAAAGACAACCAATTGTTTCAAAATATATAAGTACCCAAAGTTTTTAAATTATCATTTAGCTATAATATCATTAGGCATTCTTGATTGTTAACAAATTACCATTTAGCTACAGTCCATATGTATCATTAATTGTTGCCAAGGGATATTCATAAATGAATAAATGATTGTAATCCTTTGTATATGTAAATATAAGTACTAGCAGATTAAAAGTAGATAAAAAAAACAAAGAAACAAATGCTATACGCTGTTGCTTTTGTAAAAAAAATAGTAATTAATAACTTTAGGTAAAGTTTTTTTTTTTATGACAATAAATTTAAATATATGGACTTGAATTACATTTTTTTTTTTTTTTTACCTTCAATATAACAAAATAAGTAGAAAAAGTAATAGGTTTCATATGGCTAAGATTATATATAGGTTAACTAGGTGGAGTACTTTCGAGAAAAATAACAAATTATGCATATTTTTTACGGTAAACAAAAACTTAGCAAAATTAATTTATTGTATTAAGCTAGTTTTGAAAATTCTTGTTAATCAAAATGTAAATAATTTTAATTACTTAAATTATTCAAATTTCACCCTAATATGTTTGAAAAGAAGCCTTTAGTTTGTGTATGAATATGTTCTAAACATTAAGTTAAGATGCAAAATAAAAGAAAAGTGAAGGGACACAAGTGATATTTTATTATTAGCTTGAAAGGTAAATAATAAAATAAGAGTGTATAAGATAAGAAAAATAAAGATTTTTGACGCAAGAATTTCTACTATACAAGAAAGTATATATATGCTAATTTATACCACCACTAATAGCTAATAGAACATAAGTGTTCCTTTATTCTCTTAACATTTGACATGATAGGACATTTATCAATAGTTAAAATTCACTAATTACAACACTCTCACTTAAATCACAACAATTTTAATTATGTCAAATGTATACAATAATGTCTTGTTAAAAACTTTATTAGTTTTATTAGTGAACTTCCATGAGATAAAACCTGGAAAAAAGGAAAAAGAGTACAATTTAAATTAGTTTAGAAAAATTCATATAGTTTTCTCTTTAAAAGAATATGCTTCTATTAATGAAATTATCTCCTTAAAATAATAAATATCAATTTGTCAATCTATGAAGTCAGAGCATACCAATATTCTATACCAATTTCTTAAAGTTGATGTAGGTAAAGTTTTGATAAAAATATCAACAAAATTATTAGAAGAATTTATCTGTTTAATATCAATCTTTTGACTCTATTAAAATTTATACAAATGTAGAAGAGTTTTAGTAATATATGTTCAGTTCAATTCTATCTCCCTTAATCTATCTTCGTTTTAACTTGAGTAATACAAGCGATATTGTTTTTTTATATTATTATTGAAATATTTTCAATAAAAGATATATTGCATGTACTTTAAATATAATGAATATGTATTGTAATCATACATATTCCTTTCTTACTTTATGTAGTACAAGAACTTTAAAAGTGATTAGAAGAGGTAGCAAAGAAAGTTTGATTCATGAATAAATGAGATTGTTATATTATTATAAAATAAAATGTGTCCACTCTTTGAATGATCTTTGTAAGGATTAAAAAGATATTCTACATCTGCATAATTGACTAATCCTAAATTTCTCATTAGTTCTTTGGAATAAAATTATTTCAAATCATTGTTCCACAAAAATAATATAAAACATATTTAATGTCATTCTAAAGTTGGTGAGTAGATGCAAAATTAAATTTGGCCAATAAATTCATTGAAAAATTTATGTCTGGTCTGGTACATTTTGGCAAATATAATGATATTTCAATTGTATTAATATATGATACTTTTAGACCATTTCTTCATCATCTTTCTTAAGGTAAAATAAATCATTTTTAGAATTAAGAGACTAAACAACTATAAAAAGTACATAATAAATAAGCTTTATCTATATTAAATATTTTAAAATCTTCTCAACATAAATAGATTAATGGATTTCTATTGGATTCATGCTTGATTTGTAGATCAAGACAATATTTAGTTATTTTCCACATCTTTCATTTCAAACTCTTTTTTCAAATATTCAATAATTTTTAGAATTTTTTCAAGAGCTTTAATTGTATTCATATCATTGACACATACTATTATAATGATAAATCTAGAACATGATTTTTGTATGAATATGCATGGATATATTGATTTTTAATATTTCATTCTTTTATTAAATATTTGCTTAAGTAAATATGTCATATGTGCCCATATTATTTCAATTTAAACAAAAATTATTATAATTTAATTGAAAATAAACTATAATCCTTTGATTTATATGCTTCAAAAATTTTAAACCCTTTTTAAGTATTTTATATAAATATTAGCATCAACAGACCTATATAAATAAATTGTCACTACATCTATAAAATACATATCAAATCTTGTTTTGAGACTATTAATTTGTACAAAATTAAAATGTAATTGTGTTTATAATAGGAGAATATATTTCATCAAAGTCAATTCTAAATTCTATAAGAAATTATGAGTAATAATTTGTGTTGTATATCTTGTGATATCTTCGTTTTTATTAGTTTCCTTACAAATATCCATTTGTATCAAATAAATTTGAGATCTTCAAATGTTTGAACTATATATCCAAATACTTTACATTTGGTAATAAAAGTCAATTTTGATTGAATTGCTTCTTTCTACTAAGGCCAATTATACTTTTATCTATATTCACCAATAATTTATGGGCCATAATTATCTTTTATAATTTTAATAGTTGTTATAAAAGAGAATACATTATCAATGATTATTTTTTGGCAATCTAACATTTCTTCTATAAATGTATAATTTGTGTACTTTTCTTCACTTTTGAATTCTTATACCTCTTCAAGAGTATATGCCTCTAATTAGGCTTATGTTATTTCAATAATTTGTTTCTTCAGGGAGTTTTATAACATTAAAAACTTGTGTCATTTTAGGGTATATTTGGTAACACATATTGAATTGTATTGTTTCAAATGGATTGGACTAAATTAGATTATAATAGATAAAATTTGATACAATATCGTATTTGGTATTAGATTGGACAATATATATGTGTGTGTGTATGTATAATATTATTTTATTATCTTATATTATTATATTAATTTATATTTTATTTATTAAAATAACATATATATTTTTATTATATTATATTAGTATAAATATATTTTTATTTTTATTTAATATTATGATATTTTTATTTAAATGAAAACAAGTAAATTAAAAGTCAAAAGATATGTTGTGTGTGTGAAACACATGCCCATGGGTGAGTCTCCATTTTGATGTCTAAATTGCATCATTTTCAAAATTAATGCAGTTCAAACATTATTTACTTTTTGCCAAACATAAGGATTTTACATGGCCGTCATGCAAACTAGTGTAGCTCACCAAACAGATAATTAGTGACATATGATACTTCAAGGACTCTGATCTTTTCTAGAGCAAGTGGTTTAACAAATTTGAATATATTTATTGTTCGGTTTTATTTTCAATAAGATCTTAATTTTTCAGTTTTTTTCTTTTATGAAAAATTATCTTTTCAAACCACTTGGTATATAATGCTTCTGGCATACAATAAAATATTCATTTAATGCCTTATGATTTTTCTTTTAAAGAACAATCACCTAAGCTAGTGTATTAGTAGTTGATATATATGATGTGATCACTTTTGTAGTATTAGTAAGTACATCTGGTAATTGAATTATAATTTATTGAAGCTACATTATTTTTTGTATTTTATTTTTACATTAATTAGTTTAGAGATCAAAATAAAACATAATAGTTGTTTTATAAGAAATTTCAAACCTTCCTTTAAGAGACTTTGCAATCAAATAAAAATATCTTATAATCTTTAATAAGAATTGCTACTTTTGTTTAGAAATTTTAATAATTACAGATTAAAACCCTAAACTAGCAATCAAATTACTAATGCATTCACCTAATTATGTATCTAAATGAACAAAAAAACAATTTCGACAATAAAATCAGTAGAATATAAAAAAATTCAAAAAAAAAAGATGGAATATTTTGAAAATTAGTTAATAATATTCATATCTAGGATTTGAGAATCCACTTTTAACGGAAAAAAAAAATGGAATAGTTGCACATTATATTGATGTTATAAAACAAGGACATAGAAACAAAAAGAAAAGAAAATAGATATAGATATAGATGTGAAAATATAACTTTAAGGAAGGTTAGATACTTTTCTCTTCATTTTCTAATAATCTTTCTTCATTTTTATCTTGATCTCTCTCTTATTGTGTGTTTGAAGGTAAGGATGTGTTCTCCTTATAGAAAATGTCATGACTTAATTCTCCTAATTTTAAGTAAAGTATGATTCTTTCTTTTTTTTTTTTCTTTTGGTCTAGAATTTGATATACTTGACTTGTCAAAATCTAAGACATATATTATTTTAGTTACTGCAATTGAACCATTTTTAATATGATGGTGAGTAAGATATCATTGAAAAGTTTGGTTTTTTATTTTTCAATAAAGAAAACCTTGAACAATTTGAAGTTTTATAAAGAAATTATTATTATTTTAGTGAACATTGCTTAGATTGTCATGTTTTTTCTTATTTGCTAACCTTATTTTTCTCTTGTCAAAATAAAACTTTAATGTGTTCTATAACAAGCTTCTTTTTTTTTTTTTTAATTTTCTTTAGAAAATGTTACATCAATTCTTAAAAAATAAGAAAAATTTTGAAAATGCATCTTTTTTTCATCTTTGCTTATAGAGATCTATCAAATATTAAAGTTAACAACTCTTTTAAAAATTCTTCATTCTGCAGCAATTTGTAATTTTTCATCTCCTTTTATTTCTTTGTCATTAAAATCCTATAAAATACAAAAGAATAATAAAATCTCACAATATTTAAGAACTAATAAAGAATTTCATAGGATTTAATATAATAATAGTGTAAAATTAGACAGTTAGCAAATCTTATTCAAAACCATAAAGTCACTACATACTTGCCATTTTCCATTTTTACTCTTTATTACAACTATACTAGATAATCAATTTTTGGTAATGAACTTCTCATATAAATCTTATGTTCAACAAGGTTTCGACTTCTTAATCAACCATTTTATTTTGTTCCGAAGAAATTTTTTTTTTTTTGGATAATTAGAGGGAATGTGGGAGAATCATCCAAACAATGCATGCTGCTTTGTGATTAATCTTAACTATATCTTTATGGCTTTAAGCAAAAACTCTCTCCTTCAAAGCTAGTACTAGCATCAACTTCTCTTAATGTTGGATGCAACAAAGTACTAATTGTTAATTTCATTTTTGGTCTGGATGATTTTTGAATGACTTCTTATATTAGTTCAATATTTGTGTAATTAACTGTAATAACTTTATCTTCATGTTCAAATGCCTGGCATGACAAAATCTCTACCAAAAAAATATCAATACCCAAAACTCATTGTTTTTTAATTCTTTGACTTTGATGGCATCAATATTCTTTCTTTCTCTTCTTATTTTATAGTGGCCTTGGAGTTATTATTAACTGTTATTTAACAATTCCTTCTATTTCTACTGTACTTATATCGCTAGGGCCAACAATAGTACAAGATTGTTATGAGAGAGACTTCGTTATTTTATTTTGCAAGTTGACTAAATAACACTTTTTTACCTAGAACTACTTTCCTTAAATAGTGCTAATTTTTAGTCCATTATTAGCTTTACACCTCGTCTTTTAATAGTATTGACACTACAACATGCATTTTGTAAACTTAATGTCTTCCCGTGATTGCATGATGCTCGGATGGTGAGTTAATGATTAGAAAATTGTTAATCAACCATAGGTTAGCACAGTGACTAAGTCAAATAAAATCTATTAGATTACTTTCCTGCCTATTGAATGCCATTACAAATGATTTGCTAATATCAATCTTAGGCTCTTCCAAGCCTTTTTTTTTTTTTTATGAAAAGTAAGCAATATAATTACAAAATCATTTGTATGAGGGCATTATATGTCATATAGGTCTTCGTTGCAAAATCTAACATATTCTTAAGTTAAGGTCTCAGGTAGAAATATTCACAATAGCTTTTACCAATATCGATTAATCTACTTCTCGATATTGACCTTGCAATTAATTGCTCTCTAAATGCATTCTTTATTAGTTTCTCCACTATTTTTACTATTTTCTTTAGAAAATTGGTAACTTAAGGCTCTAATAATGCACTCGTTAACATCATTAAGGGATATGTAACCTTATCATTTTCATCTTCTGCATTAGAAAAATCATCATCACCAATCTTATAAGATTGCCTCATCATCATTAGTTGATTCATTGTTATCTAGTATACTTGAAATGTAAAAAGAATATAAAAGAGATGTGACAATCATTTCTTCTTCAAAATTTTCATGAAAAGGTCTCCTATCAATAGAGCTTTTGCCACTTGCATATAAAACATAAGAGAATGATGATGATGACATATTTAGTGAATGTCTTGATTCACCATACGATAATTACGAATTTGAGTTTTCATGTTTTATTGCTTTCACCTTCTAGGCTCAAATGAGACAACCATCTTTGTAAGTTTGAGTGTTATAAGTAAGGCCCTTAAGAAAGTAATAAGTTGAGATATGGTTTTCATATTTTTAATTCCCATATAAAATTGTTAAATCTACAGATACAGTCCTTTATAAACTCTTTAATACCCTACTGAATCATTGATGTCTTGTCGTTGATTAGCTTGGAAATGTCCAACAAAGGTTTCACAAAATTTGGTTAAAAAGAAAATGGAATTAGCAAGTAAATTTCGAAACCATCTATGTGCGTAAACTAACAACTTAGATAGAAAGAGTTTACACAATAAAGAAGTATCATAATCTCCCAATTCTAATTATTTTCAAAAATAATACACTTGTTCTAATAGATCTTCATTACCATCTAACATCTGAAATGTTAGATATTTAAACTTCTTAGGTTTTCTTTTACCCTAGATTATAGCAATAAAAAGAGAACTAATTGTTAAAATATAGTTTAAAAGTTATTCGTACTATCAGTTTTAAGAATACGTTTGTGTTGTACATATATTATATATTAATAAAAGAAAATATTCTTTATTTACAAATATATGCTATTTCCTTTATTTACTCATGTATATAAACAAAGTATATTTATGAATTATTTAAATAATTCATTTAATAGTTAAATGATATTATCAAAATCGTTCTCTATAGAGATAATATCGACTAGGCAACGATATCATATAGTAAGCATACTAAATATCTCTAATGAATATCATGATATGATATTAGTGTAGGTAATGAGATGGTCACATTATTAAGACATTAGTATAAAATAAATAGTTCAAGAACTATTTATTTGAATATGACTATACAACGATAAATTACATCATATTGCATATAGTCAATGATTTATCGTATAATTATACTAATGTGCAAAGTTGTCATTTGACCTAATACATTATTATCAAATATGATGTAAATGTACATGGTTCATATGGCATATAAGTACGAGACTAGCTACATCTTACATGATAAAGTCAGTTTGGTTAAGTGTTATTTACATTTAAAAATTTGTGATAGTCAAAACAAGATCTATTAGCTCGATGTATAGGATCGGAGTTACCATTGACTCGATTTAGATTTGAATTTCCAAACGAATATCGATAAATAGTTGAAAAGATAAATCTCTAGTCAAAGTGATTAAATGTCACATAAAGGTGTTCATGGTAACGAGTTCATCACATATAAATTGATGATTCTTGATTTTATATGTAAAAAATTGTTACGTACCATGAGCCCTAAATTAATAGGAATTAGATGACGGGAGGACTTTACTTATATAGTATGTATAATTAAGATAAAGATTGATAAAATTTAACTTTATTGTGAATTATGAACTATGACATATTACTAGATATTAACTATAATTATTGAACAATCAAATAATTTGATATATTCAAAAAGTTCATAATAAGTTTATGACTATTTTACAGTAAATCTACATAGTCACACTAATAACCAAAGGTAATGAGAAGTATTTTAAGAAAGAAAATTATTATTGATACTGAAGTTAATACTTTTAAGATAATATTTAAATTGAAATAAATATATATAATTGTTATATATATTTATAAATTTTTTAAAGTGTTTAAAATTTTTTTCTTAAGTTTACATAGAAATGTAATTTATTATAAATTATATGATTAAATTGATAATATTAATTACCAAATGATTTAAATAAAAACGTGCAATTATAAAATAATTACATATTGGTATATATATATATATACTTAATTATATTTTAGTTAAAAAGTTAATTAAATATTTACATTTAAATTTAAGGACTTAAATGTATAAAATAAAAATTATATAATAATGACTATTTTATCCATACTACCTATGTACTTTTAATTAAAAAGTAAGGATAAAAATAAAAAGGCTTGAATTTTTTAAATTTATATCCATAAACTTTGCCAACTTGTGGATGAATTAAGTTCCATAAACCCAAACTCATATTCTCCCATTAGGCCATACTTCTTCAAGACACTATGATGATGCAAATTGTTGAGACTTCACAGAATTAAAGGTTTTCCATTATCCCTCATTAAGTAAATAGCAAAAACTCATTTAAAATTTATTATTTTATATATTTATATGATATGTGTACTTTTGGCCCACGCGTTTGTGAAACTGTTTTAATAAACACATAATTTATTTTTAAGCATGTTGTTAGCATTTCAATCCAACACTAATGAATTACTGAGTTGTCATATTTGTTTGTTAAGTAAGTACATGTGATTTATATGTATTAAGTCTTTCAACTAATGCTTGCTAGAACTAACACTGCAGATCTTGAGTTGAAAAAATTGCAAACTATGTTGCTTAGTGGGATATCGCTTTAGTAGCCATTTGGTGAGGAACAAGTTCTTTTACTAGATATTGTACAACTTATTTTGTCAAGTGTTGTTTTTAGAAACTTCCAGTGTTAAATGGTGTTTTTTCATCTTTTTCAAGCAATGACGATGTTGGAGATATAGCTACCACTTTCGCTTTGATAGTATATTGTCTTGTACTTAATCTTTTTTAAAAGAATATTAACACTTATAAGAGTCTTCAGATCATTGACAAGAGGATTAATAATATTAACATATCACAGATCAATTTTTTAAGAGTCTTTGGACCATTAACAAATGATTAATAATATTAACACTTTTTAGAGAATTGTCATGCAAATCTTTTTATGCAAGTCAAGCTTTTGATTTGTCATTCTTCCTTTGTATTTGCGTAACAAGCACAACTTATTAGGTCATTACCTTCATCTTATATTTTATTTGCTTCATTAGGCTATCAAGGATTTTTTTTATTTATTTTTATTAGTATTGTCATCCACTCAAAAGCATAGCGATATAGATTCAAAATTTTTAACTAGTTAGTTGAAACCTAATATACTTTAAAACTAGAAGTGGATTTATAAGTATCAATGACAACTGATTTAAGACTTTCAAATGGAGAAAAAAGATTGAAATTTTCTTTCCCACATACTTGTCATATGCATAACGCTTGCCATCTATTCAAAAAACTATTTATTAGGTGATGCTGCCTACACATATTTATAAATCCAAAATCAATTCATAGTTTATTTGATGTGAAATATGACATTTTCACCTACATAATTATATGATACTCTCACAGGACTAAGTCCATCTATCATGAGCTCACCTAACTTGTATTACTCATCCTTACGACCTCTAAGCACCCACATTTTACGTGATAATCTTTTATTAGGATATAAGGTGCAAGTGTTTGGAGGTTAATATGTGAATGAAATTTGAGTTTGCACTGATACCAATTGTCACAAGTTTAGTGCTTGCTATCAATACAAAAAACTAAGCTTTTTGCCTACTTACGGTTATAAATTGAACATTGACTCATAGTCTATCAAATGTGAGATGTGATATTATATAAAATCTAAGAAATTTTAAAATATCTTATATCAATATTGATAAGGAAGATATTTCATGTTAATTTTTTTTTGTTTTTCATACCTCATTATACATTGCAATCCTTTATTTATAGTATAGAATTTGTTGTCTTTTATCCATTTTGCCATTTCTAATTATTTAACTTATGCCCTTTTAGAAGTGCCATGTCATCTTAAAACCGGACACTTGCAATAGGCATTCTACAAATATTCCTTTAAAGCAACTAACAATGACCTAAGGAAAATATACCTTTTAAATAATTTGATATTTACCATATACTTTTAAAAAGTATGATTCATGGGAATTGCTTTTATATATATATATATATATTATATGCAATATATATTGCATTCTTTAATTTTTTAATATAAAATTTAAAATAATAAAAAAATTTAAAACATAAAAATTAAAATAATTAACTTAAAAATCGAAATGTATGGTAACAAACTTAAAATACAAATTAAAAAATTGAAACAATTAAATATGAGAATTGAAAATTTTGAATGCAAAATATATAAAGTGTGTCGTATATAATATCGGGATTTGTACTTGAAATTTAGTTAAAAAAATAGATAATATATATTTTTTAGTATTCATGAAATCAAAGAATTTTTTTTAATATGTGATACTTATTAATTAAAGTGGTATTTTAAATAATAAAGAAATTTCTACTTTATCATTTTTCCTTTACTTTTTTAAAATTTTAAGCTAAAAGGTTACATGTATTTTAAGATTAATTTTAACAAAAAAAGGAAAGACAGTTAAAACTGTAATTTTCGAAGAAATGCAAGTGTTTTTTTTGATAATATTTAATTTAAAAATAAGTATTATTTAAAAATTAAATTTTATTAAATATTTTTATAAAATTTATGATAATTTTATTATAAAAATAAATAATATAAAAAATATATATCTTTAACAAAACATATCACAAAAGAAAATTAACACAAACCTACGAGATACAGGATCAAACACCTTTAGAAATTAGAGGCGCGAAGATGGTAAAAGAAAATTAGAAAGCCGAACAAATACAGAAACCTCAAACCACTTTTCTCCAAGGAGGAAATCAAGCAAATCAAATCAAATTTGAGGCAGAGAGACAGGTGGGTAGCGGCGGCTATCTTTGCTGCATTCCAATCTTCATCTTCTACCAGTGAGAACATCATTTATTTATTGGTTACATAATAGTAAGTTTTCATCATAAATTTATTCGAGGAGCTTCCGATATGCAATTTCAAACTATTGCCTACCAATTTAATTAATGGAATGTTTACCCAATCATAATAATTCGAGTTAATATTGTTTTTAACTCCTTTCTGATATGAGTGCTTTCATGAATTTTAAGATTAACCGAGTGTTGCTTCTTTTTTCTTGGTCATTTTTTTGGATGTAAAGCATAAAGCTAGCTCTATTCACGGTCATTGATGAGATTGGACGACAATGGAAAGATATTCAGGGAAATCATTCTCTTCAAATGGGTCTGTCTATGTTTGTAATTTGCCTCTCGGAACTGATGAGAAAATACTGGCTGCATTTTTTGGCACCATTGACTTGTTACAGGTAGGAAATTTAGCAGATATTCCTCCGATTTGCACTTGTGCTTATTTTCTTGCCCTTTGGTATGACTTACCTGGATTTTAGAGATAAATTAGTTGTTTCTCAGATTCATTGTACATATGCTGCATGCTTTTCGGAAAGACAAGTGAACTGGTCGACCAAAAATATGGTTGTACCGTGATAAAATGACAAATGAACCAAAAGGAGATGCTACAGTTACGTATGAGGATCCACATGCTGCATTGGCTGCTGTTGAATGGTTCAACAACAAGGATTTTCATGGTAATATAAGTGGAGTTTTTATTGCGTAGTCTAAGGGCAAAGATGACCAATCCTTTAACTTGGGTGGAGATCCAAGTATTGGTGGTGATTTAGGTGGATTGGAGGAAAATTCTAAGGAGACTGGTTATGCTTCAGGAAAAAGTGGGCAACAGGAGGGAGACTGGTTATGTTTGAATACAAGGTCTGTGATGTGATGTTGGTGAGCAGCTTTTTCTTGATCTTTTGTAACCATATTTTATTGTTTGATCCACATTATGATTGTCCTGCAAATGGCTCCTTATTTTCTATTGTGTTAACAGTTGTTCCAATGTAAATTTTGCATTTCATGGTATGTGCAATCGTTGTGGATCTGCTTGGCCTGCTATTGTATCCAGTGGTGGTGCAAGAACTGGTGGTTGTGGGAGAGGTCATTTTGGCAATGATTCGGGGAGCTATGGCTGACAAATTGGTGGTACTACTACTGGACTCTTTGGTCTAAATGATTGGCCTTGTCCCATGTAAGCCTTTTATGTTACGTTGTATTATCCCATTGTCATACAACACATATACTGATTCTGTAGAGCATTTCATTTGCTAAGAAGATTTCCAGGGTTAGTTTACTGTAATCTCCATTCTATATTATGCTTCTTAAAGCTATAATGAAGTTTTGGCCTTTTTTTTTTAACTTGTCTCATACTTTAACCTACAACCCCAATCTGGTGAAACATAGCAGATTAATTGACTGGATGAGTTTCAGTATAGGTGATAAATAAGGCTTTGCAGTTAGGCTCATGGATTGCAAGTCAGTCATTTTCACTAGGCATTCATATTGATTGAAAGGCAATATTGGAAGATTGTTTTCTAATATTTGGTTTGACAAAATCTTTTGAAGGCATAGCCCCAGTACTGCTATCCCAATTTTCACTTGCTATACTGTTGAGGAGTGCATGCATATTGTGCTTGCACTAAGGGGTCCACCTTCATTGTTGCCTTTTGGTGTTGTGTGCACTGACCTATGCATGAAAGGGAAAGACTACCTCTATTTGAGGTCAGGTTCAGTAACTTGGGTTCACTTGTTGTCTTGGTGGTAGATTTTTTTTGTTTGATTTGATGATATATTGCAATCCTTATTTATATCTGAATTTATTAATTTGTAGGGTGAAACTATTACTTGCTGGCTTATTGCATATTTCAAACACTCGAATATGTAAAACTGCACGAGCACTTGTGTCTTTGTGTTATTTTGATATTTGGAGACGTGTATCATTTTTTTTTTCCTCTAATGCATTCAGTTAGCAAAAAGATTTTTGTGCTTGAGCAAGGTTGTGGAGTATTATAATTGCCTTTTTTTTCCCCTCAAATAAGGCCATTTTTTTTCTTGATTCCCATTGTAGAATGTTTGTAGCTTGCTTTAGTTGTCTTATGCATTTAATATTTGATGAATTAGTTTTTACAAGCATGGTTATCGAGACTATCTATTAAGTTCACTATTCTTTGTGTCACATTTTCCTTAATTTCTTTTTTGCAGGTGTGGCAATATCAACTGGGCATGAAATGCAATATTTGCAACACCAATAAACCTGGTCACAATAAGGGTGGTGTAAGGTATTAAATTATAATAAACTTTGTTTTTTTGGTTTTATTTTTGTAATTTTTAAGCTATCATCCATAGTATTTCTGACCCTTAATCTATAATCAATTCACTGTTGTATTTTACAAGTAAGCAGTGTATATTAACTCGTTTTTTGTTGTCCCATTCCTACATTTATATGCGAAGGAAAATAAAATTTTAGCTATCATTTATAGAAATTTTATTACATATTATTGCAAGTATGTGTAATTTTTTCATACTTTTATCTATTTTGGGATGCAAGTATAAGGGTTTTTTTTTGGAATGAGTAATAGGAGCTGAGAGCTGGATATTATGACTCATTTGAGTTTTAATTGTCATTGGAGGAAAAAAGCTAACACCTTTGAGATAATTTATAGGTCAAAATAAATATATATAAGTGTTATATATATTTATAAAATTTTTTAAAGTGTTTGAAGAATTTTTTCATAAGTTTGTATTATATTGTAATTTAAATTACATAGCCCAATTGATAATATAGATTATAAATGGACCTAAATGCAAATGTATAATTATTGAATAATTATACTTAAATCCATAAAATTATACTTAATTATATTTACTAAAAAGTTAAGTAAATATGTTGTATTTGAATACATGAACTTAAATGTATTAAATGGTAAATATTTAATGATTAATATTTTGTCCATGATACATATTCATCTTCAATTAAAAGGTGAGGACAAATATGGAAAGTCATGGATAAATTTTAAGTATATATATAGATAACTTTACTAAAATTTGTTAAGTTTTAAAAACAAAACCTAGCTTTCCTATCTTAAATTCGGCCAAGCACTCCTACAAGTTTTTGGTTATGTAAATTGTAGATTCTTCATAATGTTAAAGGTATGTATTCATTATCCATGTGTTCTAGCATGATAAAACTCATTTATGATAGAAATTTATGCATATATGTGATGTATGCTTAGTTGGCATTCTAAGTATTTGTGTAAATGTAAGTATTTGAATGAACTAAACTTATGTTTAATGTATGTTATTACACATATTATTCTTTCAAATTGTATCAGAGCATGAATTGGATTTCATGTGTGTTTGATTTGCTTGAAAAACCATAATATGGTTGCATATGGGTTAATTCGGTCAACATAGGTATTTATGCTTGAAAATTATTTTCAATGAATTCTCATGTATTTGGATGTCTCATGGTAATGAAATGAACTCACATGTGTGTTGATTTTGGTAGAAAAATCAAAAGGAATGCAAAGGGAAAGTTTTTTGGCCTAATGGGAGACTTGTATGGAAAACTGCTTTTCATGCAAATTTTATGTGTTTGGATGCATTATCATGATGTTATGAACTCATGGTAATGTTATTTGAATGCATAAATATGTTTTAATGTGATTAGAATATAATGGTTGAGTTTTGATGCATGGTGAAATGATTGCATGTGATGTGAATTCATTCACCATTGTATATTCTGTTTGGATGTGTTAATGGTTAATTGGAAACAAGATACCGCGAGGTTTGGCCAAGTGATGTTTTGATGAAAAGTTGGTTTTGGTCAGAAATTGCATTGTATGTTTTAATGGCTAAAATATTCGGTTATGGTTTCTATGATGATGAAAATTGGTTTTCATCAAAAGGTTTATACATGTGTGATGTTGATTTATGTATGTATAAGGAATTCATGGTGGTTGGCCAAACTAGTGTATTTGTGAAAGTATGTTTCATAAATATTAGTCATATGTATATATGAGATATATATGTATGTATATGTTTTTGGAAATTAAAATGTTTAATTTCATATTTCCAATTATGAGCCATAATGTGTTGGTTAATGAAAATTAGTTTTCACGGTGTGTTTAAATTTGTTAAATACATGTATGTATCAAGTGTTGATGCATAATGAATAATGCATACATATGTACTAAGTTTATTTATGTGATAAATTTGTATTTTCTTGTTGGTGGAATTAATTGCATGCATGAAAATAAATGTGTTTAAAGTGTTTTAATACTAGTATGCATACAAGATGTTTTGTTCATGCATGTAAATTTAATTTCATGCATGATTTGATGCATATATGATGTGTATGTATGTCATGCATTTTACTTTATTTATTAGATGCATGTGTATATATTTATAGAAGTTACACATATGTTAACATACATTGACATATATGTGATATGTGTATGTATGTATAATGATGTGTAGAAATGTTTATCTATTTCAAAACAAAACATTGGGTTAGTTCATCAACAAAAAAAAAAAAAAAAAAAAATAGTGACTAATTTGATCAATTATCGAAAAATCACAAAATCAACAAAACATTATTCAATATTGTTTGATACTAGAAATTTTGAAAAATCAAGCAAATCAATAAAATTCCTAATAACATATAATGTGTTACATGTGTATTAATAATAAGATAATTATATATAAAATATGCATTAAAACGTTTTAATAAGAATAAAATGTATATATATGTAAATATAATATACATACTAAAGGTTAGTAAATACTTATTCATGAAATGAATAAATAATAATATTTTACACATTTAAAATATATATTTGGTGCATATAAAATTAACATATAAATTAACTCTTTAATAAAATCATTAAATTTATGCCTCCTATAGTGGGATAACAACGAGGTCTATGACTTGATATTGTATTATAAGATTTTTGTAATATGAAAGGTATAGTATTAATATTATAGAATTCAATTATCTGGTTTTTAAGGGTATACTATTATCTAGATCAAGATTTCTATGATATAAGGTTTAGATGAGAGGTACATCTTGAAAAAGTACAATGCCTCGAATTTAACTAGTTTAGGATATTAACATTTTTATTATGTGAGGTATTTGAAACTGGAGTAAGGAAAATAAATCATATCTTACATAAGATATAATAGAAAACTGTTTTCTACTTATTAATTGATTAAGATTTTAAAATGTGAGGTTGGTTAATATTAATAAGAATTTGATTCTCCACTATAATATTAGACTTGTTAAATCTCAAATAAAATTTTTGAATCATAACTTAGATAGTGTAGGATTCAAATTAAATAATAAGAGTTAATATGATTAGTATTGTTTAATAACTTTCAAAGTATTTGATTGTTATTGTTCAAATTATTTGAACATATACAAAATACTAATCGATACTTTCTTTTCTTGCAGTTTTTAATATATGTAATATAAAACATACAAGATGTTAAACAATACTCTCCTAAAAATCTTAGATAATAATGTATTAATGGGACAAAACTTTAAATATTGGCATAGAAATCTCATAATAGTTTTTGATTTTGAAAAATTTAGTTGCCTTATAGGGTGCTCTACCTTTTGAGATCAATGAGGATGTTTCATGTAATGATCACAAAGTATTTGAAAGATGGCACAAAGATAATTGAAAAGCTTGGGGCTACATGTTAGCATTAATGAATGGAGAACTTTAGATCAAGTATGAGAAGTTCTATAGTGCCTATAATATTCTTCACTCTCTACAAGAGATGCATGGCGATAATTTTCGAGTTGTAAAGTACGATTTGTGTGCTTCTCGCTCTAACATGAAGCTTAAGGAAGGAGTGCCGCTAGATGATTATGTCATCAAGATGATTAATCATTAAGAGTAGTTAGATGCATATGGCATAGAAATGCCACGTCATGTCAAGGTAAATTTGATTTTTCAATTTTTTCCGTTCAGTTATAAATCATTTATAATTAATTATAATTTGAAAAAAATTGACAAAACTATCAAGAGAATAGGCATGAGGATGTTCATATGGTTTCTACTAGTAAGAGTAATAAAAAGTCAAAGAAGCCATAAAGGAAAGGGCTAAAAGTTGGCCCAAAGAAGAAGAACTTTAGAAAAATTTAGTCCAAGTCAAAGAAGGCGAAGGACAAGAAAAATTGTTTCTACTGTGAAAAGTTTGGTTATTAAAAGAGAAATTATTCTCAATACCTGGAGAGCCTTGAATGAATGATATATGCAATAGCATGCATTAAATACAAGTTTAGTTTATTTAAGCATTTACACAAATACTTGGAATGCCAACTAAGCATACATTACATATATGCATAAATTTTTATCATAGATAAGTTTTATCATGCTAGAACACATGAATGATGAATACATACCTTCAATATTATGAAGAATCTACAATTTATACTACAAAAATTTATTGGAGTGCTTGACTGAATTCAAGGATGGGAGAGCTAGGTTTATCTTCAAAATTTAACAAATTTTGGTAAAATTATTCATATATATACTTAAAATTTATACATGACTTTTCATATTTGTCCTTACTTTTTAATTAAAGATAAATATGTGTTATAGACAAAGTGATAATCATCAAATATTTGTCATTTAATGCATTTAAGGCTAGATACTTAAATAAAATATATTTACTTAATTTTTAAATAAATGTAATTAAGTATAATTTTATGAGTTTAAGTGTAATTATTTAATAATTACATATTTGCATTTAGGTTTATTAATAATTCATATTATTAATTAAACTATGTAATTTACATTAAATTACAATATAATACAAACTTACAAAACAATTCTTCAAACATTTTAAAGAATTTCATAAATATATATAACATTAATCTATATATTATTTCTCAGTGAAGAGAATAATTAGATTATCTCATAAATTGTACATAAAATGTTGATAAAGTTCAACATGGAAAACTTTAAGAGCACTTTTACCTTTCACCTATGGTATTCATTTTTCTAAAGATATTAATACAAAGATTAATAAAAAGCTGACGCGGTCAACAGTTAAAATATTTTAAGAATTCTATAAGAATAAAATTATTATAATTTTATATTTTAAGATTATTAAAATTTCATATATTATTAGGATTTTATATTCTACAATTATTAGGATTTCATAATCTAGTATTATTAGAACTCTGTGTTTTAGGATTAGTATAAATAAGTTGTTATTTTCTTTTCAATAGAACTTTTTGACATAATTAAAATTTCTTTCTCTCAATTTTGAGAAGTTTATTGTTTCTTTTGCTATCTCGCTGCGTCAGTTGGTATCAGAGCAAGGTTTCTATCCTTCTTTAATGACAGAAGACTTAGTTATAGACAGCAGCAGTTCTCATGGCAAAGATTAGGGAACTAAGACCTCACGACTTGCGGTGCAAGATTAAGAGGTTGCATTGAATGCTTTAGAGCAACGACTAGATCGCAGAATCCAACGTTTAGAACGATGTTTTGAAGAAATTGCAGATCGACTTGATACTTTAAGCGTTAATGCCAACAGGAACCAGGGTGTTGAAAGGCCACGTACTGAGGAAGATGTCGTCCACAGACAACCTATTGGCAAACCTATTCTTGCATACAGACGTAGACAGCAAACTTGTATAGAAGATTTAGATGAAGAAGAAGATTATTTAAAAGCGCCTATAAGGAATATTAGAAATGCACCAATTGAATGTAGCAACAATTATTTTAATGACGATAGACATTTTAACGAATACTGATTGAAAGTAGATATTCCTAGTTTCAACAAAAGTTTAAATATTGAAGAATTTTTGGATTGGGTTACAGAAATAGATAGATTCTTTAATTATATGGAGATTTCAGAGGAAAGTAGGGTGAGACTTGTTACATGTAGATTAAAGGGTGGAGCTTCTGCATGATGGGAGAGATTGCAACATAGGAGATACCGTGAGGGAAAGACACCGGTCAGGACGTGGTATAGAATGAAGCAGCTATTATGACGAAACTTTCTTTCTCCTGACGATGAGCAAATCTTATTTCAAAAATATCAAAGATGTCATCAAGGGCAACGATCTGTTCATGATTATACTACTGAGTTTTTAAGGTTAACGGAAAGGAATAATTTAAGTGAAACAGAGGGGCAACAAGTTGTAAGGTATCTTGACGGCATAAAACTGATTATCCATGACAAAATTGGAGTACAAGTCATACGCACTTTATAAGAAGCACGCAATATTGCATTAAAGGCAAAGTTAGCGTTACAAGAGAAGAGCAGATCAGACTTTCCTCACAGAACTAGTGGTGAAGATAATTATAGGATACCTAGTGACAGACAAAAATTCACTATTGACATCCCTGCACATAACGATCGGTACAAAGAGAAGAAAGTGGATGGAAAGCAGAAGGTAATAGAATTTAAAGACAAGTCTAAAGTTAAGAACCTATATGCTAAACCTATTTTAGGAAAATGTTTTAAATGCAATCAACTTGGTCATAGGTCTAATGATTGTCCCCGTAGAAAAGCAATTAATGTTATGGAGTGAGAGGAAGAAGAAGAAGAGGATGAGATTTATTGTGATCCAGATGGGGATACTGAAGAATATGAAGAGAATGATGATGTAGATTGTCAGAATTATGTGGTGAGGAGAATAATGTTGACACCAAAGCAAGAAGAGAAAACTCAGAGGCATCAATTATTTCGAACCAGGTGTACCATTATTAGTCGCCTATTTGATGTTATTATTGACAGTGGTTGTTGCGAAAATATTATTGGAAGAGAAGTGGTAGAAAGCCTGGGGTTACAAATAGAGAAGCATCTAAGACCATATACCAATGGTTGGATCAAAGCAGCAGAAAAGATTCGAGTAATTGAATGATGCAAAGTACCTTTCTCTATCGGTAAATATAAGGATGAGGTTTATTATGATATAGTGGATATGAATGCGTGTCACTTGTTGTTTGGTAGACCATGGCAATTCGATGTAGCCGCACAATATAATGGACAAGAAAATACTTACAAGTTAGAGAAGAATGATATAAAATTTACGTTATTACCAAAGAAAGGAGGTTCCAAAGCCAAAGTCTCAAAAGTAGAGGAGCAAACTATCTTTACACTTACACAGTCAACTCATAAGATGAATGTAGCTGCAAAGAATATAGTTAATCAGCGGCAAGGTATTCAGACAAAAGTATCGCAAAAGACAAAAATATCGCAAAAATTGAATCAAGCTAATGTTAGATACAAGAAGGCAGCGGGTCGACATCGAAGATGGCAAGTATTTGAAATGGGCGACAAGGTCATGGTATTTCTACGCAAAAAAAGATTTCCTATAGGAATTTACAACAAATTACCGCCTAAGAAATATGGACCTTATAAGATTCTGAAGAAAATTAATGATAATGCTTATGTTGTAGATCTACCAGAGTCAATGGGTGTTTCTAAAACGTTTAATGTAGCGGATATTTATCCATTTCATACATCAGAGAAGCACAGACTCGAGGACGAGTTTTTCTCAAGTGGAGGGGAATGACGCGGTCAATAGTTAAAATATTTTAGAAATTCTATAAGGACAAAATTATTAAAATTTTGTATTTTAGGATTATTAGGATTTCATATTCTAGAATTAGTAGGATTTCATATTCTACAATTATTAGAATTTCATAATTTAGTATTATTAAGATTTTATGTTTTATGATTAGTATAAATAAGTTGTTATTTTCTTTTCAATGAAATTTTTTGGCATAATTAAAATTTCTTTCTCTCAATTTTAAGAAGTTTATTGTTTTTTTTGCTATCTTACTGCGTCAAAAGCGGCAGAGGATGCGTAGCTTACCTTATGCTTTGATTATAGATAGTTTAATGTATGTAATGTCATGTACAAGACTTGATATAGCATATGCTATAAGTATTACGAGTATTTATTAGGCTAATTCAGAAGAGAAATATTAATTAGTTATAAAATCAATCCTTAAGTACTTAAAAAGAACTAATAATTTAATTCTGAGTTATAGATGTCAAAAGCTGAACATTCAAGAATACTCAAGCTTAGATTTTTAGTTCAATATTGATGATAGAAAGTCTATCTCAATATTTATCTTTGTATGTAATGAAAGAGTTGTTAGTTGAAAAAGTTTCAAACAGACTACAACAGTAGACTTTATAACAAAAATTGAGTATTGTGGAGCTTCAAAAGCAATAAAAGAAACTGTTTGGATGCAAAAGTTTGTATCCGAACTTAGTATGGTTTCTAACAAAGTTTATTCAATAACCCTATTTTGTGACAATATTGGAGCTATTGTACAAGTGAAGGAACCAAAAACACACTAAAAGTTTAAGTATATTCAGCGTAAATATCATATTTTGAGAAAGTCTATTGGAATTAAAGAAATATAAATTCAAAAAGTATTTTCAACGGATAATATTCATTGGAGTTATATATATTTATGAAATTCTTTAAAATATTTGAAGAATTTTTTCATAAGTTTATATTATATTATAATTTAATGTAAATTACATGACCTAATTAATAATATGGATTATCAATGAACCTAAATGTAAATGTGTAATTATTAGATAATTACACTTAAATTTATGAAGTTATACTTAATTAAATTTATTTAAAAATGAAGTAAATATGTTGCATTTTAAGACATGGACTTAAATGCATTAAATGGCAAATATTTAATGATTATTATTATCCATGACATATATTAATCTTTAATTAAAAGACGAAGATAAATATAAAAAGTTATGAATAAATTTTAAGTATATATATGGATAACTTTACTAAAATTTACTAAATTTTAAAAACAAAACCTAGCTCTCCCATCCTTGAATTCGGTCAAGCATTTCCACAAGGTTTTTTGTGGTTTAAATTGTAGATCCTTCACAATATTGAAGGTATGTATTCATCATTTATATGCTCTAACATAATAAAACTTATCTATGATGAAAATTTTTGCATATATGTAATGTATGTTTAGTTGGTATTCCAAGTATTTGCGTAAATACTTGAACGAATCAAACTTATATTTAATGCATGTTATTGCACATATCATTCCTTCAAGGGGATATACTTCAACTTGCATTTTGCGCCTAATGTGGTGTTACTAAGTTTATTCTTGAGACAATGAAAAGGACTATGCGAGTAAAGTTCATTTCGTTCTCCCTTTTACTATGAGAAAATGGGAAAACATGACATGTAATACTTTAGCACAATTGTTCTCATATCAGGGTCCATTTAATTTCTTTAATAACTTCAGTTATTTGTATGGTTTCTCTATTCTTGAGCTTTGTTTTTACTGGGTATCTTACTGAGAGGTAAATCAAAAAATAATTGGAAAGATAGGAATTTTGAAGAACATATGCATTGAAGCTATGCTCTGTGTAGTTGTATGACACTATGCTGCAAATGATCATTTTATGTGCTGTTATGGTGATGAGTCTCAGCATCCCCTCTCTTCCTCAGCCCGTATGTGGCTGTTTTAGGTGATATTTTGAGAAAGATGAAAAAAGAAGACAAAATTGTGTTCCTAATTTCTTTTTTATTTTCAAATGCAATACATAGAGTAATAGACTTACCCTTGAGAGGCCATTATATAGAATAAGACAAAATAAGCATTGAGATAGTAGATTTTGTGATTTTACATGGCAATTGCATATGGGGAAATACTTTCTCAAATTAAAAGACTGATATTATATCTTTGCTAAGTGCAGAAAATATCAATTGTTCTTTTATTATCATCTCATTTCATTTTAAGATTTAATGCAATTTTCATTGTCATAGCAGTAATATTGAGGTGGCATCATTCAATTCATAATTTTACTGTTATATATTTTTTTGTCTTTGCATTTGTGTTTATATTTTTCATTTGAATTTATTTTATTGTATTTTTGGAAAAAGATTGACTGATTTATATATAAATCCTTTTTCACTATCATACTTTAGATGTTAAGTATCTTGTATAAACTGTGAAATCATATAGGTATTATATTGCTAAAATTTGTGTAGATCCATTGCTGAACAGAGGAGGACGTGCTGGTGGTTACAAAGAACTTGATGAAGAAGAAATAGAGGAAACCAAGTGATGGTGTTGAGAGGCTGAAGAAGTAATAGTTACTTGAGCTAGAATAACTTGAAGTTGCATAAGTATTTGGGATTAATAGTCTTTATGTTCTAATGCCAGGATGATGGTGAGTTGTATGATGAGTTTGGAAATCTGAAGAAAAAGTTTTGTGCTAAAATGCAACAAGCTGAAGTCGGACAAGGGCTTCCAGATGCTGGACGTGCAGGGTGGGAGATTGAGGAGCTAGGTATTGTGACCATTGTTTTAGTGAATTGTTCTGTAGTGCCTACTTTTTCAGTTTTGGTGTTATTGAGTAAGCATCATCTGGAGTTCTACAATCTTGAATTATGTGATGTTAGTGGTTTGTCTTTCTTGAAGCATTGCTTTTAGTGCACGTCATATGTTTGATACACTAACTAAGACTATCTAATTTGAGAACCATTAACAAATTGTATTTGGCTCTTCTAGTCAAGGGTACACTTGTCTGCACTTTCTCTGAAGTTAGTGCCTGACAAAGTGCTGCAATAAAGGGGGATGTTTTTGTCTGTGGAAGTTGTAATTTACCTGGATGTATTACAACTCATTCCTCTTAGTGTATGGCTCTTGTGTGTAGCCCTATTATGAGGGTTCTGTCATCATACTCCATAAAAAACAAGCCTCATTAAAAATCTAGGTGAAGTAGTTGTATAGAATGAAGTTTGATGTTCTTGGCAACTGGCAATTCAGCAGTTGAAATATTCAGAGTTGAGAAGAGTTGACCCCCTTGTCCCATGCATGAGGAGGCTGCGTCACGAGGCCATCTTTATTCATTTTTAAGAAGGGAGGTAGAGCTAACAATTCTGCAGATGGACATAGTGATATTTGGTTTTCTATTGCAATGAGATAATTGGAATTTTTGAGGATGTACTGAAATGAAGAGGACAGACACATGATGCTTACTAATTGACAAAGATCTTACATTATGACTTAGTTATTGCTCGTTCATATTTTGGTTGTGTGCATGTATGGCTTAGGAGAGATGTTCAGGAACTGCAGACAAGTCAGACCCTGGTCAACATTGAATTGGTTACATGCTGATGTGTCAAACAGATCCCTGCTGATTGGCTGCAGAGTTTCTATTCTGGTATAAAATAAATTATGATGTGACTTACATGGTGCCTCTACAGGAACGGTTAGAGTAAAACATGTATCAAATGTTTGCGACTTGAAAGTAGGCATACACGTCTATGTCTATGTAAGGCTGTCTATTTGAAGAAAAACCTGCACTGCAGAACACCATGAATGGTATCCAAAAATCATGTTAGATAATAATGAAGATGATCCAGCAATAGAGCTTCTCACCATTGGCACAATCATTGTTGCACTGCAGACACTTGCTTTGGCTTTTCTTGGATGCCTATATTAATTGCTGCTCTGCTTTGTATCTTATATTCTTTGTTAGTTTCTTTGTGATTTTTCTGTTTTTTCAGTACAATATTTCAGTTTCTTATAGCTTGTTTTCTTCATTTATATTATTTTCAATCTTATTAATAACAAGAAACAAATTTGCCTTGGCATTCTTCTGCTTTAGTTTACTGCTTCTCTTATGTTTGAAATTGAAGGCCTGCCTATTTGTGGGACAGAGCCCGTCTATAAGCTTTGTTCTCTGTCACTTCCGCATTCTAGGACACTTTGTTCTTCTTTATACACTAAATTGGGGTGGAGTTCTGGGTCAATTTTGTATTTTAGGATGGGTCTTTTGTGTTGCTAACGCTTTTATCTGTTTTTGCGCTCCTTTTACCTTCCTTTTGGAAGTTTTCGAGTATACAGCTGTGTGGGTTTTTTGTGCATTTTCCTTTAAGCTACTCTTTGTTGTTTTTGGACAACTTCTCTTTTGTAAATCTCTCACTCTCTCTTGTTTTGCTTTAGATATAAAAATGAAGTGGTTACATATATATATATATATATATATATTCTCTTTGGAAAGAGAACTATGACATGCAGACTTAGCATATGTGATAAAATATTCCTTCTGTATTTGTTTTCCTTTTCCCATTCTAGGAACACTGTTGTGGTTTGGAAATAGGCTGGGGATTCCCTGGCTGATGATGGAGTTCCCTGGTCCTAATACTGACCCCCCAAGTTCCCTTAATACAACAAGGCTCTCTATCTTCAAGAATAGCTTTCTCTGCTCAAACCTCCTCTGCCAAAACCACCCTAACCTTCAAAACCCTAAAACCTTAAAATCTCAAAACCTTCTTCTTTACTTGACCCAATACCCAATCTTTCTCCTCAAAAAATGCTCAAAATGTCTGAGTCCTTAGCACCCAAAACACCAGTTTAGTCGCAAATCAAAAGGCCTAATTCATGTTTTATTGAACTTTGTGCCAACAAGTCCTTAAAACAAGCTTTAAAGTACTTAATTCGATGCAAGAATTTAATATTTGTGTTGTTGAAGTTGCTTTAATGAACTAGGCTAGATTATGCAAGCAGAGGAATGCTTACAATGAAGGATTGCATTTACATTTTGTTGTGTCAAATACAATGACCCATTTTGAGTGTCAAGGTTGTAATACCTTCTTGTGAATGTTTGTAAGGTTTGTTGATCTGGTCACGTGCGGCAAGTGTTTACTGATGTGTGCAAGAGAGATTTGCTTTGGAATGTTCTAATTGGTGGGTAAGCAAATTGGGATCTTTCAACGGGGTGTTGTATTTGTCTTGTAGGATGTTTTGGGTTGTTGGTGTTCAAAGAGATTGATGTTCGTGTGATTAGTTAGGCTTGGGTTCAAGGCTTATGTTGATATTGTTAATGGTTTGATACTATGCATGTAAAGGCACTGATTTGTGGAATGCAAGGTTTATGTTTGATGAAATACCTAGAAGACAGGATATCTTGGAATGTAATGAGTTCAGGGTTTTTTGAGAATGAAGAATATGCAGAAGTGTTGAGGTGGTTTATTATGGTGACAGAAGTTTAGAATAGGGTGAGCAGGCTCTGGTGAGGCAAAATTTTATTCCCTATGATTTGAATTAGAATCAGGGAAGAGGCTAATACTTGTCTAGACGTGATAAATTTCAGGCACAAGATTAGCATTGATCTTTGCCCCAATCAGACCAGGCACCTGTCCTCTTTAAGAACTTTACCATCCCTAGTTGTTGTATAACTTTAGAGTCCATAATAACGTAAACTTAGTGTAGTTAGGGTCTGGTAAGATCTTAAGCCCTATAGACTATGCCACTTTCCATACAGTCCATCTTAACATATTATATTTGATAAGGTGGCCTCCAGTTGGAAAGTTGCTCTAGGCAGAATGGTGCTTAGTGTGTCATACTCTGTGATTTCATATCCATAATTCAAAAAATTCTCTTCCTTTGGAAAACTAAGACCTAAACCATGGCCTTCTCAATAACAAAGGCATTTTTTTGACAAGGGAATAAGTGTTCTTTGCTGTTGATTTTAGTTGTTAGAACTTCAATGTGGTAGTTTTATAAACTATTAGTCTTAGAGTTATTTTGGTGACTACATGTTTTACTGGAATTTGCTACACTAGTGTATGGAATATATTAATTTAGTTTATTCTTAATTCTTTGGTGAAGATTCTGAAATCCTATGATTTCACAAATCTTTGTCTTTGGAGAAGGATTCAAATCTTAGTTTGTATTTTTTTTATTCTAAGAATATTAGAGTGGGTTTTAGTTAGATTTGAGTTTGATTTTGAAAGTTTACTTGAATTTTGTGAATGTTCTTCTTCTAATTGTATTGTTCTCCTTATCTTTTTCTTGTTTTCTTCCTTTCATCTTTACTTCCTAAGCAAGAGCCAATCCTTTTCAAACCTCTATTATCACTTGATAACCCTAACAAGTTCCATCAAGCTGTGACTTGAACATTCATATCCAAGATATTGTTTATGTGACTGTTAACCTGATTGACCTATTATATGGTTATCCTCTTAGAAGCTCTAATTCCACCTTATTAACCTAATCTGCAGCTACCAGTTGACTTCCAAAATCCAATTCCTTGATACTGCCAAAGAGAATCCAGCAATCTACCTTTATGTAATATATTAAACAATTATCTAAATTGATTCTCTTAAGCGGAAACAGTTAAATAATTTTGAGCCATTTTTGACATTCCAAGTCCAAAATTCTGCATTATATTTCTGTTTTCTAAATCATGTGCATTACTAAGCAAATTTAATTAACAATCCAAGCTGTCCTTGGTTGTTCACCCCAAGACAAGTTGATTTTTACAATCATTAAACTAATAGCTGTTTTGTTGGCAAAATGGGAGTGAAAAGCATTGTTGGAATGGAATGCACCTGGAGACTTTATGTATAAATTTAATTTATACTCAGTGCTAATAATAGAGTTTGATAGATACAGTTGAGTAAACCTTTGTTATTATTTTCTAAAATTTTTCTTATATACTTGTTGAAGTGTCATTCACCATGATAGCATAGTTCACAATGAAGTCTATAAGCTTTCTAATTGCCATCATTGTCTTGTTTTTGAATTGGATTGGCGCTTGAAGTTATTTGCTTTGTTAACAGATAAAATTATGATGCAGGCGTGATTAATAAAGATGGCAGAGAGAGAAGCAGAGATAGAGGAAGGGAACAACAGGATGACAGGGAAAGCAATAGGAACAGAGACAGAGATTGTGATGATAGGGAGAGGGGACGGAGTCAAAGCAGAGATTGGGATCGGGTGAAAGATGGAGACCGGCACTATGATCATGAACGAGATAGATAATATGGGAGAGATAGGGACCCTGACAGGGACAGAATCAGATATCGCCACTAAGGCCGGAAGGGTAACTTGTGTAATCTTTTTCTTTAGATAGAAGTGGGTAATTCGATCTCTTTCCTTGGAAAGATGGCATTTTTTTTTTTTTTTTTTAACTTTTGAAATGAGATGGCATTTTAAGCAAATATGTTGGAAATCTGGTATTTTTTGTTTGGTATATTCTTAATATTATGATCTGCATTGTAATCTGATTTTGTTGGTATACTGCTTGTTTGGATAATTAGCTGAAGGGGTTGTCAGGCCAGAGCTTAGAGTTATTGAAACATTTTAACTCTTTTGATTGCCATGTTTCATCTCTGTAGGAATTTTGACTTGTTAATAATCAAATTTCGTTATTTTCAAGCTTTGTTCGACTTGAAAGAGTGGACCAGGCAGTATCACTTATTGCATCTTGTACCTTCAAACATGGTGTATATCTATAACTTTTATACTTGAAATTTTCTTTTTTTCATTTTAATGTAAGCGGATTAATCTTGTAATAGTAAAATAAACTAGCGTCCACGCATCAGGTTGTGACAACTGAGTAGCGTTCAGGTCTTGTTGGTCTGTTGACAAAACATTCAAGGGCATGTTAGCATTTCGAGATTAAGGATGAAATTGGAATTATATTAACCAAATTTAGCATCTCGAACCATATTTACTATTCGTATCAGACTATAAATGTGGCATCGAGAAAGGGATTAGCCTAATTTTTTTTCAAAACTATCACATTCAAGGGAATGTTAAAGTGAAATACAATATGAAGGAGCTCAAGACAGATGCCTTCATAACAGGGTATTTTCTTGAGCGTAAAGCACGGGATGGTTTATCTTATTTCATAATTAGAGTTTGAAGTTAAAGACGGAGACGAGCATTCGGTCGTAGATTTACAAACAAAGACATCCTGTTGTTAGCTATTTGATCTAAGATTTACAAACAAAGACATCAAGTTGTTAGCTATTTCATCTACAACAATTATCGTATGTTCATGCACTTAACAGCTATGTAATAACTTAAGTGATTATTATTCTCTTTGTTCTCAATATTACACGAATAACATATTCTTGACAATGTATGCAAATCTAATTTATTTTATTAGGGATGAGTGTTATTGGATAAATCCCAAACGAAGTATAAGCCATTAGAGTTAAGTCGACCAATTGACCAAGAAAACAACGGATCTTGTCTGTTGGAGAAGAGCTTGTTAGAAAAATGTATTTTCATTGCAAGTAAATTGGCCACAATCGAGGGACGTGTCAGAATTTGATTGCTTTTTCTATTTATTGAACGCGGTGTAATTAGCCATGTATTATAAGTTGTTTTTAAATTGTTGTTATATTTTAAGTTTGGAGCTTGTTAGTAAAAGATAGTGTATTATTTAACGATTGTTTCTGTATAGTTCAAAAGTTGATGCGTATCAAATGTATTGTTTTCATATTATTATTATTATTAAAAGGTTATGTAATTATTAAATGGTTGTTCCTATTTGTTACAACATTGTAACAAAATGGTTGATATTAAATATCAGTTGATATAGCTAGTATATAAACTTAAAGTTTATTCTTTTTGGGACCATAATTCAATATTTTTTCACTTTTAGGACTATAATGAAAGATTTTAAGATTTTTAAAGTTTGTAAAATTGGGACCAAAATACAAAAATTCATTCTACCAACCCATAAATTACATTTTTATTATGTTGTTATTAGTTTTTTGTTATTATATTTAAACTACAAATTAGTGTACCATTCAAAATCAAGGAATCATATGTATGAAAGATAATAATGATCGTTAAAATATAGTGAGTAAATGTTAACTAATAAAATTAAGAAATGTGTTACTATAACAATAGTTCAACCCATAAATCCAGTGATATTTTTTTATAAAGAAGTTTTAATGCTTGTGTTTAAAGATTAATGGTCTATCAAATTCTAAATACTTAATAAATTTATACAAAAACATACCACAATTACCGCTCAACCATATCTAACGAGGTACCCCTTCCTAAAGCAGCATGTAGGACAATGGTGCAATGCTATCCTCTAAATCTCTAGTCATCTCAATCAACCCCGACTTATCACCTAGGATAAGGTAACAACTTATGTAGTGATTTTATTGTTGTGAAGAATCGTAAACCAATTATATGTCGCAAGGACAAATCCCAAGCATACCACCTAATGATCTTCGCATACTCTGACTAAGATTTATCACATACCATTGTCCATGACTTGTATAATCCATCATCACTCTCAAACACATATTTTACAACATTGATGCTTGGGTAACAACATTAGAGAATGAAAAGATGAATAACTTACACAAAAAAATTTGATTGATACAAAATTGCATGTACACAGAATTGTAGTTTTATAATAAACAATGAAAAGAGTATTATCCTTAAGAATTAATTATTTATTTATGACAAGTATCAATATTATATTAATCTCAATTTTATTTAAAATAAATTACTATGATTGCTTGTATTTAAAAATTGAAATAAAAATAAAATAAAATAAATATTGAAAGGAATAGAATTGTTCAATGAATAATTCAATGAGAAAAATGACCTCTAAAAAATCAACTTTACTTAGATCCTCAAAAATGCCTTTTTTATCTAAATAATTGTATTTAATTCTCATAGTTTGTTAGCAAAATCTTTAAATAATTCAATAACCTCTTTCAATAGTAACTGGAGTTATACTTAAATATCATTTTACACAGGAATGGGCAAATTAATGAAGCAAAAACACATTAATATTAATGACTCTTTCTTTTAATTAAAATTATATAAGTTATTATAAATTTTTTTATCTTTATATTTGTTATGTTGATTTATCTAAAGGTGTATCCAATAATTTTCTTTTTCGAAACAAATCATAAGATCCAATTCATTTAATTGATATCTAATTAATTAGAAGCGGCAAATTAAAAATAAATTTGATGAGGACTTAAGTAGGTAAAAGGAGCACGAGAGGCAACGAAGGTACCAAAAGCAGCAACAAGCAATATGCATAGCCACAAAGGTTAGCATATGCAGGAAAAATACACCAGTAAAAGGAGATTTAGCACACTAAGATTTTGTTGCACACACAGGTGCTTCACAAGTAACATAAGATGCTACATGCAGCACTATGCAAGCAACGCACGATAGGCCGCAAGCTAAGTGTGCTAGCCCACAGGCAACACGCAACAATCACAAGCAGCGCGTAGGAAGCTTGCGACAACATGCATATAGCACACACAAATGCACAGTAAGCTATGCATGACTTGCATGCCATCATGCACGAGGTTGCATGCTACAACACAAGCAATGGGCCCGAAAGGTCAACCAATGCGTGAAAAATGCCTAGCAACGCACACAAGATATCGAGCAACGTGTAAGAAAGGCCATATAGCACGCACAAGATGCCACAAAGCATACCCAACAGTTTACGCAAGACATTACAAGGAGTAGTCAATAGTGCAAGCATATGCCCATTTAGTACACACGCCACCAGTGATAACTCGCTACATATCATCAACAATCATGTGCCGTAAGCCATTAACATGCGCATGCCATTATGCAGCAGCCAGCATAGACATTTATGAAGAATCCTACCAACAGCAAGAAAGTATTGCGAGAGAATGGATGCACCAAACGCAACACCAGCCTGCGACCCAACTAACGATAAGGCTCATCAAGGCCCTAGCATTCTACGTAAAGGCAAATGATTTTTGCACTAAGCAGAATTTTAACACCAATAGAAAATATCATAAGCCAATGAGTTTGACATTAAGTAGGATACGACAAACCAATAATTTGAATTTAAGTAGAATTAGGAAACAATTTAAATAAGATTAAAATTATGATTATTTTTTTCTAGTCATAGATAACTTAAGAATTCTTTTGTCAGTCAAATGAAGAGTTTATCTTAAAATCAAATAAAGAATTTAATAGCTGTCATCACTATAAATATAATTATACATCATGTAAACATATCAATCTCTAGATCATTTAATAATATAACAAATTTATAGCAATTGAAAATGAAAAAAAAAAATACTAGCAATTTGCTATAAATTTGTTATATTATTAAATGATCTAGAGATTATAGCAATCTTAATCTCTAGATCATTCAAAAGTTATCATAAGATAGTTTGGGTTTAGGTTAAGATTAAGAGTTGTAGTTGAGATTAAGAGTTGTCTATTCTTAACTGTTTAAGAATTATCTTACTTTTTCAACATATCCGTTTGTGAGTAATTAAGCACAAAAGAGGCTTTAGGGACCCAGAAACACGAATGACTTAAAGATTGGCGTCTGGACAACAAGTTGAGCGTATTTTGTGTGATCACCACCACCCCTAAACTGTGAAAAATTTTAGGTCCTAATGATTGGTGGCCAATGATTGGTGCTCTCATTGAGAAATTGGCGTGATCACAATAGTATTACAACAACAACAACAGCATCAAACCTCGCCATAAGAACACATCGGTGAAGACTTTTCTATGACCAATTGAGGAAAAATTATGACCTTGAAAAGGGATCAACGCGCCCTCAATGAGCAAGTGGGCAATTTAGGACAGTAGCTTACCTTCATAATTTATTTTATAGATCAATTGAAAAGGGACATGTCTAGAATAACGAGCATCATGAAGCAAAATCAAGACAATCTAACAAGAAGTAATGTACTATCATTACCATATAGAAGGCTGCAATCGAAAATTGTGAGGCCCCATAAGTGCGAGGAGGAGACTGACCGTGAAAAACTTCCTCCCCGAGAAAGCAGGAACCTGTAGGCAACTTTAAGGAGCGAAAGAGAGGCATCATTCGATTTCAACCAACAACCTGATCATTATGAGGAACACAGCGACAAAGATGTCATAGATAAAGGGCCATCATCCTGGCAGCTAAGGAGGTCGAGAGGCTATCATAAGACAGCACGTTGGCAACCATCAAGGAGAGACAATAGGCAACAATATTTCAGCTTTAGAAACTATATCAAGCCAAAGGTAAAAATTGAATTTTTCACATTTGTGCTTGAGATCCTACTAAATGGGTTTTCAAAGTTGAATTTTATTTTGAGAAGAATGCCATAGAAAGGGAAGAAAGAGTTGAATTTGCATCATATCATCTTTGTGAAAAATCCAATCAATAATGGCAATAGCTTAGGTCCACTTATACTCGTGATAGAAAGAGGTTAGAGTGGACTAAATTTACTTAAAAACTGATCAACCGATTTGACCCATTTATCATGAAAAATTTTAAGGGATAATTAGCCAAAATTAGGTAAGATGAATTCTTTAAGAACTACCTTGAGAAGTTTGAACAATTAGCTAAGCTTGTAAGAAATTGGCAGGACAACGCACTTATAGACACTTTTATTGATAGTTTTGTATCTTGGTTAAATAGAAAAAGTGAAGATGAAAGGCCTAACTTTGTTTGCACAATGTATCTTATTAGTAATGCTCATCAATGATGGGAGAAACTCTAATAGAATTGTCCTAAAATCAATAAAATATGTTGAGGAATCCTAAAAACCATCATCCAACAGCGGGGTCGCAATATCAAGATCAAATGAGCCCGTCAAATTATTCATCAATGAAGTAAAGAAAAGAATCAAAAAGAGATTTTACCTTAGGTGCAACGAATAGTAGCAATTGGGCCACAAGTGCAAAAAAAGACAATTCAATCTCATAGAAATCATGAGTGATAAAGAGCATGATGTTAGCAACGAAGAGGAACAAACAGCTTCTATAGACAGTGAGGGAGATGCATATGTAATAGGGGTAGCAACTAAGCCTACCATTATGTGACTCTTGGCAACCATTAGCAAAAAAGAGATACTTGCGTTAATAGACAATGGAACTACCCACTACATCAATAACAAGCTTGTCAAAAAGTTTAAGTTAACACTCGTAAGCATTGCACCATTTGAGGCCAAAGTTACCAATGAGCAGAAACTTCTATATTCTTAAGTGATCAAAGCAACAAAAATAAATATTCAAGGTGTCAACATTGAGGCAAAACTACATATTCTAGCTTTGGCAAGTCTTGACATTGTGTTAAGTAATGCTTGGTTCAAATCGGTAGGAAAAATCACACATGATTCTAGTGTAATGACAATGCATTTCAATTAGAACGACAAAGAGCACACATGGAAGGCATTGGTTCCAATGGAAAAGCACCCTTACAAGGCCAATTCCATCAAGCATTTTTCTAACAAAAAGGCACAATGTTACCCAATATATCACCTTGAGGACAAAGTGATTCTTTAAAAAAATGGGATTGTTAAGGACTTAAGCAGGCAAGAGAAACACAAGAGGCAACGAAGGTACAAAGAGCAGTGACAAGCAGTATGTATAAGCACAAAGGTTAACATATTTAGGAAAAATACACCAGCAATTGAAGGTTTAGCATGTCAAGATTCTGCTGCACACATACGTACTCTGTAGGTAACACAAGATGTTGCATGCAGTAGCATACAAACAGCGTGTGATAAGCAATAAGCTAAGCGTGCCAGCACACAAGCCGTGTGCAACAATCTGCAAGCAGCACACAAAAAGCCACAAGCAGCGCGTTCCAGCATGTAAAGAGCCCACGATAACATGCATACAGCACACACAAGCACACAATAAGCTATGCATGACTTGCATGCCATCATGCACGAGGCTGCATGCTACAACATAAGCAGCGGGCGCAAAAAGTCAAGTAGCACAAGAGAGATGCCAAGTAATGCATGCAAGGTGCCGAGCAACGCGCAAGTAATGCCATGCAGTGCATGCAAGATGCTATGAAGCATACCTGACAGTGCGCGCAAGACATTGCAAGGAGTAATCGACAGCGCAAGCACAACCATGTTTAGCATACACGCTACCAACAACAACTCGTTACACATCATCAGCGACATGTGTCGCAAGCCATCAACATGCACACACCAACATGCAGCAGTTAACGCAGGCATTAACGAAGAATCCTGCTAGCAGCAGGAAAGCATTACGAGATAATAAGGGCGCCAAGCGCAACACCAACCCGTAATCCAACTAATGGTGAGGCCCATCAAGGCCTTGGAGTTTTTTGCAAAGGCAACAAAATTCTACACTAACTAGAATTCAACACCAACAAGAGACATCATAAGCTAATGAGTTTGACATTAAGTAAGATACGATAAGCCAACAATTTGAATTTAAATAGAATTATAAAATTAAGTAGAATTAAGAAACAATTTAAATAAGATTAAGATTTGGATTATCCTTTTTTAGTCATTGATAATTTAAGAATCCTTTTGTTAGTCAAATAAGAAGTTTATTTTAAAATCAAATAAAGAATTCAAGAACTGTCATCACTATAAATACAGTCATACATCATGTTAACATATCAATCTCTATATCATTGAATAATATAACAAATTTATAGCAAATTGCTACCATTCTCTTTATTTTCGGTTATCCTTCACGAGTTTTCTTAGAATAACTTAGACTTAGGCTAAGGTTAAGAGTTATTTTCCTTACTTAAGAGGTGTGATCGATATTAAGAGTTGTCTTTCTCAACTAAAGTAAATTGTGAAAGGTTTAAGAGTTGTCTTATCTTTCCAACATATCCGTTTGTGAGTAATTGAGCGCAAAAGAGGGTTTAAGGGTCAAGAAATACAACTCAAGAGATTGGCACCTATGCAGCAAGTTGACATATTTTTTGTGATCACCGTCACCCTTAAACTATGAAAAAATTTGGAGCCCAATTTTTGGTTGCCAACAAAATGAAATAAACAGAGTAAAAAATTATTTCAAATTAAAATAGAAAAGCAAGCATAGTTTGAGAATAAATTATATTATTTTCTAAAATAAAATAACTTAGCTCATGCTGAAAGTTAAACTCAATGCAAACAAATTCAACATCATTTCAGTTTAGGAATAAAAAAAATCAAACTGAAAAAGTAAATAAAAAAAGAAACGATAAGGCTCGATTGAAAGTTTTTAAAAATACAAAAATTTGTTGCTCCCAATCCTCTTTTTTTTCCTCATTTCTCTTTGCTTTTTATTTCTTCTTTTTTTTTCCCCAAATGCCAGTTAATTTTTTCCATTATATTCGGGAAAATTTTTTATTCAAATGAGAAAATCCCACCAATTCACTCCTTATTTCATAAGTAATCCTCCTTTTCTCTCTAAATTATCAAGTTAAAGGTTGCTAAAAACTGTTAAATCTAAAATTTGACTAATTGTTAGGCCAAAATAGCAACTGCGCTTTTGTTTTCCCTTTCTTACAAATCTAAAATAAATATAAACAACAACAATGAAGCCTAAAACCAATATATATATATATATATATAAAATAAAATTGAACGAAAATTTAAAGTTAAGAAGTAATAAAATGCAAAAAAATTATTAAGGCATCAAAAATCATACAATTTAAACACTTACATATAATTGTGATGAAAAGATTATCCAACGTCATGAGATTAGTGTCATATAGGGTAGCTACTGGTGGGTCACCATGAGAAGGTAATTGTTAATGTGCTAGTGCTAGCATAAATCAAAAGACATATAAATTAGTTTACAAATATGTAGTAATTAATCAATGAATATGATGATGTATCATTCACCGCGTCTTCCAACCAAACATTGTCATCTTAGATATCGTGAATTCATTACAGTCTAATGTGCATTAATCTCGTCTTCATATAGTTTTCTAGCCACTCTATCCCATCGCATAGTAAAGCTTCTTAGAGATAGAAAAAAAAATTGGAATTGAGTACCATCCATTTCAAGTTACTCTTTTTGCAACAACCTAATTCTTAGCCTTTTACATCACCTTTTTAAGGGGATGGTTTGATTATGAGAGCCCCATTTTGTATACCCTACCTAACTGACTTTGAACACTAACTAGATCCTTATCTAAATATAGCAATGATTAATCAATTCATGTGGTGGATGCGAGTACATATCCTGCTCGCTTCGTGACATAATTTTAACAAATGATATAAGATGATATAAATATTATTATATAAAGAGCATAAAACTCAAAAGATAAAATAATGTAATATTTGTTACCTGAGTCAAGGAGGCAATTAATTTGAACAAATTATGCATAAAATATGAACAAAAAAAATGTAAGCTAGGTGTCTATACTTGGAATGTGAGGGGAAACCTTAGCACGTTGTACTTGGTCCTGTGTTTTTTGCCCATGGTTGCCGCCAAAGTTGCTTTTTCCTTGTGCTTTATAGCGCTTCCAATCATGGCTTAAGTAAAACTTTGGATTTTCTACTAGTAGACAGCTGATCCCCGTGGGTAGATGTTGAAAAAATACAATTCATTTTAAATTATATTATTTTAAATGAATTAAATTGGATTGAATTTAATTATACTATCATAGATTAAATAAAAATTTTTATTTTATTTAATATAATATTATATTATTTTTTTATATATGTTATATTATTATAATATATTAATATATTATATGTATTTTATTTATATTATAATATTTATATATAATGAAATATAATATAACATTTTATAATAATTTATTATATTTTAATAATAGTACTATATTATATTATTGTTTTATAAAATTATATGATATAATATTATATATTTTTTAATAAAATATTATATTATTAAATGCAGGCAAGGTTGACCCATGCCTTCTACGAGTTAGTCTTGTGAGGGATAGCCCCCATTATTTTAAAATGCAAACCAATCCCTTTCTTTAAACAAATATGGATTTGATTCATTTAACTATATCAGTCCAACTCAACAACAACAACCACATATGCCCTTAATACCCATGAGTGTACATGGTTGTAGTGGCCCCTGTAAAAAATAAATTGATCAAGTGGGTAGAACAACGATAACTTATCCAAGTTGGCATACACTCGATTTAAATCAATCAATCTAATTACATGCATGTTCTATAAATATGTAACTCTCAATCAATGAGTCCCTAATACTTGAGTAATGAGAATTATTTAGGTCAATTATCAAATCAAACTCTTAATAAGAAAATTGGATGATGTTGCCTCCCACGAGAAAAGATTACTGGCTATGAGCCTCATTAGTTGTGACAATCCATGCAGTAGCATAAGATGGATAAGGTTGGTTGAAATAGGAGATGCCAGATATCAAGAAAATGGTCAAGGTAAGCTTGTGAAATATTATATTTCTTCGTATAGTGAACTTCTTTTCAACTAAATCTATCCCTCACAAATGTAATAATGAAAAAGGAATACTATAAAAGTGATCAATTATAGGAACTTTCAGACTCTTTTCTAGTTAAGTAATAATAAATTATTTTTCAAATTAAACTTAAAATTAAAAATTAATTCAAGGACCAATACGTAATATTTTTAAGTGTAACGAATTTTGGGATCAATGAGCAAAAATTCTAAAGTATAACCAACTTAGGCACAAATGTTTAAAATTTTCAAACTTTAACTTATTTGGGACCAACATGCAAGAATTTCAAGGCATAACCATTTTGGGAACCAATATGCCATATTTCTAAACTTTAAACTATGTGGGGACCAATATTAAGAGTTTCAAAATTTAATTGATTTAGGACCAATATGCAAGATTTCTAATGGAATCAATATGCAATAGTTTCGAAGTATAACCCATTTGGAGACTCATGTTACATATTGGTCCCCAGGAGATTTTGAAAGATATTTCATATTGGCATTTTAGTCCATGGTTGGAACACAGTGAATGTGTGCCCGAATTTCAAAATGCATGCGTGCAAACATCGCTCAATTTTCTAGCCAAAATGCTTACCAAAACACTTCAAAATTATGCATTTTAGTCTTTATAATCATCAAAATACTTCAAACACAAACATACAATATAATCATCAAAATCCAAATATTTCTAACTATTTTTTGTCAAAATTTACCAAAAAATTTATCTAAATCACCAATCTGTTTGCCCAACACATTTTGCCACCGTCATTTTGCTAGCGGCATCAAGAGTGTTTTGAGAAATTTGAGAGTGTGAAAGAAAAGTATGAGACATGAAAATGAGTGTGCTCAAACAAAATGCTAAATTTTGTTATTTTTTTAGTAGAGGGTATTTTTGTTCAAATATTGATTCTTCAATTAATTTTATTTATGAAAAACATAGTCATTTATATAAAATGATTGACAAAAATATTCATTTTGAGAAATTTCTCGTAAAAAATTAAGATCTTAACTATTAGGATAAATCTTGGTCACTGTCTTATAAAATAACCAAAATAAATGTGTGTCATGTGAATATGGATGTTAAGATTAATATTATTCTATTTTCTTGGTTAAATTATCTTTAATATTAAAATATAAGATAAAAACTTTTGTAATATTTTTTTTAATTAAAAGATGAGTATTTAATAAATATTTCAGAATGCAAATAGACAATTCTAATAATAATTTTACTTATTTTTTTAATAAATTCATCTAAAAATGACACTGCATTTGTCAAGTTAGTAGTATATCAATATGATAAATGATTATAAAAGTTATAAAATAGATAAATGATATAGAATTTTTGATGAAATTATGAGATAAAAATTGGAGAAATATGACATTAACATAAACACTCAAATAGTGAATGTTATTACTTAAAACAAAATATTTTTATGAACTCCAAAATTTATCAAACATTTAAAAATATTCATTCTATTTTTGAAACTTAAACACTTAAAAAGAGAATAATTTATCAAAGCACCTAAATATTTTTTTTAATAGTTTATTATTTTTCTCCATCTCTATAAAAATAGATTATTCTATAAGCCACAATTATCCAAACTCACTTTAGCATAACCTTGAAGCATATTTTCAACAATCAATGAATTTATTTAAGGAAATTTTTTAGAATGACTATTTTAAAATTTTAATTTACCAAACTAACCTATTCTGTAATTTCTTTACCAAATAAGTCAAATATATTAATTTTGAACAAAAATATTCTTAACTCTACAAAATTATACTTATCTGATCTAGTTATAAACATTCATGCTAGACTTGTTTTTTAACTAAAATTTTGCAACACATAGAAACGTTGCATTTGAAGGTAATATTTGATAAATGTTTTGTACTTCAAATGCATTTGTTTACAATTTGTAAATTTTATCTATTTTGATTATATTTTGTGGTGATTTAGTTCAAATTTGGCACATTAGTTAGAGTTTAGGGTGATTAGAACTAAAATAAATATAACATTAGTATCAAATGTAAAAAGAATATTTTGATCCCATTGAAAGTAAAGAAAACTAAGTTTCAATCACACTTAATGTCATCAAAACTCATTTTTGGTCATGCATATGGATGTGACCAAAACTGAATTTATATCACACTTTGTGACTGAAACTCAGTTTCGATCATATATGTGTGTTCGAAATTGACATTGTGGGTATTGTTTTATAACATTTTTAAATTTATTATAATTTTATAATTAAACTTTAAAAATTTATATTTTAATTCTTAAAAAAATTAACATAGTATAGTGTGATCCTATAGAATTGTTTTTATTATAATCTCATTTTTTTCTATTATGAGCAATAAAACTACTTTAAGTTTAATTGTAATTGTGTTTGCAAACAACATTTATTTTGCTGGTGATGAGTGTGAGTGGGTACTATAAAATGAGATATGTGTCATTGTAATTAAGCCATCAATAAAACATGTTCATACAAGTAAACCCAAAAAATAGTGAATACCACCGACAAGAAAAATGTTGTTTTAAAGACATGCTTTCATTGCAAGTAGTTGCCTATAATCAAAAGGCATGTTGGAATGTAATTGTTCCTCACACAGATTAAATGTGATGTAATTTCTTTATTTTTCATGTTATTAGTGTAGATCTTTTTGTTTAATACTATTAAAAAATTTTGATTTGTCTTTCTGTTCTTTAGTGAGTATGAAAATCAAATTTAAATTACTGTTGTTTAATAATAATATGAAGAAAACAAAGTAATACCTTGTAATTGAATGTTTTGAGAGTTACAAAGTGGCAACATAAGGGTGGAGCTCAAAATGTTTAATTGTTTAATACAACTATGAGAATTACATTGAAATATTTAATTAAATTGTTTTCTAAAGTTTTCAATTTTTAAAATTTCTTCATTTATGCCTCGTAAATAGAGAAGTTCTGAGCCATTTAATTATATTAACATCAATACATCAAATAGTAAATAAATTGAAAATAAATAAATTGAATAGAAAATATATTAATATCAAATACATCAAATAGTCGATAAAAAGTAACGTGAAATATATAATAAATAAATTAAAAATATGTTAGTATCACTGCATCAAATAGCTAAACCATAAATTAATTGTCATTTTTCATATAAAAAATGTGTCGCACTGGTGTGTAAAGTCATATAATATGTTGAATCCTAAATAATCAATGTATTTACACCAAAACATGCCACAATCACTACTTCCCACATTTGATGAGAAATAGGTGTAACCTATATTTTAAAAATGATTAAAATAAGTTTGTTGAAACAACATTTTTTATTGTACAATTAATTTTTCTTTAATTCTTCCCATCACCCACATAGAGGATAATGGAGTCGAATAACCTTCAAAGTATTTCACTTTTAGACTTCAATGTTTTTTATGGTTTAACTATTTTTTTCTTCTTCAAATTTATTAACACATCAAAGTCGTAAAAGGGACCAAATTACATAAAATTACAAATTTTGTATCTTTTACATAACCTTAAACATTATTTAAATTATAAATTTTTAACTTAAACTTTAAAAATATAATAAATAAGTATCAAAATTTTTCGAATAAGTACCAAAATTGAATAAAATAAATAGATAAGTATAACATTATTAAATAAATTAAATAATAAAATATAACGTTATTGAATAAAATAAATAGATAAGCATAACGTTATTTAATGAATTAAATAATAAAATAAAATATTTTTTAATAAAATAAATAGATAAGTGTAACATTGTTGAATAAAATAAAGAGTTAAGTATAATATTATTGAATAAAATAAAGAATTAAGTACAATAATACTAAATAAAATGAAAAGTTAATAACTAATTTTTATTCGAATTTAATGGGTTTCTACATGTTGCACGATTGTGTCCGCGTTACTTGCAACGAGAACATCTTCGAACAGTTACTTTCTCTTTTAAAAATGAAATGCGTATATTCTTTGGTCGACTAAATGGGACACGACCTATCGGCGGTTTAACAACAATAGCTTAAATTTCATTTGAAATTTCTCAAAATATTGAATCTCTAACAGGATGAATCTCTGGTGTATACGCTGCTATGAGTGTGTCATTCTTATAAAATTTTAAACAAATATCTCCGTACCGACCTCTAACATATCTAATTATTGTCATGGCATAAGCACATGGTAATTGTTGTAAGTTAAAACGCCTGCACTGACATGTCTTTGAGTTCAAATTGACCACAACAATTTCTACTTTGTCTTTAACTTTGAACTTAAATTAAAAAACTAGATAAACTGACAGTGTAAGAGAAGTGTTATCTTTCACTTTAACTTTATCAGTTACTATGCCAGTTAAAGTGTTTTCATCGTATTTAGCAACTTCCTCTCTTCTCTCATAAAACCAATGCCACAATACTGATCGTATCTAATCTGCTAAGGTTATAATTGAAAGAATACGTGCATCTTTTAACAATGCATTGATATTTTCGATAATATTAGTAGTCATTATGTCATATCGTCGAATTGAAAAATGACATCTTGCCCATCTGTGAAATTTCACCTTATTTTCTAAATAGTTTGCAATTTTAGGATGTATCGATTTCAATTTATCAATATACTTTTCAAATTCACTAAATACAAATGCCTTGGCAGCAATATAAAATCCTATCAGAAAAGCTTATTTCTTGCGATCTTTAAACTTATACTTTGATTTGAGATTCCCTTCAATATGGTATGCACAAAAACCGTGATACGAATCAAGAAATACTGTTCTTATCCCCTTCACTATGCTATCATGTCAATCTGACACAAATACGAAATCTAAAATAGATCCAAATGCATCTCATAATTTCTCTAAAAATCACTCCCACGATGCATTATTTTCAGAGTTCCCCACTCCAAATGCCATAGGATAAATTTGATCATTCCCATCAAGAACAGTAGCAACAAACATGGTCCCTCGATATGTACCCTTTAAGAATGTCCCATCAATAGCAATTACAGGACGAATTGCTGTACGAAAATCACTCAAAGATGGTCCAAATGCCATAAAGAAATACAAGAAATTACCGTCCTCATCTGTTTCTATATGTGTTATTATACCCGGATTTCTTTCCTTTAAAATATAACAAAATTATAGCAGTAAATTAAACGATTCAATTGGGTCCCCACATGCTAATTTTAATACTTTTTCTTTGACTAGCCAAACTTTACGGTAAGACAAACGTACTCCAAACTCTCGGTGTATGCCATCTCGGATGTTGTTTAGAGTATAAATCGTACTAGGATTCTGAAATTTATCCATTACAAATTCACCAATAAACCAACTACTTACTTATCGGTGACCTAACTGTAGTTGGTCACTTCGACAAGTGTGACACTTCGACAAGTGTGATATGTTTCAAATCATTTAACAAACCAATATCCACATTCTCAATCTGTATTGGTTGCTCGAATCTGCCATTTACATTCGTCAACAATACATTTTGTCTCAAATCAATCTGTCGTTGATTTTGAAACTCGAAACTGAAAATAGTTCCTTAGTGCCAATAAACCCAATGCATCTCGTAACTCCTTCTTTGAATTGAAAAGTTATCCAACATATAGAACACTGCATGCAGAGCTAGATAATACATCCTGCGGTTGACAAAATGATGGTAGAATATGTGGCATGCGATGAAAACTTGATGGTCCAACTATATTCTCGTCAATCCTCATCAATCTATTATTTTGACATGTTTCATAACCCAAGTTTGTCGTTGCATCAGTATCTTCGTCGCAATAATTTTTACATCGGCTCTTTAGCATATCATTAGGAATGTCAGCATCTTCGCCTTCCACATATGGTTGACTCTGAAAAAAACATCCACATGGTCTTCATTAATTTGACACGATACATATTTTTCATGGCTTACAGGAACTTCATGATATATTAGTGTAGAATCTATTGGATTTATATCATTTTATGAATAATGTTGACCATAATTGAACTGATTACTATCCCGAGAAGAACTAAATGGTTGAGTAAGAACTTCTGTATTGACAGCCTATAAAGTAGTACAAGTCACCTTAACATCATTGACAATTATTTGCTCTGTAGTAACATAGAGTGGACTGAGATATCTAGACTCTGTTGACACAATACTGCACATAAAATCAGAAACACTATGATCATCATCGATATTCATATATATAACAAATCCTATCTCACTGTCTGTAAAATTTGTTTCTAATTGAATGTTGAATTCTATTAGATTAATTTGAGTGCAATCATATATCATGGTCAATAACTTATGATACTTCATATCTTTTGGAATAGATATGAGTCGAACTATTCCACTACGGTATTTTTCTAAACCATTAGGTAATATAACCCATAATCCTTCATGACGGACACCAACAAGTACGTTCTCAGCCATATACCTTAAATATATCAAAATATCTATATTTAAATATCTCAATATTAGAACATTGATTATTTTTATAATATAATATAATATAAATATATTAGATAAATACATAACTTATATTAAATAAATTCGTGAAAAAAAAAAGAATAAATTCTTAATTCAATAAAAAAATAAATCATAAAACAAATATTTTATAATGTGTGAGTTTGTAATACCCTAGTGTGACCACATAAGAGAATATATACTTTAAATAAATATCTAAATATTTACATATTAATTATTTTTTAAATATAAAAAATAAATTAATATATTAAAAATAAATTAAATAAATAAAAGAATATATTAAATAAATTCATAAGATAATAGAATAAATTCTTAATTCAATAAATAATAAAATAAATATTTAAACAGTGCCTCCTGAATTAGCTAACTCAAGGTGTCAACAGTGCTCTGGGTTGGCCAAACCAGGGTATCAACAATGCGTCCTAGGTTGACCAACCCAGAGCATCAACAGTGCGCTCTAAGTTAGCCAACCCAGAGTACAATAATATCCTAGGTTGGCCAAACCAAGGCATCAATAATGCTTTGGGTTAGCCAACCCATAGTACAACAGTGCCTTAGTTTGGCCAACCTAGAGCATCAACAATGCGCTCTAAGTTGGCTAACCTAGGGTTTATTTAAGTTGAGACAAATTTTTCGTTTTAGAATTAAATTTTCAAACAAATCACTATGATAATAGATTTAATAAATAAAATATCAATTTTATAATTCAAATTAAAATTTACAAGATCACTAAATAAAATAAAATATTATATTTGTAATAATATTTATATATTTTCTAATTAATTAAAAATTGACAAAAGAATTAAAGTATAAAAATTTACTCTTTTTTTTTTTTTAATTTTTGGTTGAAATATTGTATTACCATTGTATGACTTGTAGAAAAACTTAATATTAAAATTGATTGAAATTTGAGAGTTAATGCATGTAAAGAAGAAATGTGTCAATGAGTTATATTTACAAGTACAAAAAGTAAGATTTGAAGATAAAATTATCCTAAATAATTATTTTGATAAAATTATTTTAGAATTAATTAAAAGTATCAAAAGAAGTTAAACCGGGGTTATTTTCAAAAATTTCCCCTTACTATTTTAAAAACTTTCCCTTTTACTTAATTTAAGCGTTACGTGTACATTCGTCTCTGCTGATGGTGATTTGCGAGTGCTAAACTCTGCTAATCAGAATTGAAGATTCTACTTAGCTTAGTATGTCTCGTATTAAAAAGTGAGAAGTTATTTCACCCAAATACGGTTCGTCTTGATCGAGTATTTGGTAAGCATCTATCTTGTTCTGCAAATTTGTCAAAATTTTGTAAATTTTTTTTTTAAAATTCCTAATTAATATTTCTCTCGAGTCTGCTATTGATGTATTAATTCTGAAGTTTATGACCCTAATTTGTTATCTGATTTGAAGCGGAAAGAACCCTCCAGAGAAAAAAAAATGGTAGGAGTTGGTGCCGAGGACGAGGAGGGAAGCAGACGTCGATTACCCTCATGGATGGCGGGCGTAAGGAAATCTGATAACGGAGATGAGTTTCAAACTTGCAGTTCCAAAGATATTTTGGACTCAAATTCAAATTCTGTTGTGAAATATGAAAGAAAGAGAAGGATTGGGTCTAGAAAAAAATCAACTCGTCAAGAAGAAGAAATTGTCACCGAGAAGAAAAGGTATAATGGGCTTGGAAGAAAAGTTCGTACGAAACTCAAGCTAAAGAGAGAGAAAATTGACGATGATGATGGCGAACTGACGCTCACCGTTGAAGACCTACTAAGCATTGCTAAAGAGGTGATTTATAGTGAATTTCAATATTTTCTTATGCTTAAAATTTCATATGAAATTTTATACCAGAGAGTTATTAGGTACATTCTACAATATCCTAAAGTTAGTTCTGTTCATGGCAAAGGCATGGCATGACATGGCAGAAGTTCTGAATTTTTTCAGAGCATTTCCACCGAGTGTGTTGATAGAAGTTGAATATGTTAATAAATCTCAGATTTCAATTAGTTATTTTATGTGCAGTATGTGCAAGCTGATAGAGATACAGTTGAACTCCAATCATCAAATAGAGATTTTGAATCAGAAAAGAAAATTTCAACATCTAATTCTTTTGAGAGTAATTTCGGGGGTTCTTTGAATGCTGGTAATGATATCCAAAAATTAACTGCTGATTCAGCAATGGTTTTTTGTAATGCAACTGCGAGTTTGACAAGCGAACAAAGTATGGTCTCCACCAACAGAACAGGAGATCCTGCACAGGACATGCTTGATCTATTTTTGGGTCCTTTGCTGAAGAAACCTTTAGAGGAGGAAACTAGGACTAAATTTACTACAAATGATGTTGATTTTCCCATTGATTTTGGAAAGCTGAGTCAGAATGATGTTGGAGGAGAAAATGTGCCACTGATGAAAATGAAGAGCAGTCTTAAAGACAAGGTAGCAATGTTGCTTGATTGAATAAGATTTCCACAATTATTGGCACGATGCATTACGAAAGTCAGAGCAGGAACTAGAAGAAAAATATGGCCAATCAATGCTCACTTTTCATCTCAATCATATCCTTGGCATGACGAATGCATATTTTCCACTTATTATCTTGGTCTGTTTCTTTTTCTCTGCAGTGTAAGTTTTACAAAAATGGAACACAGAATTCTGTAATTATTTTATGAATAATGATCAATCCAACTTTTTTCATTGACCCTTGTTGAATTTCTAGTTTATTCTCTGCTCATTATATTATCTTTGCTGTATGTCATTTATGTAAGATCCCTCTTTGTTGTGTCAAAATACAAGGATTTATTTAGAATTGCAGCTCAGTGTGTTCACATAGCTATGTAATGTAGAGCATGTGTAGAATTGTACAGAAATAATTTTTTTTCTGTGCCTTTATCAATTGGTGATTGTACAATAAAGTGCTTTATTTCTTGGTTAATATTCTGTGCATGCAAAGACTTAAAATCAATAAGTGCCATATGTTGGGGAGATCTCTCTCACACCCTGTGTCTGAGTTAAAACTAGGCATTTTTATATCTTTAACAAATAGGTTTTTGAAGCCATACCACTGAACTGCTATATCTTTCAAATCCAGACAGCTCAAAATTTACTCTATTTTATTTATTTATCCTTGAACCTTCAAGGATAGTTTCCTGCATACATTATAACATATAAAATATTTTTGAATATCAATTCTAACTGGAATTTGGCATTATTTTTATGTGATTGATGACCCTAAAGACTAAGAATATTAACTGTCTTCTTGCATGGCGCTTTACTTCTAGGCATTCTTAGTAGAACCATTCACCTATTGTTCATGCTAATATTATTGAGATGATGATTAACATTGATCTGGAAAAGTGTGTTTTCACGTGATGTTACGTGGAATCATATCAAAGAAATAGTCCGATGGTTAGGGAGGGGTGACAAACTGAAGTAGATTGAAACCATGTGGAGTTGAAATTTGAACATTTAATAATGTAGGACTCAAGGCGCAATGTGATTCATTTTAACTTTAAGTCAATGAATCACTGGTTTTTGGATTGCCTATCAATTTTAAAACTTTTCTACCAACCTTTGTATAATTCTTTCACCCCATGCATAATAATTTGCAGCTATGGTTTAGCACCAACTCACTGTCAGTTGAATGCGAGATCCCTATTCGAGGTAGGTCTATAGATTTTGCTGGTGGTCAAGATTTCTCTCTGAACTTCATTGCAAATGTTCCAGCCATCCATCCAAACTCAAACTTGAAAGCGTGTCTTGGTATGTCTCTACTTTTTACCATATGTTAGTTTAGCCATCTTCATGTTCAGTTTGACCTGTTTCCTCAATCGAAATTGCCAATACAATGCTTGGCCATCTAATTGGACTACGTCATTCTCTTTTCATTTTTCCCTTCATGCTTGAAATTTAACTTGTATACTTTCCATTGACTGATTGATTTCAAAATTAGTCTATGATAGTTTATGATATGTAAATGGCTATTGGCCTTAGCATGATAACAATATTTTCCACTTGGAGGAGTAATCCGTTTGTAATCAGTGTTTACAGTACCAGTTGCATCTTGACTTTGCTGCCCAGAATCTAGCAAGCATGTGTATGTTTGAGAAATTTTGCCTCTTGATTTTTTGGGTCATTCTTCTGTCCTAGGAGTTTATGATTTTCTTGTTTTTTTATATGTTTAAGTCTAGAGTATTGCTCTTGACATTGCTATTCTTGATGATTGTTTTCAACTTTGATATCCAGTCTATTTATCTTCGTTCAGTAGAAAATCCTACCTATTCATTGTGTTACATGTCAAATTCTTAATGGGGTCCTTTAAAAATTTTATTTTCCGTGGCCAATAATTTTTCACCAAATCACTTTTGGTTTATTCACTTGGCTATTTTCTGCATCTTAGTTGGACACTCTGATTTAACCTGAAAGAAAGAAGAGAAGTGCAAGATGGATTACTTTATCATTTATTTGTCTTCCAAAACATAGCGACAAAACATTCACATAGCTTCAAGTAAACACAATATAAATAATATCTGTTGGCATCTGTCATGGCTGTAATAGGGTTTTGGTGTAAGGTACAAAAGGAGGTAAGCAGATATGAATTAATATGGTATGAATGGTGGAATTTGGTGTTTAGAAATTGATACAAGGCGGCATAATCTTGACCAAATTCAAACCCCATGCTTTTTATTTAAAATTTTTTTCTTTTTTTTTAATATATATTATATATAGGATATTCAATTGTACGTATGTATGCATAGAATATGGTGTTTGACTGACTACTCCTTAATGCTGAACCTCGACTGCTTGTCTTCGTAAAAATCTTGGAAGGCCAACTTTATGCCCAATTTTCTTAACATCTTCTTGAACTTGATTTCTATACTCTCCGAAAGTGAATTTTCTATAAGTAGAAGGTTCTCTGCAACTCCCAATTAAAGAGCTATATGAAGGGCATAGAAAGTAAGCTATGGAGTATCTTTCCATCTTCCCATTAGTCATCACTTTGTGCTCTACGCTTTTGTAAGCATTATTGCTCCATGCCTGAAAAATTGAAAAAAAAGAACAAAGAAAAAAAGATTGCATGTATTAGCAAACTGGATTGATGATTATGTTTTAATTTAATCTTAATTTAATCTTCATTTTTGTCTTGGATTTAGTATTACCTGGAAAAGATCACCAATGTTGACAATAAGAGCATCATGATTAGGTTTAACAGCCACCCATTTGGAATCCTTCATGAGTTGGAGTCCACCGACTTCATCTTGATAAAGGATTGTAAGAAAATCGCTGTCAGTATGGGGTACTAATCCAAAAACTTCTGGAGATATTGGACACACCGGGTAGCGATTCAACCGAAGAAAGCAAGTGCTTTCATCGCAAATACTGTCAATCATCCCGCTGTGGTTGCTCAGATTTTCTGTTAGAATCTTTGCCAGTAATCTCGCTAGCTTTGACATTGATGCTGCAAATTCTGTCATCACCACCCTACCCATTCATATATATATATAACTTGTTTAGCAGATATTCAATTGCTTTTGCAGTGAAATTTAAATTAAATTAAATTTATACCTTAAAGAAGTAAACTCTCCATAGCAATCTTCATCTGAAATTTTGGTGAGAGGTATGTGGAAAGCTTCAGACCAAGAGAACTGCTTCGGACAAGTAGCTGTTGGGGTCCCCCATCTGTACGAATTATTCAAAAGTCCACAAGTAGCTTTCCTTTCGAAAGGTGTTTTAAACAATAATTCTTGCTCTTTCCTCATATTTCTAAGTAGGTCGGGGCTTATGCCATGATTCACTACTTGGAAGAATCCCCATTCGGATGATGCTCTGCAAATGGCTTCGGCGCAAGCTACCCTTTCCTTTCGATCTTGGCTGTTCAGGAGGCAATTGAGGTCTATTAACGGAAGTTGGCATTCTTCCATGGTAATTCCACGTCCATTTTTAAGTGTAGAAATCTCAGCTGGGTGGCGCAAGAGCGCTCCAAAATCCCGCTGCAGAGGAGGGTTTGAGTCGATCATTTTTTGTTTGTTGTATCAGATTCAATAGTGATGGGAAGTGCAAGAAGAGAGAAGGAAGAATATAAGTACAGATTGTAACTAGCCATGTCTGCTAATGTACGTATATATAGTTTTGAGCGAAAAGAATGAGGGAAAGGGGAGAGAAATACGAAGAACACAAGGGGAAGAGAACAAGGGGAAAGAGAGAAACCAAATCATGACAGTTGTCACAAGGAAAGCATTTCCCTCCGAATTTGTCTAGGGGAGACTTAAGTCTGCACGGATGTGCTAAAATAATGTAACAGTAAAAAGCATACAATACAAAGGCAGGTGGGAAATGATAAAATGGATGGATCCAAAACACGACGTTAATTTTACTTTTACTTTCTGACAACTTGAAAACGTAAGTTGATTTTGGCAAAATATGTTCCCATTTGACGATACTAATTGTCGCAATTGGAAAATGATTTTTAGCTGCTTTTTTAATCCTAGACAATCAAACAAACAAATAAAAGAAACCAAAGTTACTTGCATTATTTTGTTGAATACCCACTTCACTCGTGAACTGTATTTACTATTTAGTAAGTTCTGCTCTAAAGATTTTTCTTAAGGGATAAATTTTCTGAATTTTCGATGTAATTAATAAAACAGAAATGGAAAACAGAATCATTTCACTTTTCCCAGGAAAATGAAATAGAAAATAGAACACATGGTCATGGTTTCCTGGATCCTAAATGATCAACAGTGATTATGGAGATATAATTGTTTTGCATTGCATCAACCATATCGTTTTCAATCATTTGATTTGATTCCCATTGAGGAAAGACACCCGAGTCACAAGGTCTCCAATTTGTTCTATTTTTCCAACTACTGTATATGTTTTAATTGGCAGCTTCTTTTTAAGCTGATCATCAATCATCACTAATTAAAGATAGAATGATTCCTATTGTAAAGGATTTAATGTAATTAGTTATTATAATACTTAGAATTAAACATCAAAAATAATTATATAAAATTTACGTATAAAATTATGTTAAAAATTTTATTATGTATTTTTTTTAAAATTTGTAATTATTTTACTTTGTGATAAATTTTATAAAAAATATATTTAGATTTTCTCTAAATATAAATTGATAAACTAAAAAATAAATATATTTTTTATTTTTTATTTTTTATAAATAAAATTTTAATTTTTATATAAATATAAAATTTTTTATTTTTTAATTTATTTATATAAATACTAATTTATATTTTAAATTTTGATAATATAAAATTATAATATAATTATATTATTTAAAAGATAATATGTATTAAAATTTTATAGTATAATTAATGTAGCATAAAAATAATTTAAATAATAAAAATTAAAAATATTATTTAAATATTTATATAATGTTTTAATATAAAATATAAAAATTATATAAAATAATAAATAATTCTAAATTAATTTGTTAGAATAACTTAGAGTTGGTCATGGAAAGTAAAACGCATGAAAGTCCAGTCACGGTGCGGTGTTTGCCTGCCAAGAAACTGAAGTATGAAAGGAAGGAAGCATGTGCTTTCTTTTCTTAAAATGTGAGGCGAAGGATCTATTACAAGGGCCCCGCCCAGACTCATAATTGTACAGTAGTTTCAATAATAAATAACAGAAAACAAAATTCAAAGAACCGGAACATGGTCATGCTGCTTCACTGCCGCCCAGGGAAGAAGAATATGAATTGTGAACTTGATTCCGACCAAAGACACAGACATAACAAACAACCATGTCGTGTATGTCATTGTCATTAATTTCCACGCACAATCCTCCTCCTCCTCCTGCACCTGCGTGTGATGCCGCATATTCCATTATTTATAATTAATTATTAATTAATAGAAATATTTTCAGATACCTCCCCCTAGAGTTTGATAAAATAACACCTAAATATAAAATTTTATAAAAGTAACAAAACATACCCTTTAATAATAATTAAAATAGTAAAATAATTAAAATATTTTTATATATTTTTTTAAATATTATTGATATTTTTCACATGCTTTTCTTTAAATTTGAAAAACTAACATATACTTCTCTTAAAATTTTAAAAATTAACAAAAAATACTGTTAAAATATTATTTTTATATTTTGATATTTAATTTAATTTAATAAATATATAAAAAATTATGTTCTGATTTTAATAAAATAATATTATAAATTTTTTACTCGTATTGAATTATAAATATTTAATTTAATAAATATATATATATAATTAAATAATATAAATACATACAAATAAGTATTATAAATTATTTACTTTTATAAAAGTATTGTAACTATTATAAATATTTTATAATTATTAAAATTAATTAAAGCAAAACTTTTCATTCGAAAATTTTTCATTTACAAGTGTTTAAATTGTTCAATTTTTTTTAAATAAAAATTTTTAATTCAACTAATTTTAATTATTATGAAAATATTTTAACTCAATTAAAATAATTCTTTACAAGTAAATAATTTATAATGTATATATATATTATTTAGTTTTATATATATATTTATTAAATTAAATATTTATAATTTTACACGAATAAGTAATTTATAGTATTATTCTATTAAAATTAATACATAATTTATGTATGTTTATTAAATTAAATTAAATATCAAAATAAAAAAATAATTTTTAAGAGTACTTTTTATCAATTTTTAAAATTTCAAGAAATGTATGTATTAGTTTTTAAAATTTTAGAAGAAATATGTAAAAAATAGTACTAATATTTAAAATTATATATATAAATATTTTAATTATTTTACTATTTTAATTACTCTTAATGATTTTTTTATTAATGTTATAAAATTTTATATTTAAATATTATTTTATCAAACTTGAGGGGTGGTATTTGAAAATACCCCTTAATTAGTATTGGCAGAGAATCAGATGCTCAAAGGCAATGTATTAAGGCGGCTTAATATTATAATTTAATCAATGTTTGACCTAAAACCAAACCACCTTTTAACTCTGATGTACATACACATATATATATATATATATAATATTCTATATAATGTTGTTCTGACTACGTCATTGGCCTTAAATATATTTTTAGAAACATTTTAACATATAAAAGGTATTATATTAAAATTGAAAATGAGACCATTCGTTTCCATTTGGAAGGACTTTGTCATTGGCCTTTTATCACGAAGAACAAATTTCGTTGTTGAGACAAAACACAAAAATTTGTCTCATTAATTACAACTCAAAAAGCTTTTCTTCAACGCTGGGTGTAAAGTGACGCTCGGTGTCTGTATTACTTAAAGACAAAATTATCAAATTATGTTTATACAATGAATGGGAGAGTCAGCCAGCCAGGGCTGGGATGGAATTTTAGTTGAGACTCGATTATTTTTGTCACTTCCTTGTGGATTTTAATGACTTTTGGGAATTTTTCTCTTCTTTCCTTCTCCCTCCTTGTCTGAATTTTCACGTGGGATTTATGAACTAAGAAGACATGAATGTTCTTCACAAACAGTATCAGAAAGCAATGTCGGTAATAAAAAAAAAAAAAAAAGCACAATGTCCTACAAATAATTTAGAACTTTGATGGGAATCATGTGCTTCACGAATTGACTTTCACATGATAGTTTTAGACATGTGCACAAATTGTTACTAGCGGTACATTTATACCTGAGTTTATAGAATGTGTTTACAAAAATTGAGTGTTATTCATTCAATTCCTTTTTTTTATCTTTTCTTTTCTTTATTTTATAGGATAACATTTTTGAGATTTAAATCCCATTTATATTAAATTAAGAAGAAATTATTTTTTTTTTTATAAAAAATAAATTTAAATTCAACTCAAAGTGTATTAAAAAATAAATTAAATTCCTTCTCATCCAGTTTGAGTAGAATTTTAATCACCAACCTATTGTTGTATCACTCCTAAAAGTTTTATCATTTGAATCAATGATCAACCACAATTCAAAAGGGATTTAGTTTATTTTCTTATAATCTTTTAAAAATTATCAAAAAATTAAGTATTAGTTTAATTTTGTAATTCATTCTTGTAATATTTTCTTATAAGAAGTTTTATCATATATTTTTTTAAAATTTGTAGTAATTTTACTTTATGATAAATTTTATAAAAAAATATACTTACCTCTCATATGATTATAAGTTGACTAATTTAAAGATAAATATATCCTTAATTTGTTTATTCTTCGAAATAACATCTTAATTTAAATATCTTTATTTTATTTTTTTATTTTTAAATTTATTTATATTAGGCATTAATTTATATTCTAACATTTTATTAATATAAATTTTAATTAATTTAAAATAACTATTATTAATATATTATCATATTATTTAAAAAATAATTTATATTAATTTTTAAATTTTTATAATATAATTATTATTGTATAAAAATACTTTCAATAATAATAATTATAATATTTTAATATTACTATTAATTGATGTTATTTGAATATTTATATAATAGAGTTATTTTTTTATATAGATTATGAATATGATATAAAGTAGTAAATAATTCTAACTAATTTGTTAAAGCATTAATGTGTGTGTCCTTCTCTCTCTCTATATGTGTGTGTGTGTGTGTATATAATTAAAATTATTTTATTTGTTTGTAAATAATGTCCAACAAGCTCTAAAAATTAAATAAAAATGAATAAATTAAAAATTTTATTATACAAAATTCTAGACTGGGCCATAAGTGAAATGATCTAAGTTAGTTCCAGGTTGGTCCTAGAAGGCTCGAAATGATCTAAGCTAGTTTTGCTAGATGATCAAATGATCTAAAAAAATATGTATCTAGGTTTGCCTTAGTAGACCTAAAATAAACTAAATTCCAATAGAAAGAACAAAATAAATTATCTATATTGGTGCTAATAAATTTCTAATAAAATATTAGAAAAAAATATTATCTAGGTTGGCCCTAATAGATTTTATTAAATTCTAGTTATTATAATTTTAGTATTTTAGAATTCAAATTAAAACTCATAAATATACGAATTAATTGTAATATTGACAAGTGTTCTCACAAAGTCAATCTCATATAGAATACATTAAATTAATACTTCTTTTATTACTAGATTCTGAAATGAGTTAATATAATAATAATAATAATAATAATAATAATAATAATATGAATGAAAAATAAAATAAAATAAATTTTTTTCAAGAAAATAAATAAAGAATGAGAAATCAATTAAGACAAAGGTGTTAGAATTTTAAGAATCCATCACTCATTGTCATTTTGATGGAATATAATCAAGAAATTCAATAACTTAATATAATAAGAATCCTCTTGATAGACAATTTAATCACACACATTAATTTTTTTATTAATTTTAAATTTAATATCAACATAAAATTTAAACTCGTCTATTTTAAAGTAAGTAATAATATTTGCAGTGGACTCTTATTATTTTGCCTATAATACATTATGAATATGAGAACAAGAAGATCAAGCAATACTAATCAAATTGATGTGATTATCATGTTATAATAATTCATTCATATTATAAACATTAAAAACAAGGATTGATGTGGTTCTCAAAATCATGCATCAATCATAAAGGATGCATATTTACATGTGTAATAATAATTTTTAAACACAATATGAATAAAAATTACCATAACCAAATCTAGAAATTTTTTATATTAACATCAAAATATAAAAGATTTAACTTTTTATAGTTTTCAATAATATAGCATAAGTTGGTTCTTTTTAATTGTAAATTTTATCAAAAGCCTCCTGTAACAATATTATTTTCGCAAAAGAGATTAATAATAATTGTAAGAATTTGTAAAAGTATTATTTACATTTAAACAAAACTCATAAAAAAGCATCTACCTAATAGTTTTGAAGACACATTTTTAATAAATATTTTTTGTTTGTAAAATATAATTTTAATAAAATACTCATAAATTATAAATAAATATATTTTTAAGGAACAGCTAAAACTATCATATAAAAAACATTTGGGACATTATATTTTAAAACATTTTTGCAATAAAAATTTTTTGTTCATAAATTTGAGTAGGAGAGTATGTTAAATAAAATTTTTTAAACTTTTTAGATTTTGATAAAAAAATAACTAAATTCTTAAAATAAAAGTAATTGAAACGTACCAGTAAGTTAAAAAAAAAAAACAAAAAGCAAACTCAATTTTTTAAAATTATTAAATTAAAAAAATTAAATTAAATTAAAATAAATAAACAACCTCTAAATGTTACTTATTTTGCTTTTGAGGATTCGCTTGACATATCATAGAACTCTAAGAATTCAGTCATCATTCCCCCTACTTTCTTACACCAAAGTACTTTTATTATAAGTGTTTGATTACAACAAATAAAAATACTTGCAGCAAAGGTGTTTTCCATGGAAAGCAAATGGCTTGTTACCTTCCTCCACCAATTCCTCTTGAGATATTAATGGTCTCCCCTTGATAATTGCAATGAAACTGTTGATCTCTAGATGATACCACAAAATTGGAGTTATTTTTACAATGAAACATTAATTTCTTAGTCTTTTCTTTTTCCAAATTAGTAAAATCGAAGTTATTTTCACAACAAGATTATACGCTTTAAGTTTTCTTTTTTTTTTTTTGTGGGGCCACTCATGACAAACCTCATGTCATTTGCTTATCAAATTAGATAAAATAATCTTCTTGAGAAAGTAACTACAATTTTCCAATGAGAGCAGCAAGATTACAACTTTCACAACAAGATTATCAATCTCCTTCGAATCCTTTAGCATTCCCAGTTGCTCCTTAACTAACAATTAATTAATTAATGTTTTGTATTTTTTTAATTAGTTATATTACGATATTACATTTGATATATAAAATACTTACTCATAATAGATCAACGAAATTAATTTTTGTTTTTTTTTTTTTTAACAAGCTAATCAAACAACTAATTATTTTTTTTTTTTTATCAAAACTTGGTTTTGATAACACCCATTTGCAATCCAAACATTGGTTTTGGTCATTCTATTTGTGATTTAAACTTTAGTTTGTACGATTAAAACCAAACTTATGGGTACCAATATCCAAGACTTCAAAATTTTTTGTCATTATTTAGGGTGAGTAAAATTAGTTTAGGTTAAAAATTCAGTTTCTACATTTTGAAAATAGAACCTACCATGTGAAACAAAGTATTATGTTTTTTAGTTCCAACTCAATTTTAGTTTAGAAAAATAGTACCTTGTTTATCAATTATTTTAATTTCTCTATATTCTAACTCCATAAAAAATTATTAAAAAATTAAAATTCATAATATTAAATTATAGAAGCAGTGAAATATATAAATAAAAAATTTAAATAAATAAAAGAGAAGAGAAATAAATCACCAAAAAGAACTTATATACAATACATTATTTCAAAAATATTTTATTATTTCTTGTATTAATATTACATATCACTAAAAAGAGAATTTAATTTTTTTTTTATGATAGTACAATTATATCTAATAATATTATAACATAGATATATTTATTTGTTGTAATTGTTAACTTGTTTGATAATTTTAAAATAATTATATACACATCACAATTTTATTAAATTATTTTATAAATAATATGATAAATTAAGTTAAATAAAATATTATAAATAATTTAATAAATTTTTTTTATGTAAATCAATCGATGAAGAATATTCTCTTCTTTGCGGAACCAAATATAAATATATTTTACTAGAGAGTTAAATTTGTACAAATTTAATAATAAATTATAATGGTATGTACTATGTTTCAATTAAAAGTGTTTATTTGATATTAATGAAAATAATTTTTAGTAATTTTAATAAAAAAATTTAAATATTATTTTTTTATTAATTGAATAATTTATTAACTTTGTATTTATTTTTTCAAGATAAAATAAATTAAGTTCAATAAAGTATTATAAATAAATTATGTAACTTTATATGTATGGTTCAATGGGTTAAGAGCTAACATTCCAACAAAAGCCTTGGAGTTTGATTCTTCTTGTTTCAAAGAATATTTTATTTTAAAAATTTTCAAGTTTCCGATTTAATTTTAGTTTAATTCAGTTCTAGTTTCACATCTCTAAAATCAAAACTTACCCCAAAAACTATGTTATTCTGGAATGGAATCTCCCCTAAAGCAATTAGTTTTAGTTCCAGAATCGATTCTTCAAATCCATTCCTAAAAGTTTCGGTTCGTCTTAGAACCACTATACATGCTTACCATTATTCTTTAGAAGATTACACTGTGGTCTCCAATCATTAAGTGTGCTCAAAACCATAACCTTGTGTACCAATATAAAATAGTTTGAAATTTATTATCACTATTCACAAATTCCAAAGTTTGAGGGTTCATTTGAAATTTATATTTTAATCCTTGTGCTACCAACTTTGAAAATATTACAATTTGGTCATTTTGATACCAAATTAGTGGGTTATATGCAAGACTTTGCAATTTTTGTCACTATTCGTTAATTCTAAATATTCGAGTGTCCATTCAAAGTTTTCAAAGTTGGATTTCGGGGATGAAACTTTTGTGCTCGAAAACATGGTTTCGAGCACACAAATGGATACCAATATCACAAGTTTTGCATTATTTTATCATTAATCTAAAAAAAGTTTGGGATCCATTCAAAATTTTCAAAATTCAGTTTGGAGCAAAAAAATATTATAGGCTCGAAATCATAGTTTTGGAGGATACTTATACTATGAAACCCATTTATTTTTGGGCCACATCAAACACAAAAATCTCAATTTTTTGGCCCCGTAAACATATACATTTTCCTTGCAAAAGTCAATAACAAAACATCCAAAATCACAAATAATCAACAAATTCATCAAAGTCCAAGCATTATTAAATACTTACCTTAAAATGACAAAGTTTTGAGATAGAGTTTTGTATGAAAGGAGTATTTTACATATTTTTATAGAAATTTAATGAAATTACACATAAATATAAATTTTTTAAAAATTAATAGATAATACTCTTTAATAGTAATATTATTATGTTTGATCGCTAGTTAATTAATAAAATAATTAAAATAATTTTAAATTTTATATATAAAATTTTATTAGATACTTCTCTTAAAATTTGTAATTATTTTACTTTGTAATAAATTTTATAAAAAGGTACATTTATTTTTTTCTTTCATCTTAAATTGACTAACTAAAAGATAAATATAACCTTAAATTTGTTTATTTTTTATAATTAAAATTTTAATTTACTCATCCTTATTTAATTTTTTTATTCTTATATTTATTTATATTAAATACTAATTTATATTCTAAAATTTTAATATTACAAAATTTAAATTATCCTAAAATAATATTATTAATATATTATCATATTATTCAAAAAATAATTTATATTAAACCCTTTAAATTTTATAATATGATTATTGTAGTATAAAAATACTCTATATGATAAAAATTAAAATATTTTATAATTATTAATTAACAATATTTAAAAATTTATATAATAAAGTTATATTCTTAATATAAATTACAAATCTTACATGAAATAGTAAGTATTTATAAATTAATTTATTAGAGAATTAATATGTGTGTGTGTGTGTGTGTGTGTGTGTGTGTGTGTGTGTGTGTGTGTGTGATTAAAAAATTTTACATAAATATTATTTTATTTATTTTATATAATATTTCTAATAAATCTCAAAAATTAAATAAAATTTAGTATATGGTTTTACATATAAAAGATATATTTATATTTTAATTAATCAATTTAAATTTAGAAGAGAGATAAGTATGCTTTTCTACAAAATTTGTCATAAAATAAAATTATTATAAACTTTTAAAAAAATATTTGACAAAATCTCTTTTATATATTAATATTTTTTACATACTTCACTTGAAATATAAAAAATTTACAGAAAATATCCTTAAAAGTTATTTTTTTTTTATGTTGACATTTAATTTAATTTAATATATATATATATATGTATAAACTATGTGCTAATTTTGATCAAATAAAATCATAAATAGTTTGTTTATGTAAAATTATAAACTATTTTATTTTATAAATATATACAAATTTATATTATAAATAGTTTGCTTGTTTATAATTATTTTAGTTATTGTAAAATATTTTTATGATTATTAAAACTATTTTTTCTATAAATTTTTTATTCAATGTTTTCCAATGATGATAAAAATATCTCACAACAACAAAAGTAATTTTATATAAATAGAAAATTTTTAATACCAATTTATATATATATATTTATATTATATATATAAATCTATCTATTAATTTTAAAAAAATTTATATACTGCATATACTATTATTATTAAAGAATTCTATTTATTAATTTTTAAAAAATTCATACCTATATAATTTCATCAGATCTCAGAAAAGATATATAAAAACACCCCATGAAAGAAATAGTTTGAGCATGGGACTGTAAAGGAATAGGCAACATTTGTTCAATTTTTCTGAAGTGAGGGCATTTTGGTCCAATTTTGAATCGTTGGTCCTTTTAGCTGGTAAAAAGCTACATGACGCACTATGTAAAGTGACTTAACAAAAATAATCATTTTGAAAAATTAATCTTTATTTAACTAATTCTAACATACAATCTGTTGCTAACATTTGACTCTGCCTATATCTAAATTTGCGAGGAATATGTTAAGAATTGAGGAGCACATGAATAATAAAAGTAGAGCAAAGTTTATTTAATATATTTTTTGTTCAATTAATGAGAGCCATATAAAAGATGCATGTAAACAGTAACCACCGTAAATGTGGTTACGGTGTAGAAATGTTTTCAATGAGTAGTACGAGTGTTTTGTCCCAAACTTGACCTGCCCCCACCCATTTTTTTTATTTTCGTTTTTGCAAAATGAAAATGAAAAATAAAAGACCAAAAAAACAAAAAGAGTCTCCAAAACCGGAATAATTTTTGTAAGAATTATTAATTATTACATAAAGGAATGAAAACCACCGGAATGATAAATAACTCCTCATCAGTAATTAATAAAGGAGAATGCATAATTAACTAATTAAATAACAATTGTTTATTATATTTCTGCAATAAGGAAGGAGAGGACACACATAGGCTTGCTTACACATTCAACGGCATTCAGTAAGCATGATAAATAGCTCCTCATCAGTAATTGCCCCCATCTCCATAGCTCTTTCTAATGAACTTAGGCCTCCGCCATCCTTTATTGATGGACGTGCACCTCTGCACAAGAACCAAGATTGCAATTTTTAAGCAACATGCAAATTGAGGTAACCAATCATTCATTAACAATGGTCCCATAGTACAAACTTACCTTCTCAGTAGGATCTTCGCAAAAGGGTTGTTTCTCGAGGAGATGCAATGGTGCAAGGGAGTCCTTCCATGGAAGTCGCGCATGTTTATATTAGCACCAAATTGTATCAAAAGTTCCAGCATCACAGCATTGCCACAATGACATGCCAGATGCAATAATGAACAACCTTGAAGACAATTCCCTGGATCATTGGAATCCTTGATCCTCTTACAGCAACCTGGATCATTGCTTTTTTTCCCATTTGCTTTGCCATGATCAGCTTTCGAGTCTTGTGCATCATCAAAATGGTGATACAAATCAACACCACCCACATCATCAAAGATGGTATTAACAATATTTACTTCTGATATCACAATAAGGTGGTACACTTCTCGCAAATTCTGAGTCTTGACTGCTTCCCAGATGATTTTGGCATGAGACTGAATGCCAGATGAAGTATCATCCTTGACTACTAGCAGTTTCTCTACATACTAGGGGAGGGCAACAAAAGTAAGCTTTGAATTTAATGTCAACACCTCTTTGCGCAGCAAGTAAAAGTTAATTTGAGTCATACTCATCAAGGAAATTACATGCATTTGAATAGTTAAGGGATCAATTAAAAAGCAAGAATTAGAGAAGGGATTTTAACTCGATACTGAGGGGTCTTAGTAATCAAATAAGCCCAAGTAAATATATCATGAGATTTACATCATCCAACCACAGAGTATTTATCAATGGTTAACGCTACATTTCGTGCTCATAAAAGCAAATAGAAAGATATGAAGCTCTAATTATGAATGAATTCAGAAAACTCAATCAGCTGCCAATAGCTGTCCAACAGAGCAGAGATGATAAAAATGATAGAAACATCCTAATCAAAATATAAAATAATTGGTCAAGGAATTCAATAATATTGTCTCTTGACTTTCAAGATTTCTAAGTTTTCACTACTAATGCCAAGTGTAATATGCATTTCAGTAGAAACACAATGCATGAAAAGAATATAATGAGTACCTTTGCCTGAATGTACTGCTCTTTATAGTGAATGACATCTCTGGGACATGGTTTCCTAACTGATGGAGCATTTGACTTTTCCACTCTGCACAGGATTGAATTCAACTGGAATTATATAAAACAGAAGCACTGTAATAATAACTGCTCAAATAAAATTTATAACTATCAAACCTATCCGTTTGGAAAACTTTAAAGGCAGCTGAATTGGAAAATAAACCATAAGCTCAGCACTTTTCACCTTTCTCCTTAACAAAGTTTCAATCTCTAATGAATTGAATGGATAACAAAATTATCATGTATATTGAAAGAGCAGTAAAAATTTATTGGGTGTATAAATAATGCTGAAATGAAATAGCAATCTTTGGTGTCATTAACTGTAGTCAAGCAACTGCAGTTGACTACCAGTTGTGTTTCCGTTTTATATTCTTAACCTAGTCCTATGGATTTTTAACTCTCCATTGGTAATTAATATAGAATAATCATTTTCACTGTTCTTTCTTTGTTAGAGTCTTCTATGTTAACTTGGTATCAGAGAGAGGTTATGACCCTTAAATACATCCTTTTTCCCAAAATAAATGAATAATAAATAAAAAATAAAACCATAGCCGTCAACCCTTAGCCTTTTCCAGCCATGTTCCGGCATCCTTCACCTGTCACCACCTGCACCCACTGAATCAGAAAGAACAGCCAAACCCCACAAAGATCAACACCAATGACTGGCCATTAGAAGTTGACAACTTTTCTGCACCCTTCTCAACTTGGTTTTTCAAATGGTTATCACAAGTTTTTTGCCCTATTTTGACCTTTATCTGGTAGTAGTGAACCTCTTCTCTTGTTTCTGTCTCTCATTCTTGGTCTTTCTTCATTCGGCAAAAAGAATTTCTCAAGGCTAGCTTATAATTTCTGCAACCGTGTTATCTAGCAGCTGGTAGTACTTTGATGCAATAAATGACTCAGTAGAGAATGAATGCTAAATGTTGTTGCAGTACCACGAATGAGAATGTGTAGAAACCTTTTTTAAGCAAGAGGTTGATGATTATTACTTGGATGAAGGTAATTAATTAGAGTGACTAAATATTGTTCATTTGATTGGTCTTTGAACGTATTCATGGATTTGCATGGTAATCGTTGTGTTGTGGCTGTGAGTTGTTGACATTCTCTGAATAATCTGTAGTGTGTGATGAAACTTATCATAAGATCAACAAATAGAGACCACAGAGAATACTTGAGAAATGAAATTTGGAGACAGGAAGAAATCAGTAGATGAAGATAAACTATGGTGTGACAATTGCCACAAACCTCAACATAATTGGGATATGTGCTAGAAACTCAACAAGAGTCGGAGTCTGTAAACAAATTGTCTCAACAAAAAAATGATGGAAAAGAAAGAAGTCAGATACTGGAAGCTTGGGCAAGCTCACAAACAGAGACTATGAGAATGATAAAAATAAATAAATTTTTCTTGCAAGGATCACAATCTTAGCCATGAGGTGCACATCCAAGGCTAGGATTGCACCTTGATCCTAGGTCGGAAGCCACGGGGTGGTGGGGTGGTGTTGTTTAAACGTGCTGTAAGTGCAACACATAACAAGGTGAACACGGGGTCAATGCACAACAAAGATTAGTTAGGCATGGAAGGCAACCAAAGATAGGTTAACGTGAACTAGTGTGCGCAGGAGCAAAGGCATTATGTAAAGAAGCAAATTGGTGCACGCGCAGAATAGTGCACAACGTTGGGGCGCTGGGCACCAATGGATTGACTATACACAAAAGAATGGTGTACGCACAAGTACATGATAGAGTCAAAACATGTTACTCAACATGGTGTTAAAAAAACTCCTTAAAGTGAGAAACATAAGAGTATAAAATCACAAGGCAAGAAGATAAGCCAAACGTGCTGGAGCATAGTTTATCCACTAATTGAACATAGGATCACTTCCTAACAGAATAGCTGAGATGGTTGTTTAAGGAAGAGTAAAGTTTGAGTAGGAATGAGCCACTAACAAGCATGGTTAAAGACAAAAACCAAGTTAAGAGTAAATGGGACTCTTAAATGCAAGAATTCGAGTTCTACTCAAACACAAGCAGTTATAAGTGGCAGACCGGAGGCAGACTTCAAGATGCACTGGGAGTGCCTTGTGGCAGGCTAAAAGTAAGACTTCTAAATAAGTTAGGAGTATGTTGCAGATAACTTTAAGGCACGAGATAGACTATAAATGTGCTTCAAATTGCTATCTACTAGAGTTATGAATGAACTAAGATGCCTAATGATCCTAGGAAACCAAGGGTGTTGGTTTCACCATAAATAAAACTATTAGGAGAGTTCAAAGGCATGATATGTGAAATTCTACATACGAATGATATAAGTAAGGGAGCACCACACACTTGTATTGAATGAGTTCACTAAATAATAAAAAAATTGAAGGTCGGTGTTTTTGTAAACATCGTATTGGTTGTTCTTTATTGTTTTACTATACTTGTAGTGCATGTGGAGCTAACCTTACAAGTTTTATCATGAGAAATTTGAGACTGCTGATCAAGTGAGAATACTCAAGCATCACGGGGTGCCACTCTAAACAAAGGCCCTGTGACAAGACTTAAGTAGAAAAATTGACAACTAGAATCCAATGACCGTGACAATACTTAAGTAGAAAAATTGACAACTAGAATCCAAAGACCAACCAAGTTGCAGGTTCTTGACCCATGGCCTAATCAGGTAAAACCTATGCCTTAAGGGCCTTTATAGGCAATTGTTCTAGCACCTAAATTGTTGATTCAGATGATTCTGACCATATGACGGTTAATTAAAAACTTTGTACTGTTTAACATATTCAACTTGTGCTTGGGAAAAAAAAATTAAGTTGTTGATGGGTCATTTTCTCCTATTGCTGGCCAAGGACCAGTCTAAATAACCATTGCTATAATCCTAAAATCTGTACTCCGTGTTCAAAATTTATCATAGAACTTACTGTCTGCAGGAAAACTAACTGAAGATTTGAATTTCTCAGTTAAATTCACATCATCTAGTAGCATTTTGCAGGACTTGGAGACTCCATCTGGCTACTATAATCCTAAAATCTGTACTCCTTGTTCCAAATTTGTCATATAACCAACTGTTTATAGACCGCGAACTGAAGATTTGAATCCCAGTTATATTCACATCATCTAGTCGTATTTTTCAGGGCTTGGACACTGGGAATACAATTGTGCATTCTAAAATGAAAGATGGGCTTTACTACCTAGACACTACTTGGAAGAACAGGGGCTTAAGACCAAAGGTTTTGTTTCTGCTTTTTCTGATTCTGAAGATCAGATTTGACTTTGCCATTAACATTTAGGACTCCTCCCTTTCCCTTTATTACATAAATTGTTTCCTTCTGTTTAAAAATACAAATGCTATTGTTGTTATGATGTTTGTGTACTTGCAAAGAATCATCAAGTTTCATTTCCAATAAAAGGTTTCCTTCATTTAACATAATTCGCTCCAACGATTGGGGTCCTCTCATCACTGGCATTTTAGGCACTAGATGGTTTGTTACTTTTATCTTGTTAAATCAAAAATCAAATGTCTATTTTCCTGACTAAAACAAACTCATTTTTATTCAATTTGTGGTAATACATACTCTCAGATCTCTCAATAAGAGAAAATATTTCAACCAGGACCTGATAAATACCTACAAATTGAATGAATATTCCATCACTCATCTTGTGTTGACACACCCTAACGGAGTGGGATCGGTGAAACAGAAACAGTTGATAGCCACGATAGCATGGGAAGGCTAAAACAGAAAACCAACCTTTACCATAAGTGGCAAAAAATTCCTATTCCAGATGAATATTCTGGAAATTGTTGGTAGAGAGCCATATTGACAGCTAAGGGACAAGACTAGGCAGGTTGCTAAGGGTACACTCCAACATATAGAGTCCAAGTGACATTTGTACTGTGGCCAAGAAGAATACCATCAAAATTTTGTCATCCTTGACTGCTAATTTGGATTGGTTGTTGCAACAATTTGGCATGAAAAATGCTTCCTTCATGGTGATCTAGAAGAGAATATAAATGAATGCCCCACTTGGATTTGTGAGCATGGCATGGAGGAACAAGGTGTGTAAACTCAAAAAATCACTCTATAGGCTCAAACAGTCTCTACGTATCCGGTTGGGAGTTTTACAAAATCAATGGTGAAGGTAGGATGGCAACCAAAACCAAGGTGATCATACCTTGTCCATAAAACATTATCTCAGAGGAAAGGTAACAGTTCTAATCATTTATGTGGATGATACTATAGTTACTAGAGATGATCAAGAGTTCATAAAGTTGAAATCATACTTAGCAAGAGAGTTTGATATTAAAAATACTGGAAATCTACAATTTTTTTTTAGGTAAACAAGATTTACTCAGAGACAAAGTGTGCAAGGATGTAAACCAGCTCATACTCCCATTGAAGCAAACCGACTAGGGGGGGAAAAAGAAGAAGGTATGGCAGACAGAGGCACAATCCACAAACGGTAGGAAAATTAATCTAATTATTACAATACAACCTGATATAGCACATGCAACAGTGTGCATTCAGCCAAGTCATGAATGCTCCACTGAAATCTCATTTAGAGGCTATGTAAAAAATTATCATACACCCAAAGGCAGCTCCAAGTTAAGGGACATGTTTCACAAAAATATAATCCAAGGTTTGAAGCCCATAATAATACATATTACACAGAATGCTTAATAGACAAGATCAACAACTGGGTATTGTACATTTCTAGGAGGCATTCACTTGTCCTCTCAACATTTGTTGATTAAGATCAACAACTGGTTATTGTACATTTTTAACAGTTGTTGCTTGATCAAGTGTAGAAGCCGAGTTTAGAGGGCTCAAGGCATTTATGAGTTATTGTGGCTAAAAATTGCACTCACAGATCTTATGATTAAGATCAAAGAGCCTATGATGTTGTATTGTGACAAGAAGGCAGCTACTAATATAGCTCATTACCTTGTCCATCATGATCCAACAAAATCACATGGAGGTTGATTGACGTTTTCACAAAGAGAAGCTGAAGTAGACTCCGTGTCATCATCCAAACAAGTCACTGACATACTAACCAACATCAACTCTTAGAAAAGCTAGGAATGCAAAATATCTTTGGACCGGATATAAGGTTAGTGTTGGAAAATTTGAGAAATAACATGGCCTAATTGTTTTCTGCAAATAATTCATCTCTCTGTTTTCACTTATTTCCTTAGGACCAGCTCTGTGACAGGCACAGGATTATTCCTCACATTTGTTATATTTTTCTCAAGTCCCTTGTATTATTTAAGGTCTTCTATGAATTCATAGAATAACATACAGCAGAAATATCTTCATTGTTTATATACCATCCTAGTAAAATTAAACAGTGAAAAGCAGAAAAGGTAGCACACCTAATGTGTAAAATTAACAATCACAACCCTGTTTTCTAGTCAGCATTGCCAGGAAACAAACAAACTAGATAACATAAAAAGATGTCCCATGTGGTATTCGAGAGAAAATATCCTTACCTTCCATCCTTAATAAGTGATCCCTCCCATATCGAGTTACAATATTCATTTCCCAGAGCACCAAATAGGTCCAAGATTGTAGGTTCCCAGACCTTGACATCCAACGTAAGAGATCTCACCTGCAGTTGTAATAAAAGTTATACAATTGGATGTTCAGACAATTGAACAAAGGACAATTGAATGAATATCAGGATATCTAATTACAGATTATTGAAGAAGCTGGAAACTTTAGTGAAATGAAGAGTTAAAAAGAGGAGAACAGCAGCCCACAAATATACTCTTAAAACAAGTTAAAAAGAGAACAAAAATCATCTAACAACCTCACCATTTTCTTAAATAAGAAAGAAATATTCTTAAGTTTATTGGAAACCAACGCCAACAAAACGGATCTCATAATACTACATAAAGAAAGTTTGCAACATGAAAACTGATCAAATGAAAATAACACCAGTTATCATCGCAAAATGTCTCGACAGTGAGACACCAAGCATGAACCTTGGCATGTATCTCAAAAAATCTTCAAGGTAGAATGAATTTGTCTTTGCTATCGAACTGAAAAACTGGAAATTCTAAATCATCGAGCAAAGATCAAGTTACACTACTCAATAAATTTTTTTAAGCTTTGCAGTTCACCACACCAACCATTGCATTATATATTCTCAACACACTCAATGAAACTTCAAATTCATCAAGGAAACTATGTTTAAAAATGCACGTTCAAGCATTTATAAAGACAACATATAGCTCCTGGTATCAAATTTATTTGATATTTGACAAACACCAAAGGTAGTAGAACTAATTTTATGACACTTGTTCATCAGGCAATAACCAAGAAGAAGGTGAATCATCCGTCTGCCATGAAGAGAAAACATTGTCTTTAAAATCAGTAGACACCAAACTTCATATATCCCAAAAAAAAAAAAAAATAATACACATTCAACCTTTCCCACAAGCATCTCTCTCTACATCTTGCAGCCAAGAAACAAAGAAAGCTGTATAAAAAATCAAAAAGATGTACCAAGGAAACTTTCTAAGAATTCCAAGAGGAAACAAGGATTACAAATATAATAGCTTAACTCAGAGTGTAAACACAAAAAGCTCTACAAGAACTATGATCAAAACGTTCCTTTCTTTTAGGCTACTGCCATTTCCAGTTTTGAAGAATAAAAAAGGAGATATCCTTTAACTCTGAAGAAATGGAAGCCCAAAGAGAAACCCAAAACCTCACTTTGTCCCAAATATACTAAATACACATTTTCAAAGATCCAATTTTTCATGTCCAACCAAATAACTCAAAACATTGCTAATAAACTTGGAAGATATCTAAATAACCTTTAACCCAAAGCCGACCTATTAAATTCATGGCCAAATAGTTTATAATCAGTCAAAGAGCATTGTTTGATTCAAAAAAAAAAAAGGGAAGGAAAATGCAAACTTGAATTAGACCTTCTTTGTTTTTAGTTGATTTAAGCTACATACATCATATACTAAGTTTCTTTTTTGATATATGTAAGAAAAATAATAAAATGAAATTACCACTATGATGACAAGCAGCTCACCAAAAAAATCACAAATAAGCTAGAGCATTCAAATGCAGCAACAAAGATCATCTAACAGCACCATCCCTCTCATCTTGTAAAAAGTTGTATCTCTCAAATCACTAGATACTGATGCCTAGAGTGGCAAGAAAGTGATCCTTATCCTATAAAGAAGGGTATCTTCCTTTACCAAAAATCCTCCTATTTCTTTCCAACCACATAACCAAAAAAAACAAAAAATAAAAAAACCTCGCATACAATAGTCCTGCAATATTGTGTCTTCCATTTCCTTCCAAAAGCATAAAAGTTATCTTAAGAAAAGAAACACAAAGCCAAATCGATAAGGTTAGCAGTTTGGAAAAATCACCAAGTGATCAAATATTTTCCAATCCACTCCATGTCCACATCAAAATAGAGATAAATAAGCACTAGGTTTTCTTCACTCAATTAAACCACAAAATACTGTTTCAAAATTGAAAGTATTAAACATTCTGAAATGCATAAAAAATTTCAAGATAGAGAATACCAAAATATTAAAAAAAAAAAAAAAAAAAAGCATATTGCAGTATCGTTTAAAGCAAAGCTCTCTCCTTCCCTTTCACATTTTCTTAATAGATAAATTACTAATATACCTCAACCTTAATGGATATGATGATTAAAAGAAGCTTTAAAAGAATGACCAACGGACTCATTATTACAGGCATTAACAGATATCATAAATGATTTGTCAGGCCTACTACTGATCGTATGACTAGCCTAGGATTAAGGGTCAACTGTTGATCACAAATAAGATCATAGGTCAACCATAATCAAACATAACAAGTCATAGGATCAATGGTCAATTATAATCATATAGCAGGCTTAATTAACAGGTAAACTTACTAATGACATGACCAACATCTTAATTCACAGAAGTTTGGAATGGGTTGCTTGTCTGGAATTTTTTCAGGCCTACCAGTGACTGCATAACTGGCCTAGGATCAAGGGTCAACTATTGATCAAAGGCCATCTCTAGAGCTGGCCCTGCAGTGGTTGTTTGCTCTAGGCAGGTTATCTTTGTTGATTCGGATGTTCAGGTCTCACCAAAATTCTGCTCCTCATTCTCACTCTCACGGACTTAGGCATCAGAGACATTACCATCATCTCTACCATTTCCACTCAAAAGCAAATCTATTTGTTTTTCCAGAGAATGAAAATTGCAAATAACACAACATTTTGATAGGAAACTGAACAGTGTATTAAGTGCACAACGTAAGTACGAAAGGGGACCAGATGTCTACTGAAGAGGTAAAAACAAGGGCGACAACACAACATATTCCAATATGTGATAAGTCTTGTTTGATAGTACCCATTATATTAGTGGCATCAGAGTTTGAGCCCTTGAAAGATTTCATAATTAAAAGAATTGACAGCAAGTTGAAAATAAACAATACAAATTTTCTTCTTTTTTTTTTTTTTTTGGAGAAGTGTTTGTTCTATTCGGTTACTGATTTAAACTGTTGCAGATTTAAATTCTGGTGAATCTTTAAGTGCATAAATTCATAATTTTCCACACCTTTGAAATATGAACACCAAGATTCCGGTGAACACCAGAGCATTCAATGCACAACAATATCCCAAGATTAAGAGATGCCCAATCAGGTTCAGGAGCACTGCACTCTGCACAAAAATCATTTCCAGGAATTTGCCTGAGGATTGCAGAAACACTCTCGGGTTTATTGGCTTTGGTGTCATACTGTAAACTGCTATGGCTACTTGATGATTGAACATCAAAATAAGCACCAAAATCAGTGTCATTGCTGTCGAGATGTTTTGCTCTAGGATCTGACTGCAAAAGATGCAAATAATTCTTGCATTCACAATCTAGTTCAATGTTATAGAGTGAGAACAAAAAATAAAAATAAAAAGGTAGTGGAGGATTCAACCTGATGCAGGAAATCGGAATTTAAAAGCGATGCAATAACGCCTGTTATTTTGTTTGTCCAGTCCATCCTGTCTGCTTCTGTTTCAGCCTAACAAAATTGCAGGCCAAAAGATAGCAGAATGATTGGCTTCAAACATTTTGCAATTTATTTGAAGGTAAACAAAAAATTTATAATGAAAAGTGAAAAACATAAGTTGCTGCTACAGAAATTTGTAATCTCTATAGTCTACATCCCCCTATTGCAACAGTATAATACAGATAATATCAAGTTGCTATTGTCAAAAGCCTCAAGCCAACCAACTCCTAGAGCCATTGAGACTGTCTGATCAGCAACCATTGTGCAACCACCAAACCTAATTTTTTAAAAATTTCCAATGAGAGGCATTTAATTCTTGGTAACCAAAAGAGACCAATTATGTTGCCAAAAGAAAAAAGAATATTACAAAATTAATGTCATTGCATAGCTCTAGTCATAAAGGTTGCATTTCATGCGGTTAGTCCAAAGCAGACACAATTTTCTCTTTTCTACTCTTTCATCAGCAGCATTGAAGAGTAATACAATGTTTATAGGCTGCACATACTTTTTCAGTGGTACTCAGTGCTCATATGTTAAAAAGGTTTGCTTTATATTAAGTATCATTGTTGCTCCAATTTTGTACCAATATCTATAGACTTGGACTACGTGCCAGAAACACACATATAATCCAGCATAAACTTATTTTCAGTCATTCCAAATTGTTACACCAATCCAATAGCATTTCCAGGGATCTCCAATTTCAGGGTTTCAGGAATAACTATTTCAATGCAAATTCACAACAATTGTGAACCATAAATGAATATCTACACCCAAGAAATAATTCACCTGCAATGTGTAAGTTTTCATAGGAGAAATTATTCTGAAGCACAGTCGTAGATCTATATCCTCTGCATCCATCTTAATAGCTGATGTACGCAGATCAACAGTACGGTATCCCAGTGTTTCTTCATTAATTGAAGATGACCTATTATGCCTTGTACGGAATCTACTAAATACACCGCCATTATGTTCAGCAGAACCAGTATAATGATGAAGAGAACCCTAAAGAGAAACCGATAATATAAATCATCAACAGTGGTTCTTCATGATTATCTACTGAAAATATTGATATACAGAAAAAGAGCAGAACAGAAGAAAAAAAGATAGCAAGACATACACATTGGAACTGTCATCAGCAAAGAATCAAAATATTGCATACATCTCCAACATTAGATATCTAGTATAATGATAGTGAGAACCCTAAAGAGAAACAGAATATAAAATCAGCAGGTCTTTTTTTAAAGTTTTTTGTTGGTTTCTTTAGATAGAAAATAAAGAAACTTATCCTAGGGTATGAGTTGAGCTTATAACATCCTTAAAACAATGTGTTGCATATAACGCTCCACTGCAGTACAGAAAGCTGGAAAAAAAAAAGTAGCTGCTATTTTTGTGAACAAATAAACAGGCTATAGGGTTTAGTCAACGTTGATACTATCTTCAATCTACTGACCCTTTCAGAAATAATTTTTCCTTGTCAACAATAAACATTGCTACTTACTAATTAACCTGTTACTTTATTATTTATAGCACAACAAAACGATCAACAAATGCGAGCATCCAATTGCAAAAAGACTTATAAAACTAGTGCAGACAAAACATTTGAGACCATTGCAAAGCCAGGTAAGATACATTGATGGAATAAGTTACAAAACATGAATAATCAGAGACCTAGTAGAACAATATAACATACCGTAGGTTTGACACCCTTATTTGTGTAATAATACAAAGTCCCCTGACTATTGAGTACAAAGAACCTCCTCTTCCAATCTCCCCTCAGATTTGAGGAACGCTTTAAGAGATATCCTTGTTTGATTGTCTGGACCTATACAACAAAAGGAATTAAATGAGATAACTTCCCTAGAAGCACTCGGTAATGAGGTAAAACATGATACAAATGCAGTAATGAGGTAAGACATGATACAAATGCAGTTTAAATATTTATAACAAAGAGATTTGCATCAAAAGGGTATGCAAAATCCCAAGGAACTTTGCTGCAGTTGCTCAAAATGCAAGAAAACACAGTTACTGACTTCTCCTCTCGCAGCAGACTGCATAATTGCTTCTATGTTTCTATAAGAGCTCGTACCACCAACATTAATGCCATCAGCACTTGTTGAAGTCTCTGGATCAACTGAAGCTTGCAAGTTGTCCATCTCAGCCTGGGTCCTGAATTCCTGAATCCGTTTTGCTAGTTTATCTTGTTCAATATTGGCCAATTCTTTAGATTGTTGTGCATATGTGAGCACCTGTAACAGGGAAATCAGCTCATTCATGAACTAAATAATGTCTTCCCAAAGAATCATTAGTTGGAGTTATGGAAATTTTTCCTTTTTTCAGGTTTCTAAAATTATGGATAGAAAACAGAAACTGTGTGTATTAATACAAAGAAAGGGATTACAAATGTAGACCAATTGTCTGGAACGAAGGAAAAAAAAAAAAGGGAAGAAAAACCAGAGAAGGGTTCTTTTTTCTCTCTTTTTAATAGCAAACAGAACATGTATTAGTGCTGTAAGAAAAGAAAAGGGGTGGGGGGAGGGGAAGGGGTGGGGTAACCATAGCTATACAAAAGGAGACAAAAATATACACTACATATGAACAGCCCCCAAAAGAGCTCCAAATTGATGAATGTAAATACATACAAAGTTAAGTAAACATGCTCTTACAGCTCAGCAACTGAAGATGAATTTGATGCCTGGAGAAGGGAGTCAAAGATTTGTTTGACAAGGGTAAGGAGAAGCAAGAGGTCAAGAACAGTGGTGTCAAGAAAATTCTAGTGCAGTGTAGTCTTAAGGGGAAAACCAGGAACCAATTACATACCAGCAGAAATTTTCAAAGACAGGGCAGATGCTGAATTCATGAAGGTCAAAAAAAGAAGCCTAGGTGCAGTTTTGGTAGAGACATATCCAGCTCTTGCTCCAAAGCCAGGTATTGGGTTAGGAGGGGAGTTGGGACAGAATGTTGGATTATAGAGAATCATAAGCTGGAATGTTAGAGGGTTGGAGGATAAGAGAAGAATTAGATCAAAGAGATGTTGCATAAGGCTGAGGCTGAGGTTTTGCAAGAAACTGAAAGAGAAATCGATGAATAGAAAAATAATGACTTTTTGGAACTCTACAGGGCATATGTACCACAAAGCAACCAAGTCATTTTTAGGTTCAAAATCGGTTGGATGGAAAATATTAGCAGCAAAAGTTTATACCATACCTAAATAAATCTATAGCCATCCTGTTCACACTCAATTCACACCCTGAATATAGAATAAATTTTAGTATACTCCTAATTGGAATAAAATCATCAATACATGGACACTAAATCTTACAGTAGGTAGAATCTTAAGACTTACAGCCCATTTGGCCATCCATAAATGTGCCACACATCACACAAATCATGTCAAACATGTTCAATGATGGAAAACCGAAAAGGACAGCAAATACTACTTGGACATTTTGAGGGAAAAAGGAACTGGGCAGGCAGATGATTTTGTGGATGATGTCACCATATCTGAATTTATATTCTACCATGAATAAAATAAAGTCAAGGCTTGTAAATATTGTACTCCCCAACAATTCCTCTGAGTATCTCCATTTACAATATATTAAACTAATATATATAAAGTAACCCATGGTTTTACCTGGTGGATATATGGCTCAATTTTGCTCAACAGATCATATCCCTACAACAAAATAAATAAAAAATCAGTTAAACTGAGCACATTGAATAAACACACCAAGAAGTAAAACAGGTTAATCTAATGGAAAATAAAAAGGAAAAGCAGACCAGCTTGAAATATCTCAAATGGACATCCATAATTGCACTTATAGATTCCAAGAACTCATACTTCTTTTTAGCTTCTATATTCATGAGTGCACTAACCTGCATTCCTTAAAACCATAGGGAGAATGTCATCTAAGCAAAAAAGGATTGAAGAAATTTATGAATAGCAAGAAAGCAAAAAAGATTTGAAAATGTGGTAAACATACTAAATTGAAGCGGCTCTTCTCGAATGCTGACTTCGAGTTCTGTAGATCCTGTCACCACAAACAACAGTAACCTCCATATTTTTGCATCAATCATGTTTCATAATCAAGACGGAAATAGATAGAAAAAGAAAAATGCCTGCAATTTCATAAACAACAAAAAATAATGCCTCAAATGCTAAATCATGCTATTTAGGGAATGGATGGTACCATTTTACAACATTTGTTTTTCGTTTTCATGATCCAAAAGCAATTAAAAATATCTTAGGTGGAATTATTTGCAAAATGATTCCAAAAACAACAAAAGCTTATTTTTCAACTTTTACAAAGCATAAGCCAAAAACATCAACAATGACATTTTTCATGTTTTCTCCGTTTCAGTTCAATGATCTCCTATCTGAATCATGCACTTTCTTTGACTCCCCTAATCTCAGCCAAAAAAGAGTTTCTCTCTGAATTTCTTAAACATCCCTTGGCCAAGAAATTCCTTCCAATCAAAATTAAAAAAATCACTAAGTAATTCAACTAGTTAAAAATCAATTTCAAACATAGTGCAATTACATGCCAATAACTAACAACTTTGAATCTGGCGAAACAATTGAATGTGTCTTTCAAAAACTGGGGTCACTAAAATATCTCAAAAAATACAGAATTTTGTGTGTAGGAACGAATGAAATGATCATAGACAAAAGATAACAGAAAATGATATATTAAGGCTATGAAGAAAACAGAAGTGAATAACAGTGGCTGCAAAAATGGCTTGTTGCAGATAGGGAGCGCCATCTGTTTGTAAGAAAGGGGCAGATATCACAAAGTTTCTCAAGAAGCAGTCCCTTCAGATAATGGTAAGAGGAATTGAAGCATTAGGAACCTTTGAAAAGTAGATAAAGAGTTCTAGACTCTTGATTTCTTATTTGCAGAAGAGGCCAAAATAATGTAAATAAAATACATGTTTCCCAACAATAGCCACCAAGTTCAACACTCAACCCAACAAAATCTAGCTCATTGAAATAAAATATTCCATTGATCACAACTTATATGATCTTATCAACCCTTCATCATGCACAACCAACACCAAACAGAATAAAATGCCGCTGCTTGCCACCATGGCTTTGGGAAAAATTGAATCAAAGGGTGGTGCAAAATTTTGAACTCACCTTCATAGATTTCATTGTTATATGATTATTTCATCAGATTGCAAAAGTGTAAATAATTGCAAAAATTTAATAACTAGCAACCCATTGTCTTTGCTTTTGGAAAAGGTAGAAAAGGCTAAGACTATGGACATGTAAAGTGCTTGCTTTTATTATAGATGATTTGGCAAGAAAGAAATAGTCGTATCTTCGAAGATCTTCAAGACAAGAGAGAAGATGTCATTGGGTTATTGGAAAAAATTCATCATATTACTTGTCTTCAGCCCTCTGTCTCTAAGGATTTTGAAGAAACTTCTCTCTTATTCAACAAACTTAATTGGGAAGGGATTGGGTTAATTTTGCTTTTGAGGCTCCTTTCATCTTCAGTAAATTTTGGCAGGGTATATTGTTTGGGGTATAGATTTGCTGGTTTTCATATTTGATAGGTATCATTTATCAAGCTTTTTTGGTTGCATTATGGACCTCTAGTTCACTTTCATATCTTCTTCCCTTACTTTCTAATAATATTCTTTTGTTTACCGTCAAAAATATGTGTTTTAAGGAGATTCATTCTAAATAATTTTTACCATCATCTATAACTTAGGAATTGTTACATTTGTTCATCTTGAGTTTGTTTTACCCAAAGAAGATGGCTGACACTATTGAATTTGTCCATCAACGGAATTAAGTTTTGTTTTACTCAAAGAAGATGGCAGACACTACTGAATTTGTCTGTCAACAGAACTAATTTTGTCCAAAATCTTACCAACTGCACTGTTTATCCCCGCAAAATTAAGTTGGCCTAACTAACATTAATGCTACCTCCCAGATTTAGAATTAGCTTCCAATGCCTCTGCTGTCACTATGTAAAATTGGATGTCTGAAATCAACATCATTGTAAAATCACATATTTACCCATCACTTTAAAATTTTTCCAGTATTTGTTTCTCTTTCTTTTAATTTTAATATTTTGCAAAGGACAGCTGAATCACTGGTTCATATTTTGTAATTTCCCCTAATGCCTTTTAGAATTAATAAAAACTGTTTGTCTCTTGTGACAGGAAAAAAATATAAATAAAAAAGCCCAGATAGGCTGTAGTCCAAGAGTTCGTGCTAGCTAAGCAACTAAAAATAAACAAGAGCATTGGAGACACATATTCAAATCAGCAAAAGAATAACAGATGCTTAAAACTACACAGTTTGACAGAACATACCTCTTCTAGTTCTGCAACAATGTCATCTCGTGCATTCTTCTTCAAAGAGACAAACTTTTCACGGGCCTAAAAATGGATGACATTTAACAGCATGTACTCACACAAGCACAAGAAGGATATGCCACAAAAGATGGGCCCAAAATCAAAAACACCAAATAGGATTATTTAATATAACAATAACGGATTCAACATTTTAGTATCATATCCCAATTCACTACCAAACATTTTGTGCAAGAAGGCATCTTCATCAATGTCTTGTGCTTGCAACAAAATGTGTGATATGCAATATAGTCAAAAGACGTTATCAATTGCAAATGAAAACAAATATCAATGGGCAAAACATTAGATAATTTTCAAAATATTGTCATCGCATTAAGTAAGAGCCCACAGAGATGATAGTCAAAAGAAATCTTTTTCACTTTGACTTTTTGTTCTTCTATTCTATTCTTTTTTCCCTCTTCAGCAGTGGAGTACAAAATTGGGCAAAGTGAAATAAAAAAGGGCTAAATAAAGGGGGGAAGGGTTTACATAGCTATGATCAGATTTCCACACAGACAACAAAACTATGTTCTCTAACCATCCTAGCTATCTACATTAAGAAAACACTTGGCCGGCTTTACTTCAGCTAGGGAATCTTGTCAGATAACTCAGGGCACCAAATTATGATTTACATATTTCAAAAATGTCTTCATCCAGTAATAAACTGCAGTGGTCATCTCATTTGATCTTGTGACTTGCCATAATAATAAATAAACGCAAATAAATCAGCTGCAAAGAATGTGAAAGTTAGTTTTCAGATGCATTTAACACATTAATGGTCAACGTTTTGACAGAGCAATCCCCACTGCCATTAAAGCAAGAAATTTTCTACGACACTTCGGTTTAATATCTATCCAACTATGCGCATGAAGATATATGTACATACAAAAAAATCTTGAATGAAATTTCATTATCAAATTCCACAACAAAAAATAATTGAATTTTAAGGAGAAAGAAAATTTTTGTCCCAAAATACCTGATCATAAGCATGTATAGATTTGTCAAAGCGTCGGCGGGATTCCTGCATGAGGAAGGTCAGCATATAAGGGACATAAAACAAGTCGCAAGGATTGTCTCGCAACATAGCAGTAAGAAAATCTGGGGAAGGAAGGTCAGCATATAAGGGACACAAAACAAGTCGCAAGGATTGTCTCGCAACATAGCAGTAATGAAATGTGAGGAAATATTGTAAATGTAACAGTCGTCCGTCCCTTTCACATATTAAATAACTTCTAGAAAAAGAAACATAAAAACAAGGAAAAGAATTATTAATTGAGCTCGAGAGATGCAGTAAATAAGAGAGAGAAGCCTGAAAAGTATATGTAGTTCTTCATTAACACATCTAATCATCATAACTTCAACCACAGTATGCACAATACCTACATCAGGGACATAATCAGAAAGGTAAGAACTTAACCAGAAATATCCACAACCATTAAACATTAGAATTTTAATTTTTTTCCTAATAGCAAACAAAAGAATTTTAATATGTACTGTTCTTCCCTTTTCTCATCCTTTAGGTATTACTTTTTTCAACCTTTTTTTTCGATAGGAAATCATTAGCAAAGAAAAGACATACACAAAAGTGAACCAGAGATCAACAAGCGCATGAAAAAAGCCCATCTGTGAGGCAAGAAATACTTTTTTCTAATTATACTTACGTATGATGAGGACAATAAAACTAAATCAAGAGAAAGCCTGCACTCTCTTTCTCACATGTCTTCCTTTTTCCTTTTACTTTTACCTTTTTTCCTTTCATTTTCTTCTGCCAATAAACATGATGGAGGCTTTAAGAAAATAGCCTCATATTCAAACATTAGACCTAGTAAACTACAAGTTGGTTTCTGAAGCTAATTTAGGTAGAAATGAAACGGATAGAAAACCATATGCTAAGCTAGTGTATTTTCATTTGACATAAGTTGCTCTCACAATAAAAATAACTGTAATATGGAAAGGGAATTACCAAGAAGCATCATCCAATTTCCATAAACCTTTTTTCCTTGGTACAGTTTTCCAAAAATATAGACCCATAGTGTTGGATAAATTCAGTTCTGAAGACCAACTACCAAGCAGCCATGTTGACAGGTTTATGGCCCCCAACAATTTGAACAATCACCAAAAATACTAAATGCCAAACCTAACACCTCATCAAGGCTAATAGTTGTTTGTATATAAAAAATTAAAAAATAAACAATACATATTCTTAAACTGTTGATTTCAACCAACTAATAGTTCCTTTCATTTCCTTTTCTATTTTGTTAAGAGATATACCTTCAAGTTTAATACCAGGGAAGAATATCTAGAAACAAGTAAAATTCTTGCTGAGCCTTCTGTCATTAGAAGAAATAACAGCAATTACTAATAATGAAGGAAGATTATTTTCTTGATTCTAGAGGATGAGTCTCTTTGCTTTTAATGAACTTCTCTTTTCAAGCATCACTTGAGCATTGTAATTGCATCTTATTTATATTAATTCTGATTTTCTTAGTGTACCAGCAGATGGGTTCATTGAGTTACTTCTTATATCGTTTACAATAGGATTATGCCTATCATGAAACTCAAAGCTCTTTCTGAGTGTAAATTAATGCAGCATAGCACAATATCTGAAAATAAGTAAAACCATCCAAATTCCCACAATCATCAACATTATAGGTAAATCCTCACGAAGTTGTACATCAAAAAAGACAAGAAGCATAGAGGGTAAATACCAAAAAGTTGCTATTCTATAACAGATATTGCGAAATAGAGAACTACCTTTGCATCTTGCAGATCAACAGTCAACAAGTGCATCAGCCTATCACTTAACACGTGCTCAACCTGTGACATATATTGTGTCAGAAAACACTAACAAAATCATATATCTCATACAGAAAATCTATGATAGCAAGAGAAGGACCCTCTTTTTGGTCATACTTAAGGCAACCATTATATGGGCTGCAACCAATTGAGTACTTTCAAGATTGTAGCCTTTCAACGAATAATTCTATAAGGTTCATTTCTTTGATGTTAATGTACCAATCAACGCATGATTATCCAGCCTCCTTACGTCCCAATAACAAAGTTATTCAATTCTTATTGGTGTGGATGGAAAGGTGTTGAAGTATGATTGGACAGATAAGAAAGTTTAGGATCCCCCTACCCAACCTGGTGGTTTAGGAAATGGGAGGCTTGCTTCTTTCAATAAGGCCATGCTTAAAGCATGATTGCAATGGTTTGAGGTAAAAAGAACCTTGGAGAAAGGTTGTCCAGTAAATATACTAAGAAATGTTGTTTGTTGTCTTCTGCTTATGTCGGGGAAGTTATATAGGGTAGTACTTCAGAAGGGCACTCAGAGTAGTCAGCATGAATATATCAAATTCATTGTCAAAATGTTTAGAGGGAGAAAACCTCGATAAAAATGTTTTCCCAAAATTATTCCCCATTGCAAACTGTAAAGACCACTGCCTGATATTACCCTAGTGGTCAGAAGGAGACTTTCATTAACACCAAGATTATCAAGGGAGCTCATGACTTTCATAGGCATGTTGCATTATTCTAGGTGCACTCAACCATAGATAAACATTTTGAATGGGTTTGGAACGTAGATAAATAGTTTGGTCATTTATAATCATCTTTTTGTGCATAAACCTTTTGTGAGAGACCTTTAGTTCCTGTACCATGCAATGTTGGGCTTGGGTACTGCCTAGATAGAAGTTGAAGTTCCAACTAATTGTATACAATGCTTTGGGAGGAAGTAACGAACTTGAGTGCCCTATTATGGGGTGTCTTGTGTGAGAGTAAAGGAATTATTCTTCTGCAAGCATCAAGCATCAATTGCATAAGATTAGTTACTTATGGAATCACCATGGTCAAAGTAATACTCCACTTTGTGGTGTAATTCTAAAGAGTACATATTTTTAATTAATGTGTAATCATAAACACTGAAGAGCAAGTTCAGAAAAGAACAAAAAGTAAGCAATGAAAACCACAAATTTTTGTGAAACTTAGGAAGAGAAAACCAATTATACATAAACAAAGTTCTGCAAGAACAAAGCCAAGCCAGTTAGGATGGGTTACAAAGACAAAAAGCACAAAAGTGTTGTGTGTCTCACACTTATTATCCAATATACTGAAGAAAAGAACTTTCATTAGATGCCAAATTGAGCACTCACTTGGGACCGAAGAAGTTCTTTAAATGTAGCAAGCTCACGAAATGCATTAATGAACTTGGACATGACCGGACCTGGCACAAGGAACCACATAAGAAGCAAGTTACATTGTGCCCTTCTTTACCAGTGTTGTCAACCACAAAAGAAACATGTGCTAGAATTTTCCATCATTCAGTACTATTATCTTTGAAACTAATTTCAAAAATGATATTTACTTAGCTATCCACAGTAATTGGAAATGGAACCCTCCATATGAGGTAACAGAATAAATTCTTCAAGAAAAGAAAGAAAATACACACCTAGGAGGAGCAATCTTAAAACCACCCATCTTAATCTTGTGTGACAAAAGTTCCACCCATTCAAATTAATGGATGACCGGAATATAAAATTAAAGAAAGAAGAAAGGGAAAGAACATAAATTAGAGGGAATGAAAGAAGAAACAGAAAGGAGGGAGGAGAAATAAAGGACTAGCATATCTGTATTTCTCCAATTCAATCTTTAAGCCTGTTTCAGGAAGGGAGGGGTGTGGTAGTGGAGAGAGAGGAGATAATCTATGAAGGCCTGACTGAAATAAAATGAGAAACCAGATAGTGTCAAACAAGAAAACCAAATTATACTTAGTGAAGCTCCAAAGATCACGAAAATAAAATGATTCATAAATTCTATAACATCTAACTCTGCCAGCTATGCACCTTATTCCATTTTAAACAAATGTACTGGACCAAATACAAGGGGGCTGCTATTGAACCACTAGATGCTCCCTCCTAACCAACATATCCACCTTGCAAAAGCAACAGGCATAACAAAAGAATTGGAAAATCATTGACCATATCTTCTAATCAAACAAACAATAGAGTGAGACACCACATACTGTATCAAAATCTCTACATTTAATCCTATAACACAAACTCGTAATTAGCGAACTTTAATAGGATTCTCAGCTCTAAGAATATGACACATCCAAATGCTCTGACAAGGAAGTACAAAATCCCTAACAACCTAAAGGACCTTGTCAAAAAACCTAACATCAAATTTATTATTCATTTACACAGTTGACAACACACATCTTCAACAAAAACAACACACACACACCAACCCAAGTAATTCATTGCAGCACCTTCTTTTTCCGGAGCCAAAGCAAACAAAGTATGGTTAAAATTACCGTTACAATGTACAGCTGTAGATATTCTCTATAACTAAAGTTTTCTGTATTTATCTACGAATTAATGTATTAGATGTCAGATTAATTGTATAGTGTACTTTTCTTAACATAGTTTTGTGTATCCTGTATAAATACTTGAGATACACAATAGAATTAATTATGCAGTTGGTTAAGTTGGTGTCAAAGAAAAAGAAAGGAATCTACATAGCCTTCCTTTTTTTTCTTTTGTAACTCTAATTCCAAGGACCTGCAACAGCCACCATCTCTCTTCTTTGTACTGATATTGCTTGTCTTCAATACCTAAACCTAACCTTAAATCCTAACCACCACCCAGCCGCAATCAATGGTTGCCAAAATAACCACCAATTCTTCCTTACTAATCGAAATTTCCTTTGACAGCAAGAAGTCCTCCATGATAACGTTCATGAAACTTCTTCACCACTTCCTATTAAATAAGATGGTGCTAATTAGTGTTTGGTCCAAGATTTTGAATATGCATATTGCTGGTAGAAAGAAGAATGACTATATCACAAGGAGAAAGGTTTCACCTGCAAAGGATGACCCAGGCTATGATGAATGGGAAGCTGAAGATACCCCAGACAAGCCTTCGCTTATCAATTCCATTATGGATAATATGATGTCATACTTTGTGCACTGTGGAACGGCTGAGGAGGTTTTGAATGTGGTCAAGAGGGTCAAGAGGAGCTATCTTGATGTCTTTGATTCTTCTTAGGACTACAAACTGATGAATAAGTCTTTGCAGTTGCATCAGGGGTGGTGGCCTCTTGCAGAGTAATTCAATGAGCTAAACTCAATTTATATGAAACTTGACTATTGAAGGCCAAATGATATAATGTGTGCCACTAATATAGAGAAACAGAGAAAGCATATTGTCAAGGAACGGGTCTATATGTTTCTTGCAGATTTGGAACACAGTTTAGATTAAGGTAGTAATTGGTGTTCTAGCTACCTCTCCTTTGTAGGTCTAGAAGAAGCATATTTCATAGTTCGCCATGAAGCACAGGGACAGGCCACCATGTTAAATAGGATCACTCTAAGGCCTAAGCTCTTGCTGTTCAAAAGAATATTGCTCAGCCAACTCCTTCTACCAACGCTACTTCTTGCCTCTACACTCACTACAACAGTTCCAAACATACAAGTCATGTTTTTTGTGCAAGAAGCATGGTTATTCGAAGTGGTTCACACTTAAGAAAGCTGAGAAGAAGAACAAGAAATTGGCTACGGCTGCTATCACTAACACTTGTCCATCTTCTACTTCTTAAGCATCTCGAGAGTCTTCTCAATGAGGTAATTTTGATTTGGCCTTTATTTCTACTGCTTCTAACACTTGGGTTATTGATTCATGGACCACTAATCATGACTAGAAACTCTTTCATAATTGACTCTCTAATATTTTCACATGTGAAGTATGTTCAGATTGCTAATGGCACTCCTGTGCCAATTACAGGGGTTGAGAATGTCTCACTTTCTCCTGCATTCTTTGTGTCTTTTATTTTACTTGCACATAATAGCCTTCTTTCTGTTAGCAAAATTACCCCAAAAAACCTTAATTTTTCTCTAAACATTCATTCTACTTATTGTGTGCCTCAGGAAAACCTAACAAAGATGACAATTAGCATTGGTAAGGAGAAATGTCTTTACTAACTGGGGAAGGGGTCAAGGGAGTTGAATCCGAACCTAGCCATGGTTTTAAAGTAGAGAGAGTTTGACAAGGAGAAGATCTTTTACAGCATTGTCGTTTGGACATTCTTTTTACTTATTTAGAATGTTTAATCCTAAGTTGTTTAGCAACATTTATGCTTCTATTTTAGGGTGTGAACAGCACATTTATGCTAAAAACCAAAGTGTTCCTTTAAAAGTGAATTTTAATAGAAATTCTATACTTTTTTCCCTGTGTTATTCTAATGCATGGGGTCCTTTCTCTACAATTGCATTAGGTCATAAATAATTTATATCTTTAATTGATGACTTTAATAGGGTGAGCTATTTGTTGAAATCTAAAAGTAATATTATACATGTTATTCCTCAGTATTGCAAAATGATTGTTACTCAATTTTAGGTTTTTCATTCTAACAACAGTCGTGATTTTGTCAATCAATCTCTTAATAATTTCTTCAATCATGGCATCCTCCACCAGACAATGTGTGCTTACACACAAAATCAAAACAGCATAGCAAAAAGTGATTGTTGTCTCCCAAAGGTGGCTCAAGCCTTATGCTTTACCATGCATGTTCCTAAGCATTTTTGGGACAAGGCAGTTCTGATTGTTACTTCTTATCCACTAAATGCCTACTCATATAATTGACTATCAAACTCCTTATAAAATGCTATCCTGATTTCACTCTATTCCTTCTGCACTAAATCTTTTTCCTAAGGTTTTTGGTTACATGTGTTGTGTTAATGTGCAATCTCTTCACAAGGATAAGCTTGACCCTCAAGCTTTTAGGTGTGTCTTCCTTGGTTACTCTAGTTCACAAATAGTCTATAAATGTTTTTATCCTTCTACAAGTAAATACTATGTGTTCATGGATGTTCAGTTTTGTGAAAAGGTGTATTGTTTTTTTGGGTATGTATCTGTGATTCCTCTTTAAGAGAAGAATAGTTATGGTTGTAAGAAAAGAGGTGGTGGATTTCAGGTATGGGAGAGGATTCAGCTATTGTGGGAAAGTCTTTAGAGGCTCTTGATAAGTGGGAAACTTTGGATTCTCCCGTTCTTATGGAGACAAAGTCCAAACCTGAGGAAAGAACAAGTAAAAGACCTTCCCACTTTTTCGAAAAGGTATATGTGAGAAGGAACAAGGATTCTGTTTGGGCTTTCACTTCTTTGAAGTTTAAAGACCACCACACTTTTTATTCTTTTAATAGGGAAATGTTGTTAAATTAATTGGGTTAGAGATTGCTTTATAGGAGTTCTTGGAGTCAGCAAAACTGACATTTGTAAGAACTTAATTCACTTTTGGGATTCTTTGACAGTATTTGCTCGTTTATTTCAGACATTTCTTCTCTTATTTAGTAAATCTTCATATTAATAAGATTCTATATTGTTTCTTAGCAAAAACAAAAATTTTAAAATTCGAAAAAGGAATTGTAACTTCACCATTCCCATTATCAAATCCATCCACCAAATTAACCTTTAGAGCCGACACTATTAGTCTACAAAGAACATCCACCATTGAGGAAAAGAGAAAAGAAGAAAGTGAATCCACTTGCCAATGACATCTAGAGTCTTCAAGCTTACATCTAGGTCTCCCATTAGGGAAAGTCAAAAAACTTAATAGACTTTAAGCAGCTCTTCATCTAATTTCTCCAAATTTGCACAAAACCAAAATCTACCAAACTCAAACTAATCTTCAAAACAATAACTAGTTTCCTAGCCTTTTTATATTCTTCTGCAATCTCTTTTGTGACCAGGAACAACATCCAAATCTGCCAGTGTCTTAGAAAGGCTCCATTGGAATACGATATCTTTCCCCCATGACCTCTCTAAGCCTCCAAGATAAGCTTTAGAAATCTATGACCTTATAAAGCATAGACACTAAGCTACAAACTTGCACAGTGAAAGATGCTCACATCTGTTGTAATCCATGAACATGTTCTTCCATGCATTTGGTATCTATCACCCTTACAATCTTCCACAAGCGGTCCCAAGTCCACAAAAGGTGCTTATAACCATTTCCCAACAATGCCTTATTCAAACAACAACCCCCAACCCCCAAGAAAAAAGAAATTTTGATGCATTTTATTTTCCATAGAGCTTGCGTTTCACAAAATTCTTCTTTTTTCATGCTCAAGAAACAGGAAATATATTTCATTAAGGAACAGAAAAAAATATATATAAAGAGACAACATTATCAAAAAAAAAAAACTGATTTAAATTTTACTCATTACAGAAAAGAAACTATCTATTCAAAGTCAATGATTTCACTTAAATATAAGAGCGTTTGATAAATAAGTTTGTAGAGAATAACTGATAATAAATACAAGGTTTATCAATGAGCCACCAGGCAACAATTAGATACAACCTACTGTGTATAGTTCAAATATAAATAAGATGAAACTACCAGTGCTCATCAAAAAGTAGTAGATGAAGATGGAGACGTTTCAACAAACCTCCTATGGATACACTGACAGGATCATCTTGTCCACCTCCAAATGCTTCTAGGGAATCCGCAAAGGCAGTGTCCCCACTGCTTGCTACTCCAAGAGCTTCCCTGTTAAATATTGAAACAACAAGTTTAAATAATTCCACCATATGCTTCAGATGTGAATAAAGATATTTAATCAGTCCAACGGATTGCCTAAATTTGCTAACATATCCCAGAAATATTAAGAAGACAGTGAGAAAACATACGTAAACTTCTTGCAGCCTTTATGTAGTTTTTGGCAACGATCTTTTAGCTCATCAGCTGTCTCTTCCAGAGAAAACACCTGACCAAAAATAATAGAATATAAGTAAAACCAAAACTTCATTTGAAATCAGATTGAACAGCTCCAAATATATTGAAAATGGCTATTATACAAAAAAATTTCTTTGCATAATTGCAACATCATTAGCTTTAAAAATACCGCCGACAATAAGATAAAAAAACAAGCTGATTCAAGAAAACAACACAAAAACTGTCATTTCTTAAGCCATATAATTCAAATTCGTTCGAAAATTCATTATTATGAAAACTCTAGCCAGGCATTTGAAGATTCTAACAGATTAGTGAGTGTCACGTTACCTGCTTTTGAAACATTGGGGAATCCTCAAGCTCGATAAAGGTAGTCATTCTTAATTCTCTCAGTTAAGAGTTAAAGCTTCTGATCGAGGGAAGAAGAGAGTATTTTGGTAATGAGAACAAATCCGGTGGATCAGCAAAGAATCGTGAGTCGAGATGCCGAAGCGAAATCTTGAGAAATTGACAGGCTAGGAGGGGGAAAGCAGATGAAGTGTAAATAAGACGTTGACCAAACTGACCCCGTAATTTCACTCCGAGTAGAACTGATTATCTTAGATTCCACCACCTTCAAATCTCAATGCTAAGGGCCCGTCAATGTCAATACCAGCTAGAAGAGGCTGTCCAGTATGGAGACTCGACCTGGATATAATACAAATTTGACAAAATATCAAGTACACATTATCTGATTTGTGATAAATAGCCCTCACTTTCTGATATTTTTGAATTCTTACGCAAACTGTTATGAAAGAAGGGGAAAGCACACCCAATATTGGTTAATGGTCCCAGATTTCTTATTTAATCCCAAAGGATGCAAGCCATGGCCGACCTTCCTCTTCTCGCATCTTAGAAAATTTCCATTTTACATTGTGAATTTTACTGTAACTATCCTATTAAAATTTAAATAGAAGATAGTTGAGTGACACAAGTGAAACTTCGCCATCAAAAAATAATACAAAATAAAAGGGCATAATTGATATTGAACACATTGTATCATTCAACTAAACTGGATGGATTTAGAAGGATGGTTTTTCTTCTGTACATCATACCTACTTATAATAGAGTATACCACCATTCATAACCAATCAAAGGCATGGAAGTATTTTTTTTAGGTCGTAATTTTGTGACATGACACTTGTCAACTCTTTGGCATCCAACGATTAAGGTTGGTGGAAGCTACCAATGAGAAAAGAGGGTAATATCTACCTATCAATTTTTGTCGTCTATAAACAACACTTCCTATTGGATTAAACCTCATTTAGCTTTAGTCGAACATGCATTAAAAACCTTGCTAATAAACTCCAGTGAGATAAAACTTAAATGAAGGAAAAAGGTGTACCATGCCCATTTATCCAAACCTATGTATAGTTTTTCTACATTAATAGAATATGCTTTCTTTAATAAAATTTTCTTTTTCAAAATAATAAATATCAATTTGTTAATTTCTCAAAAGTTGATGAGGCAAAATTTTAGTCAAGAGAGTAACAAAATTATCATAAGAGTGTATCTACTTGAAATTAATCTGATAACTTTACTACAATTTATGAGTATAAATATAACCTAACTGATGTGTGTTTGGTTCAACTTTTCTTAATGTTTCCTACTTTAACATAAGCAATACAAATAGTATTGTCTTCTTATAACTTTATTAAAATAGTTGTAGCAAAAGATAAGTTCCATATAATTTGAATAAGATAATGGATCACAACCATGTACATTCCCTGCTAACTTCATATGGTGAAGATTAAAAGAGAGTAATGAAAGTTTGCTTCATGGATCACTATAGTATTGTTGTATTATTTGTAAGTAAAAATATATCTTGACTGTGAACAAATTTTATGAAGGTCAAAAAGATAGTATTTGCATAATCAATTAGTTTTGAATTTTATATTACTTCATTATAACAAAATAATTTCAAACCTATCGTTTTATAAAAATAACAAAAAATACATTAAACATTATTTCAATATTATTGAGTAGGTACAAAATTAAATATGATTAATAAATTCACAGAGAAAATTATATATAATCTAGTATATTGTGTTAAACATAATAAAACTTAATTATTTTAAAATATAGTATTTTTGCATCATCTTCTTTAAGGAAAATGGATAGACCATACAACTAAAGGAATACTTAATGGAAGAGTTTTATCCATATTGAAACATTTTACAATCTTTTTAAAATAAATAGATTAATCAATGAATATTATATTAGATTTGTGCTTGTTCTGCATATTGAGACAATAATTGGTGTCCCCCAAATTCTTTACTTCAAACTCTTTTTTTAAGCATTTACACCTTTAAAACCTTTTTGATCATTTAAATATATTTATGTTTTCAACGTATATTGCTATATCTTTCTTTTATCAAATAATCACTCAAGTGATTGTACCACATATTTTTAGATCATTTCAATCCATATAAAGATCATTATATTTTGATTAAGAACAAATTAAGATTTTTGATTTAGATTCTTTAAGCATTATAAATTATTCAAAAAAATTTATAGAGATATTAGTGTCAAGTAAACTATATAAGTAAGCTTTAACTACATCTATAAGACACATATTAACTTTGTGAGTTTGTCAAACTTATCAAAAATCAAAATATAATTATCTCTATTAAAAAATTATATATTTTATCAAATTCAATTCTAAGTCATTGGAAGAAACTTTGAGCAACAACTCACCCTTTGTTTTTTCATTATGTTTTGTTACAAATTTTCATTAGTATTTAATGAGTTAGACATATTCAATATTTAACTTATAGGTTCAAATACTCTATGTTTAGCAAAAGAAGTCAATAGCATGTTTATCTATATTTATTAATAGTTTGTAAATTATAATTATTTTTCATAATTTGAATAATTATTATAAATAAAAATACATTATTAATAATTACTTTATTACTGTCTCACCTTTTTTTTTGGTATATGCCTAATGTGTAAACTTTTTTTATTTTTTAGTTATAATTGGGCAAATTTTACTTTAAGGACTTATGTTACCGGCTAAATTTATGTTGCTTTTAAAAACAAATGACACTTCAAACATAATTAATTTTTCAAAAGCTAATGGTTCAAAAAAAGGTTTTTGACAAAAATAACGTAAAAATACTTATCGTTCATGTTTAGGGCCTAGGCTTCAAATGGTTTATTTATGCACCCAAATGTAAGTCTTTTTTCTTTAAAAAAAAAAACCCAGCAACGATAACAACAACAACAGCAGCAGCAACCACCCATGAGCCTTTTTTTTTTTTTTTTTTATAATTTTATTCTTTCCCAAACCAAATATACTGAAACGCAAATAGCCCAACAGAGTTCATCATTTCATTCGCAAAAGCCACTCGAGTTTTGGGTTTGCACTACTTAGAACCAAAGCAAAATTGGCGACTTGAAATATGGTGCTGTGATTATAACAAAATCAACGATGAAGGCAACAAAAACTAACGACTGCAACGCTCCTGAAAAATCGATATTCCTAGCATTTTTGAATTTGAAAAATTAAATTTTAGTTGCTATTTCCTTGATTGAGGGTTAGGCTTGCAAAATTCTTGGTTTTGGGTGTTGACTACTTGCATGAGGTGATTGAAAAAATTTGAAATCAGTGTTCTGAGCACGAAGATGGGTATGGGTTTTATATAACAAAATTGTAGAGGGAAATGTGTTCCACTTCGACGGAAATCATCCTTCCCTCGATAATTTTTTTTCGAGGGAGAATACTTGGAAAGTTACAAAACACTTCATTCCTGCAAAGCATTAAACTTTGTTCTGTAACTTTCCAAGTTCGAATTTAATAAATAATTGGTTAATTCTTGTTCTTGATATCTGTTATCTTCTTCTTCTTCTTCTTCTTCTTATTATTATTATTATTATTATTATTTATTTGTGTGGAGTTGAATTGAGTTGTATTTTAAGATTTGTTATCTTAAAAAGGGCATAGGAAAGATAGGTTTTCATTCTTGCACACCAGGTGCTTGTTTAAATGATTAGTTTACATTTATCTTATTTGATATTATGCTCTGCTCCAGCATCTTCATCATCTTGTTGCCCTCTTGCATGTGTATTTATCAGACTCGAGCTTCTCTTCAATTTTCCTCTTGCAAGGTCTATTCAGGTATAATTACCACCTTTTTGATTTTCCTTTTGGGGGAGTCTCCATCAGCTAGTCGTTTCATTTACAAATTGTATTGCATTGCATTGCTTGATGAAGTAGTAAAGCTAATGCTTGACTTTATGTGTTTGATATGCGCTAACCTTTAAAATGTAGATGTAAATGTGGTGAGAGTTTCGTTCTATATTTTTATTATATATATATATATTAAAATTATTTAATATTATAATTATATAATATTATCATATTAATTTATATAAATAAATTTATACAACTAATTATATTTAGATGGTATTAAATTTGAAGTTTGTTCTATAACATAAATGGTTGCATATATGCCCATTATTGAGATATATATACATATATCATTATCATATTAATTTGTATAATTAATTTTGAAATGAAAATAATTTTTTATTAATTACACTAACAGTGTTTTTATGGCAACATTTTCATTGACTTATATTTATTTGTTTTGTAAAGTTGGCATGAATAATGGGCGTTAGTAGAACACGGAAGACACTAAAAAGGGATATTTTCCCAGGATTGTCATATCATTACCTCACATGTGGGCACTTGATTGGATTCGAGAGAAGCTCACCTTGTTGTGGTTGGAATTGTTTGCAAAATCTTGTTTTGGTAGATTTTTAAGGGTTTGGTAGATTAGGTTTTCAGGAATGTTGGTGCATAATGTATTAGACCAGAAGTGGACAGTAATTATAGTTCTTGGTATCCAATCCCGTCCGATTTTTAAAATTTGAATTTGGGTTGATAATTGGCGTGAATTTCAATAATTAGGAAAGGCAAAGAAGATTTTGGAGAGTGAAAGTGATGTACATCAGTTGCATGACAAGCTTTTCCTTGAAGCACAGTGGATTAAATAATTGCAACTAGATAAATTCATGGAGGAGACAAACTAATTAATTTTATTGTAGAAGTTGCATGGAGGAGACAAACTAATTAATTTTATTGTAGAAGTTGGATGCGATTAAATTAATTTTAAAGTGTTGAGGATAGTTTGTTTGCAAGTTTAAAATTTGGGATATGTCCATGTTATATGAGAAGCAGAATTTTTTATGCAACTTTTGGTGATTTTTGCATATTTCAGTACTTATCTACGCAGCATAAATTTGATTTTGGGTCATCTAATGCCAATCATTTAAGGAAGAAGATGGTGCTTAGTATGTGGTCTAAGCATTTGTGCTAGATTATGTAGTCTTATTTGTCATGGATTATGTATCATTAATAGTATGATAAGCTTTTATTTATATATAGTGTAGTAATTTTAGATGATGTCTACATTTAGTAGTTGTAAATAATATTCTTTATTATAACAACATATTTTTTGTGTTTTTATGGAGCAATTGACTTCCATGCAAGTAATGACAACATTAATTAAAATTTATCAGTTTTCAAGTGTATGTTTGACCATGAAATAGCGTCACTTTAATATTTGAATATTTTAATTCTCACGTAATATCAAAACTACTAATATCAATAAATTAGAATCACTATATAAATTGTAAAATATTTTTTTATATTCATCTTAATTATGGATTCTTCTTGTCAAGTTTGTCAATTCCTATAGTGCAGCCACATTTGTTTAGAGAATTGAAAACAAAACTCAGGAGTTGAAATTTATACTATAAAGAAGGAACATACACCCATATCCCTCATCTTACATACGAAAATACTTGCTCAAACAATGATATAATTCATACATGATAGCCAACCAAACTTGTAAAAGGAAAACAACATGAAATACATAATGTAAATTCTACTTCGAATACAAATACGATCATGGTTCCATTACAAAACTTATAACATATTCAGATACAAATTCACTAATAGTGTGCTCTGTTATTTTTGTTGTATCTCAATGCTTGAATGTAATAAATAACGGCGTAAAACCTTCAAATGTAGCAAATTGACTATTTATATGAAAAAAATATAACATTTATATCGCTAGTTACATCAATCAGACCCAAACGCCAAATGGATGAAAGCACGCAATATCTGTATACAATCTTCACTTTAACATTAAATTAATACGAATTTTTTTGACATAAAGAATATAGTTCATTGATGAGTTCTTGATGGCTTATATTCCTTCATACAATTAAACTGAAATTGCACCGTTGCAAGCCTCGTTTTTGTCTAGTGAGCTCTCCCATGTTCCTCCCAAGCAATCATCAAATTAACTTGTTCCATCTATATAAAAACAAGATAATTATTAGACATTCATCTCAAAAATGATAATAAAATATTATAAAAAATATAAATGTCAAATAATCGAAGAAAATTTAAAATTGAAATTGATCACTACCTCTCTTAATAATTTTCATCAAGGGAGGTATGAAAATCCTCAAGGGAGGTGTGAAAATGTCAAGGGAGATATGAAAATTGTTCAAGGTAAGTACAACAAAGCTCTCTCAATGATTTTCATACTTCCCTCGATGGAAATCATAGTGGGAGATACAATTCACTTTCTTCCTCATTCAAAACTAGCCAATTTTCTTTAACATCACACGTTAATACACATGACATAGAATGTATGCACACAAGCTAGCTTGAACACATTTTTAAGCCTTTCTCATGAATAACTAAACCTAAGTCAATAAAATCTAGTATAGAAATCACAAAAACTATTGTAACTTTGCCAATGTTAATATTTGCTTTGAACTTACTTGAACAAGATCTAATCGTCGTGATTCCAACACATATGAAATTGTTGATAGCTTTAGTTTTAGTTGTTCTTAGTTTTCTTTGCAAAAGAATGAAAACCAAAAACCCATTTATGAGATATACAAAACAATACCTAGTGGTATTTTTGTCTAAAAGCTTACATTTGGCCTCAAATACAAGATATTTAGAACCTAGGCCATAAATACTAAATGAGGGGTATTTTTAGACCTTTTTTTTTTTTTTTCAAAAATCCTTCAAAAAATATAGGTATTTTTATTACTTGAGTACTATATTCAACATAATCCTAATTTTTCAATTTTCTCTTCTGATGAATAAAATCTTTGAAACTAATTAATCTAGCACACTTATGGAGTGTAGTAGATGAATCATTTGTTGCCTTATAATTACAATATTCTCAAGAACAATTACTTAGGTTGTTGTATTGATAACTAGAATATATGATTTAGTCATTTATGTATTATCAATGAATGCATTTGATAATTAATTTAGCTTGCTAAAGTTTTATTAGCCTTCATATCAAATTGGTTAATGTGAGGATCAATATGAGATATAATAATTATTTTTGAAAAAAATTTAAACCTTATTATAGGAGGCATTTTCTTTTTTCCTAATAGTGAGAAAATTATTTCATCAAAATAACAATTCATGAAGCATTGGGCAAATATATTACTGATCAAGGTTTTAAAATATATGATAATATAAAGTAAGTTAAAATAAATATAAATTTCCAAACGACATTGGGGTCCCATCTTAATGTATTGTAAAAGTTCTATAGAAACATATAAAGCACAACCAAAATTGTGTAGATAGAAAATATAAGGTTGATGACCAAATACAAGTTATAATAAGAAGTATTGATGTTAGACAGTAAATTTAAGATGAATTAATGTTGTAGCATGCAAAATAAAATATTCTCACATAAAAATTGGTAATGTAATGCAATTAACAGTAATGTTTGAGCTATTATCTAAAGTCATCAAATGTCTTAAAAATAAACTAACAACATTATCTAGAAGTATAATCTTAATCGAATAATTAGAAAATTATGTTATTAATTTGATAATTTGTGCAAGTTGTCTTATAAATGTAACATTACGAAAAGAAAATAAATAAACACATGATCAATGAACAAATGCATCAGTTAAAACCATAAAGTAGCAAAATAGTCTATAAGGTGGGTGAATAAGCCCATAGATATCTCCTGAATTCATTGCAAGAATGATGATGATTTAAAACTAATTTTATAGTGTACCATGTGAGCAAGAAATAAAAATATTTTCATTGGATAAAAAATTTTTTTAATTATTTAACGAGTGTCCATGGAAATTTCTAATGATTATATGCATCATTGTAAATTTTAAGTGACCAAAATGATCATGCAATAATATAAATATATTTTATCAATGAACTTCTAGTTTATTATTACATAACTCTCAATTGTAGTAGAATGATTGTTATGATTCTTTGCATCATTGTGAACTTCTGATTTTAAGTTTTGTGTATTGAATTTTAAGTTCATTTTTAATACATTTTAAATTTTACATTATGTGCTTCAATTCAACATTATCTTTGCCAATTTTCCATTGATATCAAATTTTGCACATGTTAAAATTTATGTTAGACGTATTTTCAAATACCTCCTTGAGGTTTGGCAAAATTGATATAAATACAAATTTTTATAAAACTAATATAAAATATTCCTTAACAATACTAGTATTATGTTTGATTATTAGTTAATTCACTAAAATAATAAAATGACTAAAATAATCTTATGTGTATAATTTTGAATATTAATAGTATTTTTTATATACTCCTTAGATTTAGAAAACTAATAGAAAATATCTAAAAAAACTATTTTCAAATTTGACATTTAATTTAATTTAATAATTATACATAAATTAAGTGATAATTTTAATATAATAATATCATAAATTATTTACTTATGTAGAATTATGAATCATTTAATTTGATAAATATATATAAAATTATATGATATAAATATATATAAATAGGTATTATAAATTACTTGTATAAATTATTTTGCCTATTGTGAAATATTTTCACATCTACTTTAATGTGTTTACTAACCCATCGAAATTCAAAACCATTGAAGTGTTTACTTGATAAAATGATAGTAGAAATAAAAATAAAACTATTAAGGTCCACGCAAATGGGATGGGAATTTAATTCCCAAGGGGGTGTGAGAATGAGATTATTATTCATAAAATTGACTATTTTATCCTCACCTAACAATATAATATCTCATTTGATTTTTTATTTTTTTGAAAAAAAATATAAAAGCCAAAAATCAATTAAAATTATTTTTTTCTTTCCTTTTAATAAAATTATTTAAGCCTACAAAAAGTTAATAATAATTAATATTATTTTTATCAATATTTTTATAATTATTATTAACAAAATTATTATTATTAATAAAAATAATTTTTAAATAATAATAATGGAGATAAAATTTAACTAAAGGCATTTTATTAACTTGAAATAATTTTTTTATTCCAATTTCGATTCGTACAATTGAAGTAAACAATTTATTCTAATTTTCATTTCCCAATCTAATTCAAGTCCATTCTGATTCCAACTTATTTTGATTCTAGCCTATTCTTATTGCGAATTAGTAAACGCACTATGATTATAAAAACAGTTTAATGATTATAAAAATATTTTATAATAGTTAAAATAATTATATACAAATAAAAAATTTATAATACCTATTGATATATATTCACATTATATAATTTTATATATATTTATTAAATTAAATGGTTTAAAACTCTGCACAAACAAGTAATTTATAATATTATCATGTTAAATTAACAGTTAATTTATATATATTTATTAAATTAAATTAAATTAAATATCAAAATATGAAAAATAACTTTCAAGTATATTTTTTATTAGTTTATTAAATTTCAAGAGAGTTATGTGAAAATATTATTACTATATAAAATTATCATATAAGATTATTTTAGTCATTTCATTATTTTAGTAAATCAACTAATAATCAAATCTAATGGTATTACTATTGAAGGGTATTTTCTATTAATTTTATAAAAATTTATATCTATTTATAATTGCAAATACTCTATTTATTTTAGAAAATTTTATTATATATCTCTATTAAAATTTGTAATAATTTTATTTTGTGGTAAGTTTTGTAAAAATACACATTCATATCCTCTCTAACCATAAACTGATTAATTAAAAAATATATATACCTTTGATTTGCTTATTCTTTATAAGTAAAATGATATATTTAATCTTATTTAACTTTTAGAGTTTATTAGATATATTTTATAAAATAAATAAAATAATATTTATCTAAAAAAATTTAATTACATATATGTACATATTAATTCTTTAACAAATTAATTTAAAATTACTTAATACTCTATATCAAATTTATAATTTATATTAAAAAATAATTTTATTATACAAATTTTTAAATAGTATTAATCAATAATTGTAAAATATTCTAATTTTTATTACATAGAGCATTTTTATACTATAATAATTGCATTATAAAATTCTAAGAGTATGATATAAATTATTATTTAACTAATATGATAATATATTAATAATATTTATTTTAAGTTAATTAAAATTTTATATTATTAAAGTTTAAAATATAAATTAGTACCTAATATAAATAAATTCAAGAACAAAAAAATTAAATAAGAATGATTAAATCACAATTTAAATTATAAAGAATAAATAAATTAATGGTATATTTATCTTTTAATTAGTCAATTTGAAATTAAAAATGAGGTAAATGTATCTTTTCATAAAACTTATTGTAAAATGAAATTACAACAAATCTTAAGAAAATATCTAATAAAATATTTTATATTAATATCTAAAGTTTTGGGTATCGCTTTTTAATTCCATTTTTAACATTTTCAAGTCTTGTATTTATTGTAGCAAGAATTATAAAATATATTTCAATTTTAGTCTCGCATGTACCAACTCTTCTATTGGTTTCAAATTTTGTGTACTCATTCGACAAAATATATGTTACAGTTTTAAATTTTGTGTAATATGTTTGTAGTTCAATTTTAAAATATTTTCAGTCTTGCACTCAAAATGTCAAATATTGCATGATCTATTTCAAGTTCCATATTATTGACACCAGCTATTAAATACACGTAATAACATTGTTTAACGCATCTAATAGCACAAAGTTTAATTTTTATGTTGAAGGTATAATTATTTTGTATCCATCATTTAAATTAAATTCTATATTTAAGGCATCAACTTTGCTTTAAGTTGCTCGTCCAGTCCTGTTAGAAGGCTCGCATCAAAGAGTTACAGACGTTTGTTTATACTGCCTCCTATATTATTACAAGGTATACATTTACCATATTTGAGGAGAGAGTAATTTTTCAAAAGGGATTCTCCTTGCTTTAAGTCATCGATTGTCAATTTTTCTTCTTCTTTCTTGGCTTTTTACCTAGTTGCCATGGAATCAGTTCGGCTTTGACCTCGGGCTCCCATCAAGTTCATAAAAATTTTGATTAAGCGCATAATACATACTACATGAGCGTCAGCTACGACTGGAATTGGAATTAGTACAGGGAAAAGGAAGAGTATTAGCATGGTATAAATACAAAACGAAAACAAAATTATACATGAGTTGATTGATCGATAGACGGGGTCATCCTTTGCCTCATGTTTGGTTACACTCGGAAGACATTTTTCTTTACAAGCTTCTTTCTGGCAGGGGGGCTAACCCACCCAAATAACCTACCTCTTTTCTCCTCTTTGCGTATCTGACTAAAATAAACAACATTCAAATATCAAATACAGTAAGTTACAGGAAGCCTTCCATCACATTTCTCTTGGCAAGGCAGAACAGGATAGATTGACAAGGTGATATATAATTATCACTAATTAATTTATGTCCTGTGGATTTGAAATGATATGGTTTGATATCACCCCCAACAAATTTAAACTCAGGAGCTATTGTTCTGAATTGGATGTGAGGCGCAACTGTCTTCAATGGTGGCCTGAGAGTTCAAGATCTTTCTAAGAGATCGATATTGCAGGCGAACATTTTCACCACTTCCAATAATCTTGAGCAAGTACCTGCCAAAAAATGTAACGCTTTGCCATTAAAACGGTCTCAGAATACTGTCTTTTATCTAAAATTGAAGACTATAAATAGCAGTGAATGTGAGGTAAAAGGTTTGGTCTGCCCCACTTACCAGCCATTGAGACATTGAGATGTGATGACAGCTTCCTTCCCGACAAACTTTTCTGGTGTCCTCCTATTTCCCTGTACAATCCAGTAGGCTCGTACAAATTCTCATCTAAATGAGTAGAAGCACTCGTGGTCACGGTGACTTTAGTGTCAAAGAAACCAAAGTACTCACCTTAATCAGCACCTTCTCGTTAACAGAAAATGGATACTGTACCCCCCTATGCAACCCATCCTCAGCAGCAGCATCTCCATTTTCCTTGACATAAATGAGTAACAACGTAAACAACTTCTTCCATGCAATACAATTTCACGAAAATATTAACAAATGGCATCACTTTCCTATCAAACTATCAAACAAGCAAAAGAAATACGGTTTCTTTCACACTCAAAATACATGTCCCAAAGCTTGAAATTATTTTTCAAAACATCACAATTTTATTAGGGAATTTTGCTTGGATCTATCTTTCAAAAAACTTTTAGTAACAGTCAATTTGATAATAAGTTTGCAGAAATGCACTCCTACATCAATTCAGCTGAAATGATGATATAAGCCAGTGCCATCAAAATTACTTAAACAACATGAATTTGCCAACTTGTATGAATGGACATTAAGGCCATGCAGGCATGCACTAAAATGCATATGTATCAAGCTTAAGTTCAAGAAACATAAACCAAAAATGGAGCAGCCTTCTGACATCTACCAGTTATACTGGAATAGTCACACCATTGGTTATTACTAATTCCTTCCAAACACTATGTCAGGTAACACAAGTCAAAGAAACTGGGCCAACAGTCAGACCATGTGACCACAAACAATCACCAATATTTTTTCAATATTTCACCTTGTCAAGCTGTATATATTGTTTCTTCACTTGTACCTACTTAAAGTATCTATTTCTCTATATGTTAATAAATATGTTCACAAGAATATATGCACAACCCAAAATAATAAATATACTAATAAAACTATATGCAGAATGCAAAATCTAAAAACACTAAGACATTGTAATATCAGAAACTTTGTCTAACTATACCCTATTTGATCTTCTCACTGGTTCCATTTGGTCACCCATTTCTTTCCGACGCTTACGTAGAGCTGCATTATGGAATAGCCTTCGATCATCCTCTTGCTTGACAGCTGCAGCAGCAGCTCTAAGAGCTATGGAAAGAAACACAAGGAGAATCAAATGATAAGAGAAGTAAAAAGGAATCAAGGAGGACTGGGTATCAAAAGCTCAAAGAACAAATTAAGCGAAGGGAATGTACCAAGATTAGGGACCAAAGACCCAGTGTCAATTTCTGCATTGCAAAGGGTACATCTTGACTGTGATGCAAACAATAATTGAAGTTATAAGTCTTGTCTCCTTTAGAGGGCATCATAATAAATCATAAAAAAAAAAAAAACATCCAGGGTAGCAGTCCTTTCACCAGAATATACAAATGTAATATATTAACAGCTTAAACCGGAAATCTCCAATCCAGCCTACCAGAACACTAAAACAGTCAAAGCATACAATCTTGTCTTCCTCAATCAGTATAGGCATATCCCATTTAACACATGCCTCCACTCTTACAAGAAATTAAGCATATTTGATTATTTCAGTTACAAATAGCTTTGCTGGTTTTGTCATCAATATCTGATATCAAACACATTCTTGTTTCAGAATTTCAAAGAGATTGTAATTTCTAAATTCCGCTGCATTTTTCAACTTTGCCTGGAAGCACATAGATCCACAAAGACGTATAATCGTAAAATTCATGTGAGGCTATAAATTAACAGCAACATCCTACCGATCAATTTCATCTTTTTGCTTATTTCTACAGAAATTTTAATCAATTCTAGTTAAGAGTACGACACAGGTCAGCAATATGATTAGTTATTTGTGACCTTACCAATCTTTTGCTTTGCCTATAACCTTAATGCAAGAAGTATGATTCAAGGGAAAGAAGATAAGATTTGAGATAAATCAATTGGAAAACTTCATCAGTTTGTACAAGATGATGGTGCAATAAGGGCAGTGAATAAATTAGTGAATTGAAAGGTCTTATCTTTGTTGGCATTCCAATTGTTGTTCCTCTAGGATCAATTTGTAAAAAAATAAGATAAATTCAATCGAGAATATTAGTTCTGTCCCAAAACAACAGTAATCTCATATATCAGAAGCATTACACATACATAAACTCAGCTGCTGCTGGGTTTTCCAAGTCAGGACTAGGTGAATAATAAACCTGTTTTAAAGAAACTCTCTGCAAATTCAGCAAGGCAGACATTCAAATTACCTTTGCTTATAACTTTGGAAATATTTCACTTCAGGATAATGCCTTAGATGTTTGGTTAAATTAATAAATCTAACAGGAACTTGAGTGTTTAGGGTACCCTTCCATTCTTATCTGTGCAGGATTTGAGGTGGCAAATCGAAAGAAGATTTGGTTTTGGGAAGATAATTGTCCTGGGGATGTTCCTTTTTGTTAGCTGTCTCCTAGACTTTGCAGATGGACTCATGATCATGTTGTTTCTATCAAAAATCAAGGATGAACTTTGCTCATCACCTTCAATCTGGAATTTAAATTTTAATTTATCAAGGAAGACAAAGCAAGTGACAAATTTTAAGATCTGCTGGCTATTTTGGATCATGGTTTTGTTGGTGAGATGAGTGAAGATAGAAGCATTTGAAAGCTTGAAACAACAGGCACCTTCTGCTGTAAATCCTATTTGAATTCGTGAACAAAATGATCACTCTCAACAGCTTCTTGCCAGCAAATTGCATCTGGAAAGCTAAGGTGCCTAGTAAGGTGCAATTGTTTGTTTAGGCTCCTTCTCATAGTCGGATTAATACAACTGAAACAACTCAAAAAAGTTCCCCAATCTGGTTTTGGTTCCTTCCTCCTTCATGGTGTGTTATGTGCAAGAATAGTGAAGTGACTACTGACCGCCTCTTTTTCCATTGCAATATAGTTAATAGACTACCAAAAAAACTAAATTTCAAGCTACTAAAGTTTGATGGGCTTTTTCATCCTATTGTGTTTCAGTGCTTATTGAACATGTGTTTGCTTCTGCTTGAGGAGATAGTGCAAGAGTGCTATATACATGTATTGTCTTGGCAATTTAATGGGTTATTTAGCAAGAAACGAGCAGAACAATTTGTGCAAATTCTAGACAGGAAGATTGCAATTTTTTTGGGGATAGATCTTGGTTCCTAACTTCTCTTAAGGCCTCAATATTAAAGGAATTTCATGATATTTCATTTTTCTTCATTCATTTAAATTGCAATTTTGTATAGTTTGGGAACAACTGACAAGCTATGTAGTTTTCAGGAGATATTCTATTAGTTGTGCAATAAAGGGTGCTTTTGGGTTTAGTGAATAGCTTGTTCACCTATTCTAAATATTCTTTTCAGTTAATACCAACCGAAAAAAAAAGGTAAGTAAACAAAAAAGGGCACTCAAATGAACTTAAAAAAAATAAATCATACAGGTAACCATACCACTGGATCCTGCCTCACCAGGTGGGTTAACCCCCTTGATGAGCTCCCTCAGCACATTCATCAGTATGCTTAGATCTATATTTAATATAGGCTTGCTTAATCTTTTCAGCAAGATTGAGCCCTGCTTGTACTGATTTTTGGGTTCTTTAATTCTATTATATATTTTATGTTCTTTATAAAATAATATAAAACCTAGTACTGAGGTTTTGTACAAAAAGGAAAAAGAAAAAGCACAATTGGATCCTTCGTCTACTTCTATCAAGCAGCCTATCTTTGGTGGTAAAGAGCCTTGAGATTTATACATCAAGTTCTACGTTCAGTGGGTTGGTGTGGTAAAAAGCCTCGGTATGGTTGCCCCACTGCAGCATAGTTGCCTTCAGACTGAATAACAGTATACTACAAAATGTTTATCATGCTGTCAACATGCCTATAAGCATCACTAACATTTTTCCATATTACACTGTCACTTTAAGGCTTTAACTACCTTTCTCTGCCCTATAATTCCATTTCTCGACCTACTCTTTATTCTTTTTCCACTGGGTGATTCTCCCAGTAGACATGATCAGTCCTACAAGCAGATCCAGCACAACCACATAATTTTATTAAAGAAAATATTTAAATAGCAATTTTAAAACTTATGTCAACCAAATACATCCCCCTCATAGTTATATTCATATATGGACCTAGCCATATGCTGGACTAGGCTACAAGAACAACCCAGCATTGAAAAAATAAATAACAAAAGAATTTATTCTAAACCATCCCACCGTTTTCTTAAACTTCTATTATTGTACTTTATTATATTTTTTTTGAAAGTATTAAAAACAAAAAATTCAATTTACCATGCAGTCCCTATATCAAGTGTTTGTTATCCTGTCACATAAATTAAATTCAATTTTGATGGCCCCTTAATATGTACTTTATTTTAAAAAAATTTAATGCCTAGGAGTTATTCTTATTTTTACAATTGAGTACCTTTTTTTTTTAATTGTTATTAGGATTAATTATTATCAGAGGTAAAGTACATAAATACTTTAGTGGTAGCAATTGAATTATTCCTTATCTTTTTTAACACTCAGGGCTTTGACACATAAATTTATTAAGAATTAAACATCTCACTAAATATATTTTTTTTCCTCCTGTCAAAATTTGTTAAAAAGAATTTAACTGCCATAAAAATAGACAAGCTCGAAATAGATTTATCGTTATGTCCTTGGACCTTGGTAATATTCAATGTTCTGCTTTCCAAATTTGTCAATTAACACAGTTATTCTTGTTTCAGAAAAAACTTTGTATCCAATTCATAGATGATACTCGGTTGGCTAAATAAACAGCACGAAATTCCATGACATGTATATTCTTTTCTTCACCCATACAAATAAGAACCAAGATATGTACACAATATGCCATCAATGGTTTAACCCAAATGTTATCAACAATTCCAATCTCTTTTAGTCAACTGGTTTTGCAGGTTTAATTGTATGCCTGATTTTGAAGACAAACAGCATACCTTTTACTAAGATGCATTCAGGAGAAAGTAATTTTCAACAGAAAACTAAAGCCGTTTTACTTAGGAAATGCTACACTCTACACAATGAATCATCCTTTGCACCCAGTAAAGGATTGTTATCTCATACATGCAGCAGGCATCTTGATAGCAATCACTTAAATATCGCCATAATCAAGAGAACAATAGATTTTCCTACTCACTGTTTCAATGACTCTTCTCAGCATGAGACCACCAAAAGAATGTCCGCATGAAACAACCATGGCATCTTCAAGGTATGCACCACTAAATACAAAAAATTAAAGAAAAGAGTTCCACTTAGAACTACAATCAATCGTTATGCTATCAACCAGCTGACTCAAGAAACATGAAGTGCCAAGCCCATTTACAAGTGGAAATGCAGAACCATGATGTGACAAATTCAAGATTAAAAAAAAATCACAAATAGAATATTGAAATGTATTTATCCCACTAAATTGTTTAGCATCTTAATTGCATATTTAGGGCTGTCTCATGATCCTAGAAGTGTTGAAATCTGGTATCAAAAAACCATATTACAATATCACAATGTTAAGATGTGCAATTAAGAATATCATGTCGCACCAATCACTTGGTTAAGTAGTAGTATCCTCTACTGAAGCCAAGACCTAGATAAATGGGCTGGAGAACAATAAAGGCATCCTTTTGGTGCAGGAAACAGGAACAAGTTATCTGTTTAGTTACTGACATTTATAATAGTTTTATAAAGTGTCACTAATTGGATATTGAGTAATGTAATGATTTGCAAAACTGAATTGTAGTTTCGTGTCCTTGACTTATTTGTGTCTATGATGAGTAATTAAATCTCTAATATGACCTATAATTGTTTTGATTATTGTTAATAAAATTCTGTGTCTATTTTATATTTAGTGTTGGAAGCTTCAGTTTAGAGGTTACCATACATAGAGTTTTGTTAGATATTTAGTTTGTAAATGTAGAAAAAGCCAACTCTGTAAAATAGCAAAGTTAATAAGTCAGTTAGTTCCCAATTCTTGTGCATGTAGTTTCCTATTTTTGAGTATAACTTCTCCTATAAGAGAAACACGTGTAAAGTGTTTCAATGATTCAGAATATAGATTTTTGCATATCATTCTATATTTAGGAATACTAATGCTGTTAGAAAGAGAGTTAAATCTCAGTATATAGCTTTAATCTTACAATTACATGGTTGATTTAGTATATTTGAGCTGATTATTAGCAGTTCTGGATCATGAGATGCAATGAATGTTATTCTTAAAAAATGCTAGCTTTCCTGTTCATGTTTTGCCATGCGTAAATGAGCACATGCTTGAAATAATAACTAAATGCGAAGATCTCATGGCAGTTTAAACAGTAACGGAAGGCAAGGGGTTTGAGAAAGAGCATAGAGAAAAGAATGAACTCACGATAAGGCATCTGAGAGAACGCTTCTTAATGAAGGTTCCTTATTCATATTGTTTTGGGCTACCTGTTATCACGTTGATGTAATCAAATGCATGTTTACAGATTGCAATTTTAAAGTGTAACAAATAAACTTATGGACTGAATATAGAAGTTACAAATTAACATGCGGATAGCAAACAAAGATGTATGAAATAAGTTTAAATGTTCATATGTTTCAGATAATGCTCCTCTAATAGAAATGTGCACTTTTTAATCTTTCTACAGCTTTATAAAAAATAACAAGTGATGAAAATTGACTAATAAAAGACAAGTCAAAACTTGGCATCCCGAATGTTTATAATGGACACCATAAGGCTGAAATCCTCCCTTAATTAAGCAAAGAAATGAAATTTGTGTCTTGAAAGGACTAAATTTCTCCAAATCACCAGAACCCCAATCCTAACACTTTACAAAATCTAGAAACCGCAAAAAATACTATTAGCAATAATTAGAACAAATGAACTCATGGATAAAGTACTAGGGTTATCATTTCTATACAACCTTTCATGTTCAGTTTTTGAGAATGCTAAAAGATAGAACTTACATAAGGATTATCAGAACGAGTACACAACCCGTCTTCCTCAGCAGAAAGGTCATCCATAAATTGGCTTACAGATATTGGCACATAACTCTGGGGAATGACATGACCAGCTGCTGCAATTGGTGAACAGTCCAATATAGCATTGCCCTGTGGCATGAGCTTAAATACCAGTGATGTCCTGCAGTCACAACACTCTATGGGATCATTTAATTTGAAGCAGAAGTACAATCACAACATCTATATTCAAAGTACATGCATCATGAAAGCCCACTTAAACTGTATTAATTATACCTCCCCCCATTATTAGTGCATGGCACATAATCAGGAGCAGCTCTATATAAAGCAGCAGGACGAAGGCCAGCAGTAGCATGGCTGAGTGCCTTGCCTGTAATAAGTAAGAGATCCCCAGGAGATGACCCGCCATCTGCCAGGTACCAGCGACCATTGGGGTCACAAACCTATGGAAGAAATAATTTTACATATGTAAAGAGATATGCAATCAAAATATACCAAATTATTAACATTAATCAAGTCTTTACAAAATATCAAAAGCTTGAAAAATAAAAGAACATTTTGAAGCCAGCAAAGCACATGAATTTAGCAACCAATTATCCCAACATCTTAGAAAAGCGACACTCTAAAATCAGATTTATTTTGAAATTCTATGCACCTGCAGACCAGGACTGTCAGAGGAAATCATTGTTAATAATCCCTTCTCAACTTCACCATTTATCGCTAGCTTCCCTGCCCCAACAGCCCCCTTTCCATTTTGCAACAAAGCGTGAGAGTAGGTGGCGACAAGCACTGATGAGGACACTTCATTAGCAGGCAATGGCGTATCATCAAGCAAATGATTAAAAACACTGCATTACATAAATTATAAATAGAAATCAGGTATTATTAAAGAGAGAGGTCAAAAGAAGCTCAAGCAATGTGTATCCAGAATAAAGATCCATGACGACCATACTCGCTTCGCAAACGGAGATGTCTTGCTATTGCAAACAAAGCAGCACGAGCTGCCTTCCCCATGCACCTGAACATATCAGCCATACACGGGGGAGATGAGTCCCAATCTTCCAAAGCCCTGTCATAATAAAAACTTGAACTATTTAATTTTGGCCATAGAAAAGGAACCAAAATTAAACTCAAAGCATAAATATGTTAAAAAAAACCTTTGAATAAACAAATATAAGAAAATATTATTGGCTGCTTTTAAGTAACCAGACAGCTCAAAGCCCATGGTAATAAAAGACAAAATTTGTGCAACTAAAACTTGAGTCGAATCTATAAGAGAACCCAATTAATTCATCTTCATACAGAAATCCACTGAACAAAGGTCTAGAAGCTTTTGGCTGATAAGGTACAAACTTCAATAACTCCAACATCAGAATGGATGGACAGATTTCAGTGAGATCAGCATGCATGAAATTCGCCAGGGCTAGAGTAGTATGGAAGTCTTCCAGTTATAAAAGAAGTTGTGATAAAAGGCTGTAAAGCCCAAGGAGGTAAGTTAAGTAGTAAAAGACCCCTTGGATTCAACCAAGAAGTTTGGAGTTCAAGCCCCTTGGGGCAAAACCTGCCTAGGATATTCACATTCCACCAGTTTCTTGGCTATCAAGGTTGTACGGTCTGTAGTCCCTAATTTAGAACTCAGGCAAACCAAAAATGGTCAAGGGATTTCTGAATATAAAAAACAAACTAATTACATATAATGAAAGTCTATTAGAGGTTATAAAAGAATTAATGGCTCCATACTAGTTCCAATTTCAAATCAAGACTCCACCTAAGCCGTTACCACTTGTCTTATTACTCTTCCTTAGTTGTTCCATTAACAAATAGATTGTGGTTACAATCTATTCGAACAAAGCAATAAGCAGAAAATTCCAAACATTGTTCCAAGAAACCTTAGAAAAAATCATTTTGTGTCTGTTATCCATAGTGCTTCATGCATAATTTATTTCCAAAAGCATTGTTACAGCTTCATCCTCCTTCAATGACTGCTTTAACTCTCCAGCTAGCTCTTATTTCCATACTTGTAAATATTGTGTCCTGTTTGGCCAAGGTCCCCAGCTATACAACATTGCTCTGACATATTAGCAAGACCACGTTTTTCTTGATCTTGTCCTTACTAGTGAATTCTACTCCATCTCCAATCTTCCAATGACATCTGCAGCACATGCATGTAGTGAACCATAGAAAATTCTAGTATTTAATCTCTTTCTCAATTGCCCCCTAACGTTGCCTCCACGTTATTTTTGTATTTCTCACTCCAAAAAATCCTATATAATAAAGCATCATTCTTATAACTAAATAATAATCCACCACTCTTCCACTAGATATATATTAGTTACCTAGGTGTTATGTTACAGCGACAACTTCACCTTTCTTAAATGACCCTTTTATCTCTTAAAGAAACTCTAAACTTCAATGTCTCCAAAAGAATATTGCATTTTGTTCAGCCAAGGCCTCTAACTATCCAACTCTGTGTACAAATATTTGCAAAGCTAAACTGTGCCCTTCATTATATCCTCACCAGTGAATTTTGCCTCTTAAACCTCCAATCCTCTAATAACATTACTTCCCCAACATGTCCTTACATTAAGCAAACTTTCTAACATAGTTGTCTCTTTAGCCATTAAACCCACAACTTGTGCATCCAACTTGTCTCAATCACCCATCATCAAGCTGCCCTTCTAATCTATTGTCTTTCCAAGATCAAACTGTTAGTTTGATTCAATAAAAGCAATACATTTCTTATTACTTGAACGTTTGTTCACCATGAAAAGTTAAGTTTGGCACTTCATTGATAAGATTCTAAAACAACATCTTCCATGTTGTGGAGTAAGTTCCTCTCGTAAAATAAATAAATAAATGTAGAGAACAAGAATTGATTTAATAGTGCATTGCATCAAACAAAATAATCAGTAAAATTACATGCTTAGTTGCTCCAAGGAAGGAAATTTGTAAAAATATTTACATACATTCATACTTTTACATAAGGATTTATCATGCTGACCGAAATGAGAAATTAGTGATCCAAGGAATTAAGATGCAATCCAAGAGGCAGCTAAAGTGACTAATCCAGCTTGGTTTATCAACAAAAATCATAAATTGGTATGTAAAAATAATTAGCAAACCAAGGTACTGGGCATCCCATTTATTTATTAAGGCCAAATACATTGTTTTATTTTGCATGGAATCCTTAAAAGTAATTATATCTTTATATTAGTTGTACAAAATTAAAAATCAAAGGAATTATGTCACATAAAGAGAAAAAACAAAGGAATTACAAACAACTAGAAATTTGACTTTCCACCAAACTTTGAGACCCCAACTTAATCTATGCACAATATCCTCGTTAGGCCCAATGAGAGTATTTTAGATAGAAAAATGAAAGCCTAATACAAAGGACAAAAAGATAGGCATTGGGTTTGTTTTAAGTGTTAGTGATTCTAGGATAGGGGCGAAGCATATTCTAGACTTTCCCAAATCAGTTCTTCAAGGACTTTAGAAGTTCTTAGTGCCCACTCACTGAATATCTCCAATTGAAGAGAATTGTAAAGAAGATCAAGAATGTTGGAAGCTATTTCAAAACAATAGTTTGAGAACATTCAAGACTAGCTATAACTCTAAACATTTGCATCCAACATGATGAAAATAAGTAATTCATAGCTCTTCACGCTTTCATATATAAAATGTTAACACACGCAATCAACTTAAAAACTCTGCCGCATCAAGTTTCCCAAATTCAATCGAAAACTTTTATGTACACACTATGATCCCCATTACATTTCTCATGGTCCTCTTGGACACTCAGCAAATTCATCAAAACAAAACAAAGTGTCCGAATGAGTCAATAATAACCCACCCCTTTTGCATCTAATGAATATAGTCTTTCAACTCTAACAACAAATATTTTTGACATATAAAGAGAAATTTTCCAACCAAAAGTCCAAGACAACTTAACACCAACACCAAATGATCAAAAACTAACGATAATGTGCACTCATCAAAAAGATACTCCACCAATTCATAAAAGAAATTTGGAATCAATTTTCTTTCCAATAACACCCAAAAGTGAGTTCAAGGGTGGTATAAAACAGGTAGTATTACAAGTTTTCTTTGTAAAAACATTGTCTAAGTATGCTGTTGAATGGATAGAATCCCTCTTCGAAGTGCTTTTTATTTCTTGCCATATTGACATTAAGCTTCTGGCGTTAGGAATTCCTGTGTGATTAGCATACTCTAAGACCTCTCTTTTTATGCTGACATAGTATATATTAAACAGCAAATAACTAGAGGACAATTTTGTTCTTAATACTAATCATCCTCGAAGTGACACAGTTGGAAATCTGATCCCCTTGAAGGCAAATCATTTACTATGGTTTTCTCTTTACTTTTTTCTACTTATTGACATGCAACAAAAGCACGGTCAGAACATTTCATGAAATGCAATATCAAGCAAAAAGTTCCAAAAACCAACCCAAATTCTTCTAAATTGATAAGTAAATATCCAATAATCTTCTATAAAGAAACTACCTCCCACCGGAATTCAATTCATTAAAAATTGGATTAAAAAAAAAAGTAGCATAGACAGAAATTTACACGAAACAAATCTACAAGGTACAAAGAAGTACCTTCCCGCTCTGTACATATAAAGCCCGCGGCTTCCCTTGCCAACACTCTGTGATTTAGTCCTAAAGTACAACCGGGCCGCTTCAAGCCCGCACCGCATGATGGCTGAGTCCTCAGTCCCCAATTCTATCACCGCCGCATTATGCCTCATCAGCGACCCCGAAAGCGCCTCCACAGCCCTGAGATAGGGCCCAGCAGGTGCCCCATCGTAGGGCGCCATGTCGGATAACCGTACCCTAGGCAGCATCGTCACAGCGGGCTCAACTGAGATGGGGACGACAGGGCCGATAACTTGATCGACGGCGATTGGTATTGCCTGGCGAGGTCCATGGGTAGGGGTGGTGGGTGTTGGGGATCTAAGGCTGGAATTATTGGTGGCAGCGGTGTTGGTGGCGTTGGCGGCGTTACATGGTTGTTGTTGTGGCGGTGCAGAGGAGTTCTGCTGCTGCATCGTGATCATAACCATTAATCATTCTAATAAATCTTTTTAGGGTTTAAGCTAAATTTAAAAATTAGGGTTTTGGACAATTCATCGAGTGTTTTTGGAATTGTTTTTTCTTTTTTGGTTACTTGCTGATGCTGAGCTGAAATTAAATGCGAAATTGAATTCGCTTTGGTCTTCTTTGCCGTTTGCTAAGAGTCGGGGACTCTGCAAGCGAAGAATGAGCCGTGTTGCGTAGCTAATGAAATAAAATGGAATGAAATGAAATGACAGGAAGTTGGAATGCGCTCCCTGCCCGGGTGCTCGGATGTCAACAAATCGAGTTTGGAACGGGAATATTCGAATTCACATTATATTTTGTACAAAATTTTAATATCAAAGTATTAAATTTATATTATTTATAACATATTTAATATTTTATTATTAAATTTATTTAAATAAATATTTAATATTTATTAAATTTATGTACATATTTATAATTTTTAATAAATATTTTATTTTTTATTTTTATTTTTATTTTTAATATTATGTAATTTATTATATAATATAACATACATATTTTTAAATATTTATTAATAAAAAATTTAATCATTTAAAAATTATAATAATTAAAAAACACAATTTAATTACGTATATTTTTAAACACGTACTTATATACATATAAATATTTTAGTTTAAAAATTAATCTTATTTTAAAATTTTTAAAAAAATTTAAATCACCATTTAAAAAATGATATAAAATTGATAAGTATTTTTTATTTTAAAAAATAAAATAACTTTAAATAAAATTAAAATGAGATTTTTATAAAAATAAATAATATTTTCAAAAAAATAATTCTTTTTTATTTTTTCAATTATAAATCTTTTTCACACACACATATATGTGTGCAAAAGAAATATCAAGAGTTAAATTCTAACTCTTAAACACTAATATTGTGTTTAATAATTCGTAATTGAAATAGATTATAATTAAAATAAGTTAAAATTAAAATAAAAATTAGAATAAATTTGTATTCTTAATGTGTGGGTCTCATATATTTGATTTTTATTTTAATCATTATTTTAACAAGTAAATATTAAATTCATTCATATTTTGAGAATCAAATTCTAATTAATAAACACATGCTTAAATGTAAAACAAAACTATCAAATCCTATGGTTCACATTTGTAATCATTTTTTTATTTTTTAATAAAATATTATTACAATTAATACAAAGAGAAAGATGAAATAGGTATATTTAGTATGTTTTGGTATATTAAAAAAATATTTTTAAAAAAATTTAATAGCAATAATTATTTATCTACATTTACTACTAACATAAAATTGAAAATATATATATAAAAATTTAAAATAACACAAAATTAAAAAAAATGAAATATATTTTATATTGAACATATTATAATCAAATTAAATTATATTATAATAATAAAATCAAGCTTTCTTTCTCTCCCTCCTTTCTTCACTTTACTTTCGTAGCTCCTCTCTCCTTTCCTCGATTTTTTTTTATTTTTCTCTTTTTCTCTTTTTTTTTTTCTCTCTTTATATATATTTCTTTCCCTTTTTTTTTTTGGTTATTACTAAAACAAGCTTCCAAATTGATCTAATTCATGGGATTGTCACCAATTGTGCTCGAACCTCGGGCCAGATCGAGCTTGTGCCCAGCATGGTCTCTATTGTGCATGGAACTCAGGCTAAACACAGTTAGGTAGTGTTGCAATAATGATGGACATATGGTCCAACCAGACCTTGCACACTTTACATGTCTTACACACACCATCCTTGCTATGTTTTTGAATTGATTAATCATTTGCTGCTTGGTAAATCCTCTCACGCTTGGGAGCAGTTGGATTAGGAGAGAATTGGGAAGGAAACCAGAGTCCAGAGAAAAAAAGGAAGGGGAAGGAAAAAAATAAAATTAAATGATAATTTTGAATTATTTTATATATTTTCGTGTTAATCAGTGATAGATTATGATAGTTGATTGCAGTAAACAGTATGATATGAATATGAAATCATTAATAAAATATCTAAACATCCAATTTTTTGACAGCATACTTCTTTTTTCTACTATTCAATTTTTTTAATAAAATATTATTATAATTAATATATCCAATTTTTTTACTAACTAAAATTTAATTTTTTTTTTAAAATCAAAATTAAGTAGAATTTTTCATTAGACATGAAAAGTAGACTTTTAGAAAAAATTTTAAAATAATTTTATTTTTTAAAAATTTATATTTACAACCAACTTTAATTCATTCTTATTAAAAATAAATAATTTTAAAAAATTAAACAATATTATTCTCATAGTTAATCCAAACAAAAATTATTTGTTTGTTTCTCATTTTCACCTTTTACTTTCAAACCTATTCTCTTTTAAAACCTATTATTTTTTAAAATTTTATCATTTAAATTAAAAATAATATCGAGATAAAAATAAGTTATTTAATTATTAATATTTTTAAAATTTAAATTTATTTTTTATTAAGGCATAGATATATTATTGGTTGAATTATTTGAGTGAAAAAGATTATGGTTGTTGTGCCGCGTGCACAAGTCTTGGTAAAATTTGAAATTTTAGACCCAAATCATTCCTTGTTGGTAGTGAAATTTAAGTTATCTGGCTAATGTAAATAAAAGGGAGAAAATGGAAGCTATTGTTGCTTTGACGGAGAAGAGTTAGTTGCCGAAAAAGAAGGAAGGAGAAACGTGCGATCAGGCCAAGCATGGTTGCAGTTTTGTGGCGGTGTTCTTGCCTGCCAAAACCCAAATTTATAATTAATAATAATATTATTAATACTACAATATTAATTAAATAATAACTAAATATAAACAATAACATAATATAATTAATAAAAAATTTTAATTAATACACTTAATAATATTTTGTTAATATGTACTTAATAATTTATATAATTTATGTAATTAATTAATTTTGCTTATATATAGTTAATAGTTTTGTTAATGAATTATTTATATTTTATTAATTGTATATTTATAAATTATTATTAAATAATTAATTAAAAATTAATATTTACTATCTAATATAATTAAGAGTTAATATATTATTAATTAAATATTAATTACAAATTATTTAACATTTTATAAATAAATAAATAACCTTAATAATTAATTACAAACTATTATTTAATTGTAGCAGCATTTATATGATCTCAGCTTTTAGTAGTACTAATGCTGCGATTGTAGTTATAAAACCTGATATTGCATTTCTAAAAGCTATGATCGTAGCTCTAACAGTTTCTCAGATTTAATAATATAAATTTATATTAAATAATTATCTCAATTAAATGCTAGCAACTAATTAAACCTACGATATTAACATAAATGCAGAGATTGCACCTCTAAAAGCAAGATCACAGGTTTAATAATATAATAAATTAATATTAATTAATTACATAATAATTACATATAATTTAAGTATATTTATTATTTATTAATTATTATTAAATAATTAATTTAAATTTCATATTAATTATAATTAATATTTATTATTTTACTCAATAATATAATATTAATTAAGTATTAATTATATATAATTACTCAATAATTTATAATTAATTAAAATTATAATATTTAATTATAAAAATTAATTAATAAAAATTATTTAATTAATAAATTTGTTAATTATATAATAATATTTTAATATTTTATAAACTTGATATTCTAAGAATTATCGTAATATTAATGACGATAACATCCTTTATTTTAAAATAAATTAATATAAATAATCATTGGCTACAATCGTAGCCTCCAATTTTGCTGCAATGGCAAGTTTATGTAAACATTAATAATAAATAATAATTAACAATAATCATTCAAAAATAAATATATAATTCCTCATAAAAATAGTTTATTAAAATATAAACAATTGGTTAACAATTATTAAATAGTATATAAACAAAATTATTTAAATTGATAAATTATATAAATTATCAATTACATATGAATTAAATATTATTAAATTTACAAATTCATCAGTATTATTATAAATTTTAAGTTCTTTGGTTAATATTATTGTTTAATTATATGATTTTTTATATTTTGTTATTATTTAATTAATTTTATAGTATTAATACTATTATTTATTTAATTATCAACTTGTGATTTGGTAGGTAGGATTGCATTACAAACCTGTGATCATGCTTGGCCTGATTGTAGGTTTGGCATGATCACAGATATTAAAGATCAAAGGTTTAAGGACCGTATGATTTACTATGATCCTAAGTTTTAGGAATGGCAAGTTTTAACTCTATAATCGCAAGTATCAAAGGATTTAGCTCTTTAAGATTATAAATTTTTTAGCTATCTAAGATTGTAGTAAAGCCATGATGTGTGATATTTACTTGATCAACCAATTTTCAATGACCCAACACTTTTCCCTAACTTCTCCCTCAGTCAAGTAAGCAAACACTAAGAATTATCACTAGTTTATTTATATTATAACAAGTTAAACTTGAACAAATTATTCACTATTTATCAAATTTTTCAACCAAAAAACTCACAAATACAGTACTAACGCCTTATTAATAAAATAATTTTTAAATTTTATAAATATTAATAGTAAAAACTTATATTTTATTTATTTTTATTTTTAATTTAACGATAAAAAATTTAAACTTTTTACGATTAAAAGTGAAAAAAAAAAGATATAAAGAGTGAAAATGAGGGATGGTGATTACAAAAAAAAAAAAGAGTGATTTTTGTTTTGATTATAACAATAATATTGTCTAAATTTTTAAGGTTGATTATTGATAATAAAAATAAATTAAAAATAATTAAGTTTATTAACCCAAAATAAAATTATTTTAAAATTTTTTTGGGAAGGTAAAAGCAAAAACCCAAATATGACCGTGGGTTGCCACAATACGAGAAACGCAGTATAAATATAAAACCCCACAAAATTTCGTGTCTTAAATATCAAGCAAAAACAGCAAAACCCCTGCAGGCAGCAGCGGCAGCAGCCTTCTCGCTTCAGTCATCTTCTGTTGTAGGGTTTTCTGTATCTATTCATCACCGTTACCCCTGATCCGAAAGAAGTTGGAAAGGAATGGCGCAATCGCTGGAATTGTTGTTGATTCAGTTCCTGATGCCGGACAACGACGCACGAAGGCAAGCGGAAGAACAGATAAAGAGGCTGGCTAAGGATCCCCAGGTGGTACCTGCTCTTGTTCAGCACCTTCGCACCGCCAAGACTCCAAATGTTCGTCAGCTTGCTGCTGTTCTCCTTCGCAAGAAGATCACTGGACACTGGGCCAAGCTGTCTCCTCAACTCAAACACCTGGTCAAGCACTCCCTTATAGAGAGCATCACCATGGAACACAGGTTTTTGTTAGCTCAACTCCCATTCTAATTAATTCACATAAACGCTTTTCTATTCAAATTTCTGGGATCGGTTAATTGTATTAATTAGAAAGCTGTTTCAAGCTCATGTATTTAGAGCCAAAGAAAAAGAAATTCAAGAATGCTTCACAATAGATAATCAAGTGTTACTTACGATATAAAGCTCATTTTGTAAATGTTGGGCTTAATTTTTTAGTCTTTTCTATTTAATTTACTTTGCTTTGGGATCTGAAGATGACATAGAGTTATTATGTCTCTGCAGTCCACCTGTACGGCGTGCTAGTGCAAATGTTGTCAGTATCGTTGCAAAATATGCCGTTCCAGCAGGAGAGTGGCCTGAGTTGTTGCCCTTTCTATTCCAATGTAGTCAGAGCGTGCAAGAAGATCATAGAGAAGTAACTCCATAACACTTGAAGCCTTTCTGAATGGTGTATCTTGTCAATTGTGGTTATCTTGTTGCCTTATCTTGCATGATCAAATGGTTTGCCACTTGCCATTGTTTATTATTATGTTTCTTTTTGAATTGGATGCAGGATGCAAAATCTAGAACATCACTTTTTATATTTATACATACATATTGAATTCGTGGTATGTATTTTGCAATATGATTACACGTGGAATTAATATGAATATTTCAGTTTGGTTAATTTTCATTGTTGGGAAATTGTTTCACTATTAGCATAAACATGAAAGAAGTTTCTTTTTCATAGTGTTTTCTAGCTACATATTAGAGCATGATTGCAAGAATGGCAGATTCCATGTACAAAGTGGAAATCAACATCAGTTTCACTTTATTGTATGACTAAAATCTTTGTTTTCCTTGGGTATGACGTGTGATTACATCTTGTATACTGTATTGATATTGCACAATTGTCATTACTATGTGATGTTTTGATTTAAATCACAATTAGGTTTTCCAATTGCCTATACCTGCATCTTTTTCTGCCATAATTCGTTCATTTATCCTTTGAGACTCACTTTACAATGCTGTTTTCTGCTATTTTTGGTATTAGGTGGCATTGATCCTTTTTAGCTCTTTAACTGAAACAATTGGACATACATTTCGAGCGCATTTTACCGATTTGCAAGCTCTGTTACTTAAATGCCTACAGGATGAGACAAGCAACCGTGTTAGGATAGCTGCTCTCAAGTAATGTCAAAGTCTTAAATCAACTTTTCTGCACATTTCAGGGGCTTCTATTGTACTCAAAAACTTATATCTAATGGTTTCTTACAAATACTTTTGCCTGTTTTACCAGGGCTATTGGATCTTTCCTAGAATTTACAAATGATGGGGCTGAAGTGGTGAGTTCTTTTTTTTCCTGGTAAAGAATATGTACTTTGGAAGTAAAATTTTTATGCATCTTGTTTTCAAGGTGACCACCTGTTGATTTCTCAATTTACATGCTGATTTATGTTGATGTTGCCTGCAAATTATTAAGCAACGACTTCAATCGGTCATTTGGGTGCAATTTGCTTTTACCATATGATCTTCACAAGTCATGTATTTTTTCTTTTTCTTTTTTGGTTCATTGTTTCCCATTCTACATTGCAAGGTCAATCCACCATTTAATATAGAATTTAATATTCACATTCTTGGAGATGAAATGCACTAATTTTTGGCATTGTTCAATTCTTAGAAAAATGAAGTGCCAAATGTGCATGGTTATGGACGAATTGTTACACTCGCTATTTGAAGTTTGAAATGTCATTGGTTCTAAAGTGTAAACTAAACTTGTGCTTACACGAAGTGATGGATCTTTATGGTTTTCACTAGTAATGACTTTTTGAACATCTTAGGTTATTTGGATATGCGATTTCTCTATATCATGTCTTCTAAATTGCCACTGAATTTTTATTTTTTATTTTTTTATGTTTATGTTTCCTTGATTTGAAATTTGCTTGGCATTATATATTTCTTTCTTTTTCAGGTTAAATTTCGAGAGTTCATTCCCAGCATTTTAAGTGTGTCAAGACAATGCTTAGCCTCTGGTGAAGAGGATGTTGCTGTAATTGCTTTTGAAATTTTTGATGAGTTGATTGAATCTCCTGCACCCCTTCTTGGGGATTCTGTCAAATCCATTGTGCAATTCTCTCTTGAAGTTTGCTCAAGCCAAAATTTGGAACCCAACACACGCCATCAGGTTAGAACTAATATATTTCTATTTTGTTCTTACTCTAGACAGCCTAGGCAGTTGGGATGGAGTTACAATGAGTTTCACATCTGTTGTAATATTCAACTTGGCTTTCTTTCTGTGCTTTATGTAACATATCAGGCTATTCAGATCATTTCCTGGTTGGCAAAGTACAAATACAATTCGTTAAAGAAGCACAAGCTAGTTATCCCTATTTTGCAAGTCATGTGCCCTCTGCTTGCTGAATCAACTGATGCAGGTGAAGATGATGATCTTGCTCCAGATCGCGCTGCTGCAGAAGTTATAGACACTATGGCTTTGAGCCTCTCAAAGCATGTGTTTCCCCCTGTTTTTGAGTTTGCTTCTTTAAGCTGTCAAAATGCAAATCCAAAATACCGAGAAGCTTCTGTTACAGCATTAGGTGTCATTTCTGAGGGTTGTGTGGAGTGGATGAAAGAAAAGCTGGAACCTGTTCTTCATATTGTCTTGGGAGCTCTAAGGGATCCAGAGCAGATGGTTAGAGGAGCTGCCTCATTTGCATTGGGTCAATTTGCTGAGCATTTGCAGCCTGAAATTATTTCTCACTATGAAAGTGTTCTTCCCTGCATTTTGAATGCCCTTGAGGATGCATCTGAGGAAGTAAAGGTATGTATGGAAAATAATTTGACATGATATCTGTGTATTGGTTATTGAACTATTTCTTTCTGCACAGGAGAAGTCTTACTATGCTTTGGCAGCTTTCTGTGAGGATATGGGTGAGGAAATTCTTCCTTTTCTTGAGCCTTTGATGGGGAAGCTACTCATGGCCCTCCAAACTAGTCCTCGCAATTTGCAGGAGACATGTATGGTATGGAGATGAATCATATGGCTTCCAATGGCTTCACCTAATTAGTTTGAATTCGTGCTGAATTTATTCCCTTTTACTTATAATTATCAGTTTGTGTTATTGTCACAGTCTGCCATTGGTTCAGTAGCTGCTGCTGCAGAGCAAGCTTTCATTCCATATGCTGAAAGGGTTCTTGAGTTACTTAAAATGTTCATGGTACTTACCAATGATGAGGACCTCCGCTCACGAGCTAGGGCTACTGAGCTTCTTGGAATAGTTGCAATGTCTGTTGGGAGAGCGAGAATGGAACCAATTTTGCCTCCTTTCATTGAAGCTGCAATATCTGTAACTGCATTGACATTTGTGTTGTTTTGACTGGGAATCAGATCATACTTTTTGATTCATGTCCATTATTTCTCAGGGTTATGGATTAGAATTTAGTGAGCTGCGGGAGTACACTCATGGATTCTTTAGCAATGTAGCAGAAATAATGGATGATGGCTTTGCACAGGTGTGCATCGTGTTGCTTTCAATTGAACCTTTTTGGAACTTTTACTGGCATTGATGTTCATTTGAAACTTTCTTTCAAATAACAGTATCTTCCTCATGTGGTACCCCTGGCATTTTCTTCCTGTAACCTTGATGATGGTTCTGCTGTGGACGTTGATGGATCTGATGATGAAAATATTAATGGCTTTGGTGGAGTCTCATCTGATGATGAAGCTCACTATGAGCCAAGAGTTCGAAATATCAGTATAAGAACTGGAGTATTGGATGAAAAGGCAGCTGCAACTCAAGCTCTTGGTTTATTTGCACTGCATACTAAGAGTTCTTTTGCTCCGTATTCTTTAACCATTATATTTATCAATGTTCTATTTTTCCCTTGTTACCTATTTATAATTTAGATATGCAGTGCTAAAAAAAAAAAAAAATTATTGAGTTCCTTAATTGTTTCAAGCTATTTGGACGAGTCACTGAAGATTTTGGTGAGACATGCAGGCTATTTTCATGAAGATGTTAGACTTCAGGCTGTCATTTCTTTGAAACGTGAGTATTAATTCAATTTTTCACATTTATTTTTCATTCTCCTAGACCACACACACACACAAAAAAAAAAAGAAGTTTTGTGGCTTAATTTCCTGGGTTGAATCATGACCTGCAATTGTTGTTTTGGTTATTGTAATTATACTTGTTGCTATCTTAGAAGGCATTAGCATAAGAGAAATTGATGTAGATTATTACCGGGTCAGAAAATGTAAACTTCCATATATGCAAAATAATGGTTGTTCAAAACTTAAACTAAGCATTTTTCTTCCGGAGAGATGAATTCTGGGGTGGCCCCACTTTTTCTAATTCAGGGACTAAATACTTTCTTTGCCCTTCCTTTCAAGCCAAATATTGAACATTTTCCATGACAACCCAATGCTGGAACAGAAAGAAAAATGGAAAACAGAAAATGAAGAAACAATAGAAAACTAACAGATGTAGAATAATTAAGCAGTGATATATGAATGTAGCCTTTTGGGGATACCGGGATGTAAAGGACAAAGGTACCTATTTTGATGTGCGTTTGCTTTTTCTAACAACTTTAGCAGCATCTTATGACAATTTATATAATCCTGTTTTCATGTTTATATGTGTAGTTTTCTTTTATGATGCTTTAAATGGCCAGTTGGTCAACATGCTAATCACTGTCAAGCAAGCATGTAGCTGAAACTTTATTCTGGGGTGGGCTAAAAATTTCATCAACTCTTCAATCTTAATTGATCTTTCTAAAGCTAAAGATAAAATAGCATACTAGTTATAACAGAATTACATGATGTTCTAGATAATGACTTGATTCATGAGTTGTATTGTTGAATCTACAATAAAATAAACCCAATGAGACTAATCAACTTGAGAAAGATTTACAAATGATAACCTAGTTTAAACTAGTCAAGTAGAATGCAAATTTTCAGAATTCCTAACCACACATAGAGAATTATCTTTTCCAGGGACCAGTTTGTTTCCATTTATGTAATATGAAAAATTAAATTTAAAAAATGGGAATTTATATGAATTTTTCTACATTGACTTATTATGTATTTGTACTACATATTTATTAGAGATTCATTTTTTCCACTCAAAGTATGGCCCAGCCAATCCACCCATTGGTTCCATCTATGCTGACAAGTTATCTTTCTTCAATTCACATGTTATAACTGAAGTTGGCTGATATGAGTCATACTTGTGTTAATTGATTTGTTCCTGCAGATATTTTGACAGCGGCACATGCAATCTTCCAGTCTCAAAATGTGAGCCTGTATTATCATAATTTTTTCTGCTGTTAATTGGCTAAAACAAAATTTCATTTATAGTTTTCCTTGTTTGGATAAGCTAACCTTGGTTTTGATGCTAATTTCAGTCTAAGTTAGCAAAAAATTGACTAACATGATACAATATTCTCTTTCTCTGCAGGAAGGCCCAGCTAAGGCTAGAGAAGTTCTTGGTAAGACACTACTCTGAAATGGTCTTCATTGTATCAATCAGTTGGCCAAATTTTATGGTAGTAACATAATTGAAATCGGGTTCTTTGTCTTTGCAGATATGGTGATGAATATTTTTATCAAGACTATGACTGAAGATGATGACAAAGAAGTCGTTGCTCAAGCTTGTATGAGCATTGTTGACATCGTCAAGGACTATGGCTACTTGGCTATTGAGCCTTGTAAGTTTGATTTCAGTTGGCTTCATTTTACCCATTAGTGAAAAGTCCTTCAGAGGCCAGTTAAATGTCTTACTGTTGACCTGAATTTGATGTGACTTGATCTTAGATATGTCTCGCCTGGTTGATGCAACTCTGCTGTTGCTCCGTGAGGAGTCTACTTGTCAGCAGTCAGATAATGATAGTGATATTGATGATGACGATGACACTGCACATGATGAAGTGCTTATGGATGCAGTTTCTGACCTTCTTCCTTCATTTGCAAAGTCAATGGGTCCTCACTTTGCACCTGTGTTTGCAAAGCTATTTGACCCTTTAATGAAATTCGCGGTAGGTTGTTGAATGATTGTTTTGGCATATTCTTCTCTCATCCCATCTTCTCGTTCCCATATTTCTTATTTCAGTATATCATTAGTTTGATTATTGGAAAGTGCAGAAATCTTCACGCCCTCTACAAGATCGGACCATGGTTGTTGCTTGTCTTGCTGAAGTTGCTCAGGAGATGGGTGCTCCAATTTCAGACTATGTTGATGTAATTTTATTTGAAACTTCGTCTCATTAATTTTTGGTATTTCAAATGGATTTTGTGAAGAATGCTTCTAATTCCTGAAAGTTCGTGCAATATTTCAGAGGGTGATGCCCTTAGTACTCAAAGAACTAGCATCACCAGAAGCAACAAATAGGAGGAATGCTGCATTTTGTGTTGGAGAGTTGTGCAAAAATGGGGGCGAGTCAGCTTTAAAGTATCCTTCTGCATTTATGTTCTACCCTTCTTATGATTTCTGTTTCATTTGTATCAGCTGTAGGTTTCAGGTGAGGAAGTGCAATGTATCTGTACATTATTTATCTTTAAAATCTAATACTCAAGTGCTTGCAACTAGTTTTTTAAGGGAATTTTATCCACTCCCTAACCATTCATTGCCATGCTGTAGCATTTTTTTCCTTTTATCAAAATCAGATACTATGGTGACATTTTGCGGGGGCTATACCCATTATTTGGTGATTCTGAGCCAGATGATGCGGTCAGGGATAATGCAGCTGGTGCGGTGGCAAGGATGATAATAGTGCACCCGCAGTCCGTCCCATTGAATCAGGTTAATTTTCATGTTCCTTCATTTCATTTCCCTTTTTTTTGAATGAATTCTAAATTATAAATCTTTTCACTCCTTGTGTATTTTCCTCTTCTGTGGTTGTCTGCTAATTCTCCTGGTCATTTTTCTTAGGTCCTTCCTGTGTTTTTGAAAGTTCTTCCACTAAAAGAAGACCGTGAAGAATCAATGGCTGTTTATAGTTGTGTTTCCACTCTGGTTTTGTCATCAAATCCACAGGTTCTCTTTTTTTTTTTCAAAAAAATGAGTTATAGTTCTCATGCACTCAAACATTAATGTTTTCTACTTGCCATGTCTTATGAATATAAGTGACATCTCTGTTTTTTTGGGTTTGGTTTTGTTTACCTTTATGTACGTGAATAGATCCTCTCTCTTGTTCCGGAGCTGGTTAATCTTTTCGCTCAAGTTGTGGTTTCACCAGTAGAAACAACCGAAGTGAAAGCTCAAGTTGGCAGGGCTTTTTCGCATTTGATTTCTCTCTATGGCCATCAAATGCAACCATTGTTGAGTAACCTCTCACCTGCACACGCTAATGCCCTGGCTGCATTTACCCCAAAAAGTTGATGCGTGATTGATTTGAGTTGATAAGATAAATATAGCTTCTTTTCCAATTTTTTTACTTATGTTTTCTTTATCAAGTTTATATCTGAAAAGAATGGTTTGCTCGTGGAGCTTTGATTGGGAAGCCTGAAAGCAGACAGGAGATCAATATCCTACCAGGTATGCCTAATGGCCCTTTGGGAAAAAATAACTTTATTTATTAAACTTACAGCTTTATAACTTTCTCGTTCGATTTTCAAGTAGCTTTTTAACCACTATCCTATGTCATAGAGTGAAGAGTATGATAATCGTTACAGAACATCCCAATGAAGAAAGCTTGCATATCTAAAGCCTAAAACAAGTAAAACCATGAAAGTTAAAACATTTCGATATGCCTTATAATAGAACTTTGATGAAGAGTTAAATTTTGTTGGTAGTTTTGTCAAAAAAGTTATGAAATTATTGTACTTTAATCATGTTCATTTGTCAACATAAATGTTTGAATTGCTTGTGTATTAATTAGAAATACTTTGTGCATTTTTTTTTTCAGGTTTTGGTTTTGTTCCTGGTACCACTCTCCTTGTTTTTTGGGTGTGGAAGTTTGCTTCAATGCTAGTTCATATTTATATTATAGTTTATTTTCTTCTCATTATTATTCGTTGTAGCTAGCTTTGTGGTGGTCTTTGTTCTATTTATTTGTAGTGAATGAGTGATTGATTATACATGTCCCTTGTCCCCAACTGGAAATAAAGGTTTTGTTCCTTTTTAATTTTATTTTATTTTTAAATTTTAGAAAATGAAGGTTAATGTCTGACTTACCACCTTTATTTGTTGACAAACTTCAATATATTGTTAATTCAGCTTCACAAGTTCTCGTGTTGTTGTCGCCGTAAAAAATTATCATTGATCTGTGTGACGCCCTAATTTTTAAAAGCTTTTTTGGGCTGAGTTTCTTTTTACAAAATGTATATTTTTAAATAATTTAAAAATGTGCAAATAAGATTTTAAATGAATATTCAATTGTTTCTACTTCTTTTCAATATCAAAACATAGCCATCATTTAATACCAAAGTTTTAATTCATTAATTTTTTTTTTTTAAAAAAATATATACTAGTGATATTTTTTTAACTTGCATAAATGCAAAATATAACAAAAATTCTCTAATTGAAAATTTTTAATTTGCATTAATTACTTTGTTTTCAACCTCGTTTAAAACTTGAAGAGTAAAGATAAATTAATGTTTGATAGATGTAACATAAATTTTTAAGGATTAAGATTAATTTTTAAATTTTAATAATATTTTAATAAATAATATATGAGATATTTTACTAATTAATTTTTAAATAGAATAAATTAAAAAATTATTATTTTATCATAAGTAAATTTTACTTTAAATAATTTTATATATAATTTTAGAATATTATTCTCAAGAATTGTCACTCTCAAAATAATTATGTGCATATTTGAGATATTATTCTCAAGAATTGTTGCTTTAATGGTTAGCATATTTTTTTATTATTATTTTTAAATATCATCATTCAAAAATATTCACGTATTTTCATTGCAAGATAGAATTGTCTAGAGTTATCATTACATAACTAATTATAATCATAATAATTTTATATACAATGAATTGTTTAATTAATGATAATAATAATATTTTAATTATTAATAAAATTATATAAAATTAATTTCATTAATTTCAAAGAAACAATTTAAAAGTTTCATGTTTAAGTACAATGTACCTAATTAAAATTCTATTATTGAATTTACATAGATTAAATTCTAATAAACAATATATTAAAATTTGGTTCAACAAAATATTAATTAGATCAATATGTACATGTTCAGGAAAATTCAATTGCTTGTACTTGAATTTTAAATAAATTAAATACTTATTTTTCAATTTTCAAAATGAAATTATTCTAATTGTATATAACTACAGACTACCTACCTTACAATTCAAATAATTGGTCACTTTACACCTTGTATTACTTATTTTAGTATTTAAAATCACTTCCTAAATAACATTAATTATAATATTAACTAACCCAAATGGTCAACTATTAAATAATCATTTAACTTAAAACTAAGAAATTGGGCAGAAAAAAATTATGTGAAGAAGAAAATTTTTCAAAACTTATTTATGAAAAAATATTAATCAATAAATTGACATTGTAAATAATAATAATAATAATAATAATAATAATAATAATTATATATTGTTCATGAATATATAATATCTAAAGAGTCAAAGTTACTTTTGATTAACAGAATGGTCTAAATCTTACATACAAGGTTAATCTAATTTTAAATAATTATTCTAATCTATTTTTGATTAAAGACCACAAACAACTCTTAATTAGTTACAGATTTATACAATTATAAAAACAATATAACTAATAAACCACCACTTAATATTTAACACAAAACTAATTCTATATTAATCTATTTTAATAATTAAAACCAACCCTCACAAACCCCCCACCCCATTTACACATGTGCACACAAACATTCGTAACAAACAAAATTTTCACATATTATTTTTAAAAAATTATTTATTAAAAAATAACACACAAGCGGGCATATATAGCAAATGAACCTCCAACAAGGTGTTTAAAAGAAAAATTGCTTATAAAAAAATAATTAATTTCCTTTTCAACTAAATAATTAAAACAAAAATTAAAATAGAAAGGAAATATATATATATATATATTAGTTATAATATCATTAACTTATAATTATAAATACGTGCATGTCTACTTCCCTTTCTCAACTTAATCTTGATTTTATTTTTGAACGAAAGGATTTTGATTTGCAAAACCAAATCTCTTTTTGAAAGAAATGTCTGACAAATTCTAGTTTTAAATTGTTAAATGTTAATCTTTTATTCTTTAATGCTCGCATGCTAAACAACACACCAAGTTAAAAGTTTATCAAATGCATTGTAATTCAATTTTCAAAATCTAATTTTATAATCCAATTTCAATTGAAAAAGTTTATTCCATTATCCAACACATACATACATGTGTATACACACACACACACACACACACACACACATTTGTATGTATGTCTGTATGTATGTATGCATGTATGTAATAGTGTATAATCAAGACCAATCTACTACTAGTAGTAGTAGTAGTAGTAGTACACACATATCATGGTTGACAAATAACATTATATTCTCATCCTTTATAAATATTGTAAAAAAATTAAAAAAATATATATCAAAGAATCTTAAATTGATCATGGGAAAAGAAAAAAATATATTTTCTTAAAGAAATGAATTATATTTTTATGCTTAGAATGTGCTAGTTTTTAAGAATTCACGGAGAAAAAGAAAGAGATATTGAAAATAATTGATTCCTTTTATTCATTGTAAGAATGGAGGGGAGAAAATAAATTCCTTAAACTTTCAATTTTATTACTCTCTTATATATTTTACCTTTTTGAAAATTTGATTAGTTTAATATAATTATTTTTTAATTAACTAATTATTTCAAAAATTATTAACATAATATAATTTTATTTTATTTAATTTTATTTTAAAATTAATTTATCGTTATTAATGTTTATTTTTATTATAAAAATTTAACCGCATCTTATAAATTATAGTTATTATTATTTTTATCATGTTTTTAATTATAAATATTTTATATGTTATATATATATATATACATATTAATTTATAATCTACTTATCATATTTCATCCAACTAATCATATGTATTTGATAATCTTAACTTTTGTCATATTAAAAATAATTGTTGATGTAACTATATTTTTATTTTTTCAATTATTTTAAAGAAAAATTGACCATCAAATAAAAATAAAAAATAATATTATTAGTAGTTATACAATAATTTTATAAATATTATTAAAAATTGAATACATTTAAAATAAACTAATTGAAAATACTTAATTATATGAATATTAAGTTTAAATTGTGCTCAAAATCAGTTCATCTATGAAAATTCATATGTAATTGAATTTATGAAATTAAAAGAAATAAATGGTGCATTCAAAGCATAAAGAATGAGTTTTACATAGTTCGATTGCACCATAGAATTATCAAAGAAAAATAAATCATTATTTAATTTTTGAATTATGAAATATATAAAATATTTTAATAAAATAAATATTTTTATTTCAATAAAAATAATTAAGTAATATAATATTTAAGAATATTCAAAAATATATTTGTTAAATATTATAATAATTATTTTTAATAAAACATAATTAAAATAAAAATAATTAAAAATTTAATATATTAATAAATATCAATTAATTTAGAAATAGAGAATAATTTTGTCTAAATAAAAAACAATAAATTATTTTTTGTTGATGATTTTATGATATACTCAAACGATGAAAAACTCTTTTTTTTTTTTTTTACTTTCATATTTTCTTTTTTCATTTTTTTTCTTATTTCTTTTTATTCTTTAAAATAAATAGAGCCTTAATTTTTTGTTTAGTATTTTTATATGATGAAATTACATTGATCATGGAGAGTCAACTAGGTGGTGAATTTGTAGAATAAATAATATTCAAAATTAAGAAAAATAAAAAAAATACAACAATGTAACTTTACTTGCATCAATTTTTTATTTATTTTAGCACTTGACCTATTTTTTTTTTTTTTTTTTTTGATTCAATCCACAAAGTCTAAAAACATGTGGTAATAAGATAAACAGTAACATCAATTTAGATAAAATTTTAAAGATTATAAAAATATATTATTTACTTATAAAATGTCTTATCATTTGAAATAAAAATAGTTCATATAATGTTTATGCAAACAATAATTAATGAATAATTGAATGACAATGTTGCAGTTCCAATAACTACCATGTGTAAGATAATTGTTTGCATTTCAATACTAATAAATAAATAATTAACACTTAATAATTAATACTGTATCATTTGAGATACAAATTTTGCATCTCAATTTGAGAATATTAAAATTCCAACTTTATATCCCAATTTTTAATTTGTTTTTAAAATATGCATCAAATCATCGTCCTTGATTACAAAAATATTCTGAAAAACCATAATTTTCTATCAAAACATAAAACGCAAATTAAAAACAAAAAATAAAACCCACAGACTGCTTCAAGGAAGAAGAAGAGAAGAGGGGCAGAGAGTTGAGATAACAAAAATAAAATTGCATTCTTATACAACTTTACACATACTAAAAATACGAAAACAGAATGCAAATACAAGGCCGTAAGGAATTTACAATGCATTTGAAAAACAATTATTTTCTATACTTTGTAAATACAAATTGGAATTTAAGTAGCTATCTATTTGTAAATCCATTCATTTGCACGGCCTCCAGATTCGTCCATGTCTATAAAAATGCTGACTGCCTGCACCAATAGATAATTATAAATGTTATTGTTGACTAAAATCAACTGGATCCAAGAGCTAACAGGATGGTGCTATGGAATTAAAACTGGAGCTAAGTTCTGCACCATCTTAGTTAACTTAAGAGCAATTTTTTGGCAAAGTAAATAATTGAAGCTGCTAGATGCAGCGTATAAACTACTTTTCAAAACTTCTCTTGACCAACCCCATATGACAGCAATGAAGAACAAATATTCGATACCTATAGTCGATTTCTATGATCAATTACATGCCTAGAATCGGTTCGGGGCATTACCAACAGTGTGTACACATGGAAGACGAACCTAAAACTATGTTCAACATAAAATATGAGTATTAATTTTTCTGGTTATGCCTTTCAGTCTTATTAATGTATCAGACACATTTATTTGATACTCTCATGAACAAAATCTTCTCACCTTTCTTCCATCAGTTCATTCTTGTGTACCTACAAGAAGTCGATTTATGACTAAACAATGGAAGAAAATGCCTAGGATTTGCAACATGTGTTTCCGTAACTTTGGGAAACTGAGTTTTATATGAGAATAAGAGTGTTCATAAGCCCAAGAAGAAATCTTGCTCTTCAGGGCTCAAGATTGATGCCATTAAACTACAATGGATGAAGATGAAGCAAACAGAGGTACATATTGTTCATGACTGAGAACTATCAATCGAACTGAACAAGTAGTGTTTTATGGTGTATTTTTCTATGTCATTCTTTGACTGATTTGTATTGAAGGAAAGGAAAATGTGGTGTAAATTGCTTCCAAGGTTCAAAAAGACGAGTATGGAGGAACTTCTGTTTATTGTGTTGAACTGTGTGAAAGTATACAACATGTATACTGAGGGATGTTGATACAAAAATGGTTGCTCAATGTAATCAATAGTTGGAAAATGGATTATGCCATTTGGAAGTGCAAGGTGCAACAGAAGAGACAATGTTGCCAGGACGGTCAACTATGTCAAGATTGGTAAATATTGCCATATTTCTAGCAGAATATTAATATCTTATTAAATCCAAAATAACAGAAAATTTAATTTATTAGTTTATGATTTTCCACAAATATGATACTTTAACGCAGGTGATGACAAAGCTAAGCGAGCAAAAAGTGGAAGATTAGTCAAAACTTTCAGATAAACTTTTTATTATCTCTTGCTAACAAGTTTAAAGGTTACTTTTTCATAAAACCATTGTGGTAGATCTGAGTGCTCAATGAAGAATTTAACAAAAATTATAATAACCCATTCAAATAGCCAATTGTCATGTCATAAAATTACCTTTCCAATCCGAGGTCGCTCTTTCAAATTTGCAAGGCTGTTTCGAATATGTGACACAGCTCCCCAGCATTTTAGTGTGTTTGCTACATTATCAAGTCTCAAAATGTACTCCTCTTCAGTCAGTGGAAAGGATCTCTAAACAAAGAAAAAATAATTAATGCACGTTCACACTTCAAAAATTCAGTAGTAACTTCTAGACAAATAACTAATTTTGCTATGGTTAGTATGGTATTGAATTAATGAACTTTTTACAAATCTTGCATTCAATTTTACAAGTTTCATGTTGGGTATAGATCTAAACTTGGTATTGTAGTTTAACCCTTCAATTGAGCTTACCAACTCTTTCATCACTAGAAACAAAAAAAAAAAATCAATGGCAGCAAAAAGAAAATTGCAGATAAGGAGATTGAAGTATCGCAGAGAAAACAGCTAAAGAGACAAAAGAAAGTGGACAAGAAAGCACAGATTTCAAAAAATGAAGACAAACTTGTTAACAAAAGTGTAAAGTAAAATAAAGGAAAGTTAATTGATCATACATGTAACATGTCAACCAAAAATTGGAAGGTTGTCTACTCTCTTAATTCTTAAAAGGAAATTAAAGCCGAGGAAGCTTCAAGATTTCAAATATCTGCAAATTCAAAGTGTTGAAAAATTTCAAACTCTTACAGTATAGAAACTGGTGCTCTTTTTTCTCCTACAGGGAGAATGATGCAACCATAAAATAGTGATTTGCTACTAAATTCTGTGTAGTTTTATACTTTTAGTAACTTGTAGATTTTCTCTTGTGGATCTTTATACAGAATTCAACATATACAAGATTTAAATAATCTTTAACAATTAACTATCCATTAGTGTACAGTAAAATCAATTTATGGGCATTTCCATATTTGAGAGTAGGGGAAAACAGTAATTTATGCAGTTTCTTCATGTTAGAGGCATTTTGGTGATTAGCAAAATATGAGATAAGTTTTAAGACTTTAGCTGATGCTGTGAAAGTTAGAATCAGAAAATGAAAATAAATAGGATAAAATCATGTTAAATATTTTCTCCAGGGCAATAGTATAGTTGGTTTGGCCTCTTCCAGTGAAAGCAAGAGGATAAGAGATCAATTCCCATTACACCAAACATAAAGAGGGTTTATATTGAATTTGTGTTTGTGAATGAGGTGGGGCAGGGTGTGTGGTAAAGAAAAAATAATAATAATAAATTTTTAAAAACACTTTAGTTGTACTTCCAAAATTAAGTAGAAGCATAGCTGTCCCAACATGCCCCTAGTCATATTAGCATAAGAGTCAAATTATTAATAATTATGTTTCAGTAGTTTGGTTTAGAGATATTAATCAAACATTATGTTATTTGATCAGTTATTGATGGTATAAGTGCTTTCTTCAGAACTTAAAATAAATTTTTATTCTGTTGTCATCATGCAATATTTCTTCTTCTACTTCCTCTACTTTCTCTTTCTTAATTATTTTCTTCGCAACTTAAAGCTCAAGCAATTGTTCTACACTTGCTCTTCATGTAATCATATACAATGCAAATCAACTATTTCCTTCAAAATTCAACAATTTCAGCATCCACGGAAGAAAAATGAAACCCTAATCAAATCTTAAGAAAGAAATCCTTTTTAAACACATAAGTTCTGAAAATCCTTAGATTTTAAAGCTACCCTGCAAGTTAGATCTTGCCAATACAGACTATAGTTTTCATACTGAGATATCTTGTTTTGTTTGTTCCCAGGGAGTTTTTGGGATAAGTACCCCGTAGTTTCTTTCAAAATTTAAGAATGTTCATACTGTTTCTGGAAACTTGGTGCTGTAACATGTAAATATTTACATCAGTCCGGTTCCAGCAGGATATAAGAAATCTATTCTAAGAAAACATGCTTACCTGCTCCATGTACTTCCACATGATATTTAGGGCAAGGAGATTTCTTCCCATGAACTCCTACAACAGGCATTCAGAATTAATAATATGAACTGCTGAAAACTATCTGAAACACTCCAATTAAAATACAGGAGAAAATTAAATTGTTAAGTATACCAACTAAATAAAAATGTAAAACAACAGATAAAAGGAATGCTAAAGGTTCCGGAAAGTGATTTGGTGTCCTCCAACAGTAACACAGCAGTTTTATTTTCTTTTCAGCGGTCCTAATTATAGCTAAATGGCAGTGTCCTTTGTGGTGAAATTCTGTGTTTAGAGTCCCTTTCTCTCTTATACTCGTACAAAATAATCATTCAATCTATTTATTTTCACAAGTAACTCACTGACATTTTATATCCTGATCAAACTGACAAATGATGAGTCAACGAATAAATTCAATGTTTCTTGATATATGAAAGCATCATTTACTCATAGAGATAGGATTCTAGATTGAGAATATAACAAATCTCTTCTCTGAGCATAGCATAGCATGGAACTTGAGAAGAAGTGCACAAACACTCAAGATAGAATAATACGTTTAGGGATATCTTGTTTATCATTTGCAAGTTAGCATGGAAGATTAGGATTTTTTTGTTTTATTTTATGGCAAATGGCTCGTAAATCTAATTAGACCAAAGAAACCTGGTGTCCATCATCCTAGCCTGAGCTCTTGAGTTATTAGGCATAACATTTTGGATCAATTTTAGACCATTTCACCTTTGCCTAACAATATTTTGTTTTGTTTTGTTTTGTTTTTTGTATTGTTTGTTTTTAGTTACTCAAAAGAAATTCCTCGGGAATTGGTTAACTAAACCTTAGAATGGTCAACCAGAGATGGCACAAATTATTCTCGGCACAAACCAGTGAGGGTGGTCGACTAGAGCTTCATACAAAATGACTTAACCACAAATGGACAACTGATGTCCAAGAGTAGCCAAAAAAGGTTGACAAATTTAGAAAAATGGAATTAATGGCTAGTTTGAGGTCAACCACAAGAGGTGAATCATGGATGCTCAACTGGTGCCTGTTTGGCACTAATAACGAAGGTTTAAAACAGCTAGTGTTTCACATCAGCTATAAATAAAAGTTCAGATACGACCAAAAATCTACGTGGAGAACAATGCTTGAACATTTCTTAGGCTTCTACATTACTTTTGAAGGTTTTAAACTTGTTAAACAACATTTAGAAGTATCCTAAGAGATTTGAGCCTACTTTTCCCAACGCTTTTTGTTAAGTTGTTATTTGACCTAAAAGCCTAATCAACTACAGGCCCAGCACATGGTATTAAACTCTACTATGCCCCATGACGTGCAAGACTGATATCAAGCATAATTGTCACATCGACCAAACCCCAACAGAGATGGAAGAACAGAAATAGAGACAAATGCAACCACATGGGAGGAACAAAAGACCTCTCAATCAAAAGAGGCTATAATGCCAAGTTGAAATTGATCGATCGATCGATCGATCGAGAGAGAGAGAGAGAGAGAGAGAGAGAGAGACTAGTACATAAATAGCTATAGTTAGATTGACAGCCTTGACCTCTATTTATAGTAATCACGTAAAAGCAAAATAATTGTTTGTCTTCAAGGAGGAAATCTATAAAATCCCCATGGAATGACCACAACACTTTTACCCTTGTCACAAGAAATAAATTTTCAAATAAACTTAAACAAGATAATAAAGAGATATTCTCTTTCACATTGCACATTTATGTCTTGTACACGTCGTTGTCAAAACTTATAAAGGAAGACTTGTGTGTATATGTGCAGAAAAAAAGCAAGCCAACATAGTCATGTGCATTAAGAATGTTAGAAGGCATACTAAAAAGTCATTTCTCAAAAGGAAAAAAAAAATACTATTATGTTGTCAAAATAAGCAGCTCAATATGTTGATGCTACAGCCATCATTCCCTTGAGATCAACATACCTTTTTTATTAGTTGAACGTCATAGGACCTTCCATACTTGTTTCTAATAAGAGTTGCGAGATCTATCCCACTAAAGGTAGAATCATCTGTGCCAACAATTCTCTCAAGATTTTCTCTTAGGATTTCACTATCCACCTACAAAAATGTAAATTATTGTAAATAACTATATGATACTAACATGCGTTGGGATTCAAGTATACATGTCAAGTAAAATGCAGTCTAGTACATTTGCAAACCCAACATCACTACAAACAAAAATATTCTCAGTAATGTCATATCTTGTTCTAGCATCCCCATTGTGAATTAAGAAAAATGTAGCAATTGTATGTAATTAAATCATCAGAAACAAATCACTAGGTGATAATGGAAATTAACAATGACAATTGGACTCTCCAACAAAAAAATGTCATTTCTGCCAAAAGCAGACTACAAGAATTTCGCTCATCAATCAATCAATGAATACTTGCCCACTTTGTGAATATATAGAGCTTTTAAAATTTTACTGTAACGTTATAACTCAATTAATTCATCAAACCTTTTAGTGGAAAACATAATATGAGCATAATGTTAATGGTTTTTGTTTATGTTCACATTTTAGTGCAACATAGCAAACGAAAGCATAAACAAAGGAAAAGAATACGTCAATTGAACTTACTCCTTCTATTTCACCTTTGGGAGATTCTTTCTCATTCATCCCATCTCCTGAGTTATCTGGGTCTTTGTCATCGTCCACTGCACTGGAAAATATAGGCCCAGGTCTCCTGACATTTTGATAGTAATTACCACCAACATGTTGATTGTGAGAGGAATTCAGTCCTTCTGAAGGAAAATGTTGACCAAAATATCTTGAGCATGGAATCCTATTAAATCTTCCTCTATAAAGATGCTCCTCAATTCCAACTGACCAATTAAAATGGTGGCTTGATAAAATGCTTGTCATATCCTGTATTATTAGTGTCATTGTGCAGTTATAACCAACAACAAATATAATTCACATACGACAGTCATGCTATTCCATCCCAAGTAGCTCAAATAAAGAGCTGTTGTTAGTCTCAACTTACTTAAGGCTTTGTTAGCTACAGTTAACACGGGTGTGTCCAACTGATTAGTGTTAACCAAAAAAATTTATGTAAAAAGTTAAGAAATTAACACTCTGTTGCAATTTCGCCCTGTCCTTGTGATGAGAGAATTAAGTTTAGCCGCAGCTTTTCATTATATAATACAAATGGCCTTGTATTTATTATATGTCTAATTTCCTATAAAATTTATCATCCTATTCATATAACTAATAAATTAAGAAGAAATTAAAATGAATAAATAAGCATTCTCTTTATAAAATTCATATATAAAAGTTAGAATCCATAAAGAAATTATGCGAACCCTACAACAATATTTGGAAAGAACAGATAGACATACTCAATCGTTGAGTTCGAACAAAATTGAAGAAAATTTAAAAAGAAACAATAATGTCAACGCGAAATCACACACATGTAATACCAAAAGTGAAAGTGAATAAAGAAATTAGTAGAAAATTTATTCCTGTTAGAACCTGATGGATGATGGGCACAGGCAAAAATTTTAATTTAATTTTAGAATTAACGACTGCATACCCTTTCTTTTCTCAAAAATGGTAGCCTCACACTGCCCTGCCCTGCCAGACGACTTAAATTTTGATAGACAAGAAGAAGCACAATAGAAAGAGGAGCTTGCTTGTCCTAGTGCATTTTCTGGTAATTGGATAAGAGAACACTCCATGCACTACCGTCTAACAACAATCCTAAATTGCATACAGCTCCCATATTTTTTCTTTAATTATGAAAATGTCGACAACATTATCCACATCATAACTTTTATGTACCGTGGCTTTATGCTTTGATAATGATATCGACTAGTGAGCCCCTGTAGGTAAGTTCGGTGATATTTAACTTTTGACTGAATTAAAATTAGATGAATTGGTTTGGATTAGATTAGATTAAATTACATAAATTTAATACAGTAACATGATTATTGACCTAATATTATATTAAATTCATATTTCAATATTTTTCGTTATATTATTTATGTTAATTAGTATTTTTTATATTTTTGTAATATTAATCTTATTAATTAATTATTAAAAATAAATAAAAAAATCAGCAATCACTGTCCACCGTTGATTATTAAGTATTAATTTTTTTTTTTTTATATTACAGAAAATATCATTAGAATATGCATTATATAGTTTAGTGTGGTTAATTTTGAAGGGACATGTACAACGATTTTTAATATTTTTAGAAATAGATTTCTCCAAATTAAATTTTACATTGAAGTATTATAATTTTTATTTTAAAACTTCTACTAAATAATATTATTTTCTTATAAATATAAGTGAATGAGTTTTTAGAAGAGAATAACTTGATTCGATTTTTTATTATAAAAGTAAGAGGTTAAGAATCCAATCCCCTTGTATTATTAGTGAAGAGAAGATTTATTTAATTTATGATTGTGTATTAGGGTGGGATTTAATGTGTGGAAGCTTTTAAAAAATAAAAAAGTGTTTATCTACTAAAGGAGTAAAAGTAAGTTTTTATTAAACCCTTCATTTATTTTACTTTAAAAAGAATCATGTTAATTACTATTATTTACAAAATTAGGGATGAACAACTTTGGTTTGAATCTAAAATTCAAATTAATCTAAAATAGTTAGTTTTACTTTGAATTAAACCTATTCAAATTAATAGTAAAAGACAAATTGATTAAACTTAAATAAACATATATCATTTGGATCGATCAAGTTTATAGATTTAAATTTAAGATCAAAATATTATTGTAATTACAGGGCCTAATTAAATTTAAAAAATACAAAATAGCTAATTTTTCATATAAAAATAAATTTAATAATAGTCATAAAAATATATTTTATTATGTATTTATTTGTAATAAACTATTCATCTAACTTATTTTATAGAAATTTTAATTTTTTTTTATTATTACCCAACAAACAATCTATGAAATTGTATTTATTTATTTTTACCTTATCACTAAACAAGTGTGAAATATGCGAATGAATCACATTGTACAAAAAGATCCAAAATAAATTATTTCATTAAAGTATCACAATCTAAAAAAATAATGTAATATCAATTATTATTATTTTTATGTTAATAAAAGCCAACACAAGGAAATTTTTGTAGTTTTAGGATATTAACATTTTACAAATTCTTTAATTTTATAAATAAATTATATGATTGATATTATAAAATTAAAGAATTTATTTTTTAAAATTAGATGAATAAATTCTTTAGTTATATAATTAATTTTTATAAAATAAAGGTTAATATAAATCATTTTTTAGTCTTACTATTTTTATTAAAAATATTCTAAATGTAAAATTTTTAAATTTTTTTTAAACCTATTGATTTGATTCGGTTCGGTTAATTTGTAAAATTTAATATAGCTATATATATATATATATATATATATATATATGAACTTCTTTATTAACCTTTTAATATTTTTCAAAAAAATAAACTATTAAAACTCCCAACAAATTTTAGGGAAAATAACATATATATATATATATATGTATACATATATATTCTTAAAGTTTAGACGAAATAACAGGTTAATTCTACTCGTTTCAAATATTTCTCGCTAGCCCTCATGCACTGAAAAATTTTGTTAGTTTGAATAGTTTTTTAAATTTTTTTTTATTACAATTATTATAACAATTTGTTAATCATAATTATTTTAAGAGTTAAATGTATTATATTATCCTTATTTTGTTCAAATTTACAAATTAAACTAATGGATTTTATCATATCAAAATATCTAACTATCCAATTCAAAAGGATTTGAAATGGGTCATTTAAAAATTTTAAACCAAATATGAATGTCGATATTATTGCAAATATGGTAATAATATTTTAACATACCAGATTTCACATTAAATGTTTACAAAATCTTTGAAGTATTGGTATATAAAAACACTCCTGAAGTGAGTTAACAAGCCAATTCAAATCAATTTTAAAAGCTCAATTTGAAAGTCATTTTTCTCTTTCAAAAGCTAAAAGCCCGTTGGTTGTATTCTTATTATTGTACCACTAAAATAATTGTTTCAGGGTTAGGCTATTCAAAAGTTCTTCACTATCCATTATTGTAGTTCTATAAAAGTTGTGTCTGGGTAATTCGTAATGCTATTTATTGTATTCCTATTATGATACAACAATAAAATTTTACTTTTGTTGTTATACTATTATTGTATTGGAACCGTAGTTTTAAAGGCATTTAGTCATTGAATCCTTGGGCTATACTTTAGGGGTGTTGCATCAAAATCTTTAATTTTGACATCAATTTTAGCATATTGAGCACTTTCAAAAGTTTAAAATTTGTAATTAAGATTTTAAATATTCTCAAAAGAATTTTTAAATCCTACTTTACCTTAATATTAATACAAAATATTTGATTGTTTGTTATCCATCTAGTAACGTAAAATTATATACATATTTTTCATATTTATATAAATACAAAATTTTACAAAAAAAATTCTCCCACTAGAAAGTTTATAACCTGCTCAATAATCCTGTCATGTACTTCACTCAAAGGTTTAAAAGTATATATGAATTAATACTCAGTAGATATTTATATGTAATAAAAATTTTAAAAATCAAACATAAATAATATCACAATAAGTAATATTTAAGAGATTTCAAAATAAAATTTTATATGAAAAATTACAATATCAAAATATATTTGAAATGAGACTTTTATGAAAAATATATATAAATTTAATTCAATAAATAATCAATTGTAATAAAACACACTCATTCATAAAATTCACATGCATGTGAAATATTTTGAAGGAATTAACACCCCATTTTTTTAGTTTTCTAAAACTAAAATTATCTTAATTAAATACAAATATATACCTTAATACACAATAGTTAGTAATTAAATTTCTTTCAATTTAATTACTATTTGAGAATTATTGCTTAACATCAAAATAACAGTATAAATATTAATTCAAATTTTAACAAAAACTAAATCATTGAATTAGTATCCTAAAATTATATCTTTAATGGAATTGAATTTTTAATATCGAGATTACTACAATAATTAATATTTATCTTATATCTAAAATTAATTACTAAACTTAATAAAAATAAAATTAATACAATTAAACCGTCTGTGAATTTGGCCTTCCATCTCTTTTTTTTTTCTTTTTCTTGCTCTCTCTCCATTGCCTTTTGTCTTTCCTTTCTTGTTTTTAATTTAATTTTATTTTTGTTTCCAAAAGCAAGGCACATACATATATATATATACACGGTGACAACCGCTTGAATGAAGAGGCTGGTAGCTATTTAGCTACCTATTTCATTATTTTCTTTTATATGCACGTGTTACATATACTATACTACTAAATATAATTATTATATCAAGACATAATCCTAAAATAACGAGAATAGTTTTTGAAGATAATGTTTTATAGGTCTTGGCAATTAGTTTATTTATTTATTTTTTATTTAGTGTAGTATCTTATTTACAATTTGAAAAGTATTTCATGTATAGCTTCAGCATCCATTTTTCCAACCATGCCTACTATCATAGATGCTACAATAAATGTTATGTTATTGACTATTACAAAATTTAAGCCTTAAGTTTCAAAGATTGAGAAGTTTGAATTGTATAATATCCCATCAAAAGATGGCAGGACATAACATAATACATTGGATATTCTCAACCTTGTAGTTCACTTAATACAACCACCATCATATTTTGACTTAGAAAATTATCAAGTATTGTATCAAGCAGGATTTAAAGCATGTCATAATGAAATTCTCAGCACTTTGTTAATTAATATACGATGTTTATTCTCATTACGATAATAATTCACATAAAATTTGTGCTCTAATGAAAAAAAAAAATATAAAATTAAAGATGTTGGAGCCTAAAAATAAGCAATTTTCAGTATTATAGACTTTAAAATAGTAAAAAAAAAAAAAAAGTCACATCCCAAATTCAAGCCTTATTTTTACTGATCAATGATTTTGACAATGAAGATATCATTGTTCCTGAATCCTTTGTTGTTGGTTGTTTATCGAAAAGTTGTCTGCTTTATGGAATGATAGTATAAGATGAGTAATAAGAACAAAAGAGAGAAAATGAATATGGAGGATGTTATTGTTCATGTTGAAAGGATATTGATTAGGCTACTACAGATGATATTTTTCTTTTTCATTGGAATATTGAGCTAAAGCTAATGCAAGTGGAAGAAGTTAGCTAAGCTAGAGTTGGGTGCAAGTTGAAAAGATTTTAGTTTTTAGTATGTTAATAATTAGTTTTTATTTGTTGTATTTACTTTAAATTTAGTTAAGAATTTGTTAAATGCTTTTCTAGATTGCTCCTAAGCATGTATATAAACAACTATTGTATTCTTCATCCATTGAATAAGATTTTGAATTTTCTTCATTTTCAATAGCTTTCTGTTCTCTGTAAAATATTCATTTCATTTTCTTGGTAAATAAATAGAGTTGATTCTAACTTTAAGTTAGTATTAGAGTTAGTAATGGTCAATGCCAATTTCTCAATTCATACAACTTCAACGAATATCCTTCTCATCCATTATTCCAATTAAAATTGATGGAACCAATTTTCTTGCTTAAAAATCTCAAGTTTTACTTTTGATTAGGAGAAATGGACTTGAAAGGTTTGTGATTAAAGATCATAATTATCCTTCACAATTCAAATCTAAAGTAAGTGATGATTTGATTGTTAAAAATCTAGATTATAAACTTTAGATAAAGCATGATCAATGTTTTCTCAGCTAGTTATTACCCTCCAAGAATGAATTTGTGTTTAGACTTGTGATAACATGTAAATCATCATTTGAGATTTGGAAAGCACTCTCAAAGTAATTTGGTTTTTTATCAAAAACACAAACACTTCAGCTATAATTTCAACTTTAAACAACTAAGAAAAAAGGAGTGACCATGACTGAGTACTTTGTTAAGATGAAAAGCACATTAGATCGCTTGACAACCAATGAAGCACCTTTAAGTGATGCTGATTTTGTTTTGTACCTTTTATATGCATTAGGATTTGACTATGATCCAATATTGGTTAATATTACCATCTAGAGTGAAATATTGAGTGTCTATGAAGTGTATTCGACTCTTTTAACTCATCAATGTAGGCTTTAACAACTGGATTTAACTTGCTTAATTACATAAGGCAATTTTGCTGCTAATTACTCATAAGCAAAAAACATCCATACTAACAAAAATTACTTTGACAACAAAGGAAAAAGCAATTAAGGAAATTAGCTTGAAAAGAAAATATAGGAGGAATGAGCTGGTCAATTGGAAGATGATGCACAAAGTTGATGTGCCAGACCTATAACAAAATTGGGCATACAGTCCACATTTGTTTTTCAAGATTTAATAACGACTATGTAGTTCAGGCACTAGATTCCTCTTAGCAGCAAGCATATCCTTAGGTTTACAATAGAGGTAGAGGTTATGCTAAAAAAACAGCATATTTTAGTAATCTTTAAAGTGATGGTGCTGTAGATAAAGGTTGGTATTTGAACAATGGTGTTATTCTTCATTTGACAAATAATCTCAAGAACATGAACTTTCTAGGTAAGTTCTCTAGTATAGAAAAGTTGATAGTTCAAAATAATGCAAGTTTAGAGATTAATGATGTACGATTTGTTGCATTATGTCTTTAAGTATCATTTGCCTCTCCAAGAACTTATAGTTCAATTCAATTGAAAAGTATGCTATGTGTTGTTAGGATAATAAAGAATTTGATAAGTGTTTTAAGGTTAACATTTGATAATGACATATTTATTAAATTCTCTAATGACTTGTTTTATAAAGGACAAGAGACCAAAGAGTGTGCTACTGAAGTGGGTGGCTTCGAGGGGGTTATATAGGCTACTACTCAATTCTTTATGCATATTTTAGTTGAATTATTTTAATTCTCAGTCTTTCAATCATGCTTTTATTTCAATGTTAATTTTTCTATATTTTTCTTTCAATAAATCTAATTGTAATCAACTTGTTTGTTGTGGATGTCAAGTAAAATTTTGTTAGTTTTGCTTTATTAAAACTTGACTTAATTGATATACTTTATCATAAATTTGATCATTCAAATTTTTTGGCTTTGAAGCTCATTTTCAAAACTTGTAATCATCATATTCAATAAAAAAAGACTCCATTTCTCAATTTTATGATGCCTATAAAAATGAAAACAGTCACAAACAACATTTTGTTAAGTTTAGCATCAAGAGTTGCAAAACTTTATAACTATTGTATCTTGATCTATAAGGGCCTTTTACCATTGTCTCTACTGAAGGCTTTAGGTATTATCTTTGTATAATTGATTATTTTAGTTGATATAATTATATTTCTCTCTTGAAATTCAAGTATGAAACCTTACCAATATTTAAACAATTCAAAACTCTCATTAAAAGTTAGCTTTATTATTTTATTAAAGCTATTTAGTTTGAAGCAAATAGAAAATTTCTTGCATTTTTCAGTTTGCTAAAAAAGAATAGTATTTAGTATAAACTGTTATCTCCACATTTACAATTAAAATGATGTTGTAAAAAAAAAACATAGGACAATTTCTAATATAAGAACAACTATTCTATTTTAAGCCTCTTTACTATTTTCATTTTGGTTAAATTCTTTTCATACTTTTATTTATCTAACAATTAAATCCCGACACATGTGTTAAATTCCATCTTTCCCTTCAAAAAAATTGTTCAAATCCATTCCTAATTATTTTATGCTCAAGTGTTTAGGTGTGCTTATTTTTTTATCATAGAGATTATTAAAATCATAAGATGAGCTTCTATTCTTCCACGTGTATTTGCATTAGTTATAACCTTCTTCATAAGGGATATAGGTGTTTGTATTCATCTATCAAAATTTATATGGCCAGGCATGTCACTTTTTTATGAATTGTCTTTTTCCTACAACTTTATGCATTTCTCAATTAACAACAGGTTTTACCTCTCCTCATTATTTGGTTTTTCTGATACAATTCTTTTTATTCAATTTGTACATCACCTTTTTCGACAACTTCTTATATTTCAACTCCTTTAGCATGCACCACTTTCCCCTCTTTATTCCATCATCAATCTTAAGTGAATTTTAGTGGTAATTCTTTATAGACATTGGCTTCATTTTGGTCCGAGCTTAATCGATCTCATGTTATAAACAAACCCTTTATGATTATTAGATTTGAGAGTGGTATTTTCATGCCAAAAATTTATCTTATTGATGATATTTTTATTGTACCTAAGATTGTTAAGGATGCATTAATGATTCCTCTATGAAAAGTTACTATACAAAAGAAATTTAGTGCTTTACAAAAGATAAACACTTAAAATTTGGTTTGATATACCTCTGCATATAAGGTAATAGGCAATAAGTAGGTGTTTAGAACTAAACATAACTTTGATAGTTTATTTCTAAACACAAAACTTTGATAGTTTATTTCTAAACACAAAGTTAGGTTAGTTGTAAATAGGTTTCACCAGACACCAAGTATTGACTTTGATACATTATTCTTATTTTTGAGGTATTTACAATTAGAGCTATTAATCTTGCTATTACTTATTGGTGGTTCATTTGACGGCTTGATATTAATAATGCATTCTTGAATGGCACATTGATTAAGGCTATTTATATGTATCAACCAAAGGGCTTTATTGATCAACAACATCCTAAACATCTATGTAGATTGAATAAGGCTCTTTATGGCCTTAAATAAGCTCTTTAAGCTTGGTATAAAAAACTTTGATTAATTATATTTGAATGGGGTTTTTAAAACTTTATTGTTCATGTATCTCTCTCTCTTAAGCATACTTATAACTTAGTTTTTGTTTTAATTTATATGGATGATATTCTAATCACTAATTCCAATCATTTCTTAGTTAATGCCTTCATTCTACAGCTTAGTAGTTTACTATTAAAATCTTTGGCAAAATTGGTTTCTTCTATGGCATTAAAGTCACTCATAAGGATATAAGTATTTATATATCTCAGACTAAGTACATTAAATAATTACTATTTCGAGTTAACATAGATGATTGAAAAATTTATCTTACTGTAATAACTATTGGTTCTAAGCTAAGTAAAGATGGTGAAGTTCCTTTTGAAGACATTTTTTTCTATTGTAACATTATTTAAGGTCTTTAGTATGTTACTTTAATAAGACTTGAGATAGCCTTATTAATTAACAAGCTTAGCCAGTTCTTAGTTTCATTGATTGTAAAGTATTGCCAGACATGCAAATGACTGCTCAGGTATCTTCAAGTTACTTTTTCATATGGTCTTTAATTTGTTCTTGGTGGTCAATATAACAATGCAGCCTTTTTTTATGTTGACTGGGCATGTGATTTAGATCATCCAAAATTTACAGGAGTTATGTTATTTCTTTATTGAAAATCTAATTTTGTAGTCTTTGAAGAAATAGCAAGTGACTTTCAAATCCAATATTGAGTCTGAATATAGAACTCTTGCAGCTATATGCTTTGAGATAGCATAGTTCTTGTTATCACTTAATTGAGTATTAAATTAATGTTTACACAAATAAGATAATTTAAAACTAAAATAAATTTAAGTATGCCAATTTTGTTCTTGTTATTAAATCACTTTCAATTTGATTCGATACTAAAAACACAAGAACCTAATTGTTTCCGTTAGAAACAATTTTAACCAAAAAAAAAATATTGAACTAAATTAATTAAGTGATATTAAGTGAGTGAGCTATTTTACTGTAACACTTTTGCTATTTAAGAGAGACTTAATTGGCCTTTATCTTTTGACAATAGAATACAATGTTAGGACTCATGCAACTTATTTCTCTAGTAACAAGTAGAAAATATTAATTTGATTAACTAAATTAAGTCAAATCATAAATTATATTTTTATTTTTAATATACAGTACAAATATTTATTTTAAAATTAAATCAAATTTTAATGCAAATAATTGCCTAAACTATTCTGTAAGAGTGAATTTCGAAATTGTTAACTCAATTTGATCCATCAAATCTACTTAAAAATAGCTTGAATTAAATTAAATTGATTGATTAAATTTTATTATATTAGGTTTTGAATATCACTAGTAAATTGATCTTAATGCCACTAGTAATTGGTGTCAATGATACTTTGTAAGATTTTGAGATTACTTCATTAGAAGTATACAAGTTTCTTATATTCCATGCATATTGTATGGTGATATACAAGTTATGATCAAAAACTCTAATTTTTTACAAAATTTCTTACACTATTTATGTACATTAGATTAATTTTATCTGAGTGGATGAGATTGTATATCATATGTATAATAATTATAATATATTAATTATACATGTTAAATTTAATTTAATCATCGTAAGTGCAATTATTTAATAGTTGACAAATTAATGTAAAAAATTGTATAAGATTAAAAATACAACACTAGAATTTTTAATTATTTTTTAATCACATTTTCTCGGCTAAATCCAAAGATTGCTTGGGAAAATTTCTTCAAAGCATGGATCTTCTCCCATTCATTCCATTAACTCCATTTTCAAATTTTGGTTAGCTCCTACTTATGACCTCGACCTTTCTTGCTTGCTCATGGTACGCCACCAAATTTTAGGATCATGCTTTTCAAAATATTCACCATTTTCCTCACTTCCTTTCTTATTGTGGCGTTCGCCTATATTTCATCTATAAATGACCTTTCAATGCTCCTCGCATTCACATTTCCAACACTTTGCCTTAATCGAAATTTGTGTTAAACTTAGCATCACATAAATTTTAATTCTGATGATAATAAAATACAAAACTTCTATCAATTCAAGGGGATGAAGTTTTGTTGAGCAAAATCAAGTTACAAGCTTAGAGCAATGTTGATAAAATTATTTGTTGTATGCTTATGATGTTTACTTGAAGTAATTTGTTTAAACTCAAATTTTCTCTTAATATTTATACTTACAAATGAATGCATTTAAAAGATTAAATTAAAAATTGAATAAGGACCAACTTGTTAAATTTTTAGAATTTTTAAAATCAAAATTTTTTATTGAAAAATGTCAAACTGGTCATCCAATTGGTTAGTTGCATTTGAGTAATGGTTAAATTAAATCGACTAACCATTTTCTTTAAAGGGTCAACTGTTTCATGAACTAGTCAACCAATTCCTTGAATAGGTTAACCAGTTCCTTGGGTTTATGTTAAGGTTCTTTAAATTTTAAAAATTGTTTGATCATTTATTTGAACCAATCAACTGTTTGTGTTTGATTTTTTTAATTGTATGAGTCACAACGGCAAGTTTTGAACTTTAATTTTAAATAAAAGTCATTTTACTTATTGTAGAATATTGTGAACATTTTCTTACATATTCTAATCACCTACAAGCATACATTGAGTTTTAAAATTATTGTTGACCATATAATTGTTACAAACACATATTATACACATTGTTTATTCATTTGTATATATTTTCTTGTTAAAGATATTCTTTGAGGTGTAATTTTATTTGTAATATTTTTTTAACACAAAAAAGAATTAAGAAAAGTTATTGTACTCTTGTAAAAGTAGGTTAAGTTAATTAATTGTAAGGTTTAGAGGGAAACTAAAATTTGCTCTGGTTGTATTTTCGAGTCTTTAAGGTTAAAAGACTTTCAGTAAAAAAGTATAAACATAGAGCTAGTGGAGTAAATGCATGCCATTAAGTTGTCGAACCATTATAAACCTTCTGTTTGCTGTCTCTTTTCCTCACTCTTATTTATATTATTTATTTTTAAATATAAATTGATTTGTGAAATTTTAAAAAACCCAATTCACCCCCAATCTTGAACTTTTTTTTTTTGGCAACAATTTTAGTTTGCTCACTAAAATTTTTGTTTCTATCCTTCGATAGAAAGTCTTCTTTACAAATCACCTCATGATAAAGTTACCGTACTTCTTGATCTTGAATGGTTTTCTTGTACTATAGTTCTACAAGAATGCTAGTTACTAATACCTAGTTTTCTCAACCATATATCGACACATAAATTTTTAAGTATTAGACTATACTAGCTAGTCTTGTTCTCTTTGATCAATTTGTTCAGGTTGGCTAAGTTCACAATTTAAATCATTTGCTCTAATATTTGTAACACAAAGAAAAGTTAAAGTGCAAAAATATTACTAACAATAATCCTCTTACACCTATGTCAACGAAAGTTTGCTCTAATTTAGATAAACAATAAAATTATAAAAATATGGCAAGTAAACTCAAAAAGTGTTTAGAGAAGTATTTTTACCTATGATAGATTTTTTATGATAATTTTTGGTAACATACGAGTAATAATAGGGGAAAAAATAGATCATTTTTCAATCCTTGTAGCTTTTATTTACAATATTCCCATATGTCTATGTATGATAGTAGACTAGATTTTGGACGAATATTTTCAAACCCACATTTGCATCAATTAAAAAAATTTAATATTAAAATTGCACTAAACTCATAACAGAGTTGACATTTCATTACCAAATTCATTTGAACTGATATTTAATGTTTATCAAATTTAAACGAATATTCATAAATTTTTAATAGATTTTTTATATTTTTAACTATACTAGTACTATTATTAAATATTAAATTTAAACTTATAAATTATCTAATTAAAACTACAAATTTTTAGAATTAATTTAAAATAAAATACGTCATTCACATAATATATCAATTATATTTAACATAAAATAAAATTTATTACAGCCATTCAAAAAATTAATTATTTTACAAATACTTATATAAAATATCAAAAATTCAAGATAAAAGTTTATAAACTCATAAGTTTAAAACAATAGTTATCAAATTTATATTTTTATTTTATTCAATTGCAACTAGCACTAACCTAACATAATTTCTACAATAGTGAATAATAATATATAAATTAATAAAGAATAAATTTTGATAAGTAACAAAAATAATTAATTTATCTCATTAACAACATTCTTATTGTCTGAATAGTCTGAATACGTGCAATTTTTAAGTTTTTTGGAAGAATTTAAAATTAATTATTAAAAAAAAAATTTAATTAACTAAAAGTATTGATGATATAAAGAAATAAAAAAATTAAATATTCACGGATATCTATCCGCACCTATATCCATCCCAAATTTATTATATGTTTTAATGTTTTTGGCTAAACATATCCCAAACCTGCTAAGAGACATATTATACTTTTTTCATGAGAGTCGGGCACTAATAGGTTCACGAGTTTGTGCATAAAATTATCCTTCATAATTTTATCTTATATGAAAACTATCCTAAAAAATAATGGACCTTAACAACATAAATGATAGTTATGATTATTGGCTTTTAATAAATAATTGGCCTTATGCCATGTGTTGCTTACATATTTATCATGTGATTTGATTGAATTTATAATTTTTAAAAAACTAAGACATATTTTAAGCAACATCAAACAGAATGAGGCTAGCTTTATACTTTAATGGAGTCTAGTCTCTTTTTCCTTATTAATATTTAGACTTCGTATTTTAAACTTGGGTGATGTTAAGATTTTCAAAGTTAAGGATGTGCAGTGATTTCGTGTAGAACTGGAACTATCAATAATCAAACAAAAAAAAAATCGATTCCAAAGTAAAACTAATTTTTTAAGATAAATTTTGATTGTAAAGAATTGAGGTACTAAAACCAAGTCGAAGAATTAAGAAATTGATTTAATTTTAAAAATTTAAAATTATTTATTTATTTTATTTTATATTTTGAAGATAAAATAAATATTAATTCATATTCAATAAATTATTCAATTAATGAAGTAATAACATTTAGAATTTTTTCTTAAAACTACTAAAAATTAATTTTAAATAAACACTTCAAACTCATATATAGTACGTGATGTTTAAATTTGTTATTAAATTTGTGCAAACGTAATTCTCATATAAAATATTTTCATATTTATTTCAATAAATAATTTATTAAATATAATATTTTTTATTTATTGAACTAAAAAAAAGAATTAACTAATATATTTATAATATTTAATTTAATTTAATTTATTATGTTATTTATATAATAATTTAATAAAATCATGATGCATATATATTTATTTAAAATTACCAAATAAGTTAACAATTATCATAAAAAATATATATACGGTATAATATTATTAGATATATAAATATATTATTAATTTTTTTTGTGATATATAATATTAAGTCAAATAATAATATAATATCTTTTACAAAATTATTGTATATTAATTTTTTATAAATTATTTATTGTTCAAAAAAGAGACTTGGTATGGATTCATTTGAGGAAGGAGAGATTTCCAAACTGAAAATATTCTAAACTTTAGCCAAAAGTTGATGAATTCTTCAAAATGATTCAAAAAATTAATGTTAATGCTTATAAAGTGGAACTTCTAAGAGATTATGGAGTCTTAGCAACTTTCAATGTCACTAATTTATCTTCTTATGAAGATGATAAACCCTTAGACTCCAGGATGAGCCTTTCCTAGTCGGAAGAGAATGATGGCAAAGGAGACTTGAAGTCAAATCTAATTAGCCCAACTTCTAACCTAACTTATATTAAAATTTTTGACCCAAGTCAATATTATAAGCCCAATTTATTTCAATTATTCTAAAAGTAATTAGGTAGTTTTTATTTTAAGTAGCAGTAAATATGTTTAATACATAGCTTAATTAGAGAATATTTTCCATTCTTATTTTTCATTTCTTTTTGTAATAATAAATGTGTTTTAATAATTTAGTTAATGAAAAGATATTTTCCATTTCTAAACAGTTCCTTAGACAAGAATAAATTTTATACTTATATAATATTTTTTATTTACTAGAAAGATAGGATGAAAATAAATTGATTTTTTCTTAAGGATTATTCCTTATTCTTTTCTTTTGGTAGATTCTTTGAGAGGCTCTTAATAGATTCTTGGAGTTTCTTTTTTATTTATCAATTTCTAAATTTTAGATAAATTTCTAAAGTGACGAACATAAATTTAAATTGAATGAGTAATTAATATACTCTTTTGCCATTTCAACACTTGGAAATGTCATCAAAATTCACATGTTATTAACTATAAATTTAAACTCAACATAATTAACCGTATTATACCTATCATTTATTTAATAGTTATATTATATTATGTTAATTTAAATTTTTGCCACTAGTTACCTTGTAGTGTGCTCTCCCGCATGCGCAATGTAATGTGCCTATTGTATCTAACTGTAGCACTATAGTAAATTTTATTTTTTTTTATTTATAATATTACATAAATTTTAGTGTTATATATTTTATTATAAATAAATTTATTTTATGTTTATTATGTATATTTCTTAAATTTTAATTTAAATATATTTTCTAAATTTATATTTTTAAAAAATATAAAAAAATTAAATATCAAGAATTGAATTCAAGTGACATAAATAACAAATAATATAATTTATATTAATAAATTAATATTTATTTTTATTTATAACCAAGTTAACCCACTTCAAAATTAGAATACCCAAATCTAAATACAACTATAACACCAAAATTAAATAGGAACTTACAACAATTTGGTTGGGTGCAAAAGTAATTTCAACAATAACGTCACAATTATTCTCACTGGTGGTGGTAGAACAAGCTTGGAGTTTCGCCGCATGAGTTGTTGCATAATTTTGTGACAGTGGAAGCAATATTGATTTTTTTCAAGGATTTTTACACAAAGTAATAGTAGTAATCCTCGTAGTGTGCCATAAATGAATGTTTTAGTAAGTTTTGTGCTTGCACCGTTAATGAAAAACAATATCTATTCACACTAGCCTTTATAACTTTATATCTATTTATTTATCTTTTACTCAAATGAATTTATAAAATTAAAAAATATTTTAAGCCAAGTAAAAATAAAATTAATAGGATGACAATTTGATATTATATTCATAATATATCAAAAGAGTCCGCTTGAAATATGATTATTAAATAGTTAAATAAGTAGCAATTATGTCACATATTTAATATTTTTTATTTATATTTAAATATATATTTTTAATATTTATAATAATTTTTTAAAATATTTATTAATTTTATTTTATATATAACTAAATATTTTTAAAAATAGATAAGTATAACAAAAAAATAATAAAATAAATTTATTAAAAGATAAATTAATTAATTAATCGTATCATAAATAAATTTATGTATTATTAATTATAAATTTAAACTTAATAAAATTAATCATATTATATCTTATTATTTATTTAATAATTATATTAAATTATATTAATTTAAATTTATAAATTTTATATTATATTCGTATAAATGTCGTCAAAACAATCATTCCTAATTAACAAGTCTCATCATTACATGTGCAATTATTTAAATTTATTAATATTTATTTATTCACAAAATAAAAAATTATTATATTATTATTGTTAGACTATGTTTAATGTTATAATAATAATAATAATAATAATAATAATAATAATGACATTTTTAAACAGAGAATTTACATGAACACACACGGGGAGAGAGGCGCCATTTCACAACAGAGCGGACGATCCGGATAGATAGAGAGATAAGTGGGGGTGCAATTGACGACAGTGCCTTTGATATCAGCACAGCAACAGCCACAAAATAATAAACTCCGTTGATACCATATTGCCACCGGATCAGTGATGCCATCTGCTCCACATCAGCGTTCAAATAACCAGCTCCTCCACCTGGAAGCAAAAGTGGACTTGTACTCAAATTTCTGCAAATCCCGCGTCGGCTCGACTTCCTCCGACCCACGTGTAATTGCAATTGCAATTGCAAATAATAATAATAATAATCAAAATTAAATTATTATTATTATTATTATTTTATCCACGTGATTCGTCTTCCTCGTTTTTAGGCCTCCCACTATGTCCCGACTTTGTATTTGAAACCAAACCCCAAAAAAAAAAAATCAGGCTAGATTTCTTCCATCACATTTTTTTTGTTTTTCCAATCTCTTCCACTCTCTCTCTGTCTAATTTCGATTTGCTTAATTTATGGACTTTTCAACTTCTCTCCGATTCAGTCCTCCCCCAGGTTGACCAATTTTTATTTATTTAAATGTTCTGGCTTGAACTCTTTCTTTCTCAATTCTTACTGGGGTTCTCAATTCTTGATGTGTTTTTCTGTTTTAAACCATGCACTTTTTACTATATTTAGTCCTAGTTATGCCCGCATTTGATAAATGATTTTGCAACCTTCCTCTGCGAGTTTCAATTTCTCGCAGAGCACCATTTTTTTCCCACAACTTTGCCCATGTAAAACCTTCACTTTCTCCAGAAAACGCAGAAGAAAATTCTTCTTGAACAGAAAATTCAGTTTCCACGCTTGTGTAATCCCCAGCGATGCCAGAAACAACAATTTCAGAATAGATTTAGCCAATTCTACCAGACGTGGCACCAAACACTATGTGGCAAAACATATTTCTAATGAGTTGGAAGCTGAAGAAGAATCAGAATCACCGGCCATTCAAATGGGTGGCGGTTCAAATTTCACAAACTTTCAGGAAGACCCAATCGTAGATAAACTTAGAACCCAATTGGGAGTTATTCATCCAATACCTTCTCCTCCAATTAATCGTAACATAGCTGGCTTATTTGTTTTCTTTTTCTTTGTTGGTGTGATTTTTGATAAACTGTGGACTTCAAGTAAAAAAAACAACAAATTAAGAAACGAAGAAGACAAGTTACGGGGAGCGTGGCCCCAAGTACCAACGAGCTTTTCTTTGTTCCTCGAGAAAGATCTGCAGAGGAAAGAATCTGTGGAGTGGGTGAACATGGTTTTGGGCAAGCTGTGGAAAGTATATAGAGGTGGGATTGAGAATTGGATAACTGGGTTGTTGCAGCCTGTTATTGATGACTTGAAGAAGCCTGATTATGTGCAGAGAGTTGAGATTAAACAATTCTCGTTAGGAGATGAGCCCTTGTCTGTAAGAAATGTCGAGCGTAGGACTTCACGGCGCGTTAATGATTTGCAGTAAGTTACTGCTGTTTTTGATCTTCTATTAAATGCTTTTTTTGTTTCATACCATTAAAGTTTGTTAGACCCGGCATTTCTTGTTATGGGTGGATGTTGAATTTTATAACGTTGAGGTTTATAATATTTGTAGTGTTGAATGTCAACGGGGAAAGGAAATTCATCCACCAATCTTTCATTTTGTTCAACTAATGTATCTTCTAGTGTCTGTAATAGAGCTAGAATCAGTCTCAATTTATGTTGGTTTTCAAATTAATTGGTTGTTTAAAGACGAGGTCGTGTAGAATGGAAGTCAAAGGTTTCTGGTCGAAAAGGTGTTTAAAGGCTGAAGTACAAGGCTAATTCTGGCTTTTGTGGGTGCATAGTGTGAAAGATAAGAGGAGAAAATAGTTTGTAATCTCTGAGACTTTTAGGTTCGTCACCGGGAAAATTAGTGCCATTTTTATCACCTTTGAGTGCAAACGTTCTGAAGGACTTTAGAGACTCAAAATCTCCTTAGAAAATAACTATCTATTGGGTTCATGGTTCACTGGGGATTTTCCACATTCCTTTATGTGTTTGTTAATGTTTCCGCTGGGCCGTTTGATTTTCTGTTACATAGATGGAGGTTGAATCTTTAACTGAAAGTTGAGGATGGGGTTTGAGTTTTAAGGCTGGTGCTGCCCTTCTTGTTGCCGTTGAAAGAAATAGAGATATATTAATTGCTCTATAGATCTTACGGCGACAATGATTTCACCAATGCTACATGAGTCAGCAATGTTACTGTATTCTCTGAATATAATCATGTCATTTTTTAAGGCTGTAAAAGTGTCATTTGAATTTAATCTGGCTGAGTTCAAACTGCATTTTTAAGCAAATTTTTTTATCTAGTAGTTTAAACAGATCTATGCCATAATAATTCAAATTCTAGCTTGTTAATTATCATATGATAGTTTGCTTCAATATGATAATTCTTTATGTTGTTGGGAAATTTAGTATGTAGAACATACTGTATATTCATGCAAAGCTTTAAATTCACTAGTATAGCTTTCCAATCAAATTTAATCTTGAACAAAAAGAAAAGAGAGTTGCAGACATATGCAAATAATTGTATTGGATCCAGTTGCCATGTATGATAGATGAATTGATTGATTGGTTGTTAACTTGATCAGTCAAATCCTGATTTGATTGGGTTTGATATACATTAAGATGTAGGGATGAGATATTCTTTGTTGGCATAATACATGCCATCAATACATGATGAACTTGCTTGGTATTTGCATTTTGTTGCAGGGCCATTTTTTATACTGTTATATGATAAAATTTTGATTTACCAATGGATTTATGAATAACTGATTTCCTTTTCCTGTTATGTTATCCAGGTACCAAATAGGCCTTCGTTATACTGGTGGTGCTCGCGTGCTGTTAATGCTTTCCCTAAAGTTTGGCATTATTCCTATTGTTGTGCCAGTGGGTGTCCGGGATTTCGACATTGATGGGGAGCTTTGGGTCAAATTGCGGTTGATACCCACAGAGCCTTGGGTGGGAGCTGTTTCATGGGCTTTTGTTTCACTTCCCAAAATCAAATTTGAATTGTCACCTTTCCGCCTGTTTAATTTAATGGGTATGACATTTATTACCTTCAAAAGTTTTATTGTTTTTCACTTTTTTGTATCCCTACGTTGTTTTCATGTTTGGGTGTGTTACTAAAATATAGTGGTTAGTTGACATTAGGAAACAACTAACATGGGAGATTCTACAGAGATTTTTAGTTTCAAGTGTATTTGTTGTATAGATGACAGAGATTTGGTTGCTTTCTTCTTTGCTGGGAAAATCCACGCATCTTTGGGTAGTCCTAGCATTACATAAAATGTACCTTGGTTTTGGAATCAACTGTTGAAATACGTGCTCCCTAGTCTGCAGTTAAGCCAGTCCTGACCTAATATAAGGCTGTTAGCCAAGGTTGGCTATAAACGTGTTCAGCATGTGCTTGCCTTCATAGAATCCTAAGGGGTGTGAACTGTTCTTGCCAAACTCTGAATGGCCTATTTGACTTGAATTGAGCTTAGGCTTGAAAATTATATACCCAATGCATAAGATATTCCCTCTTTTAGTTAAGAAAATCATAAAAGAAAGAGATTGTTCCCTCTCTCTGGATGAGTGAGATATTTCTTCTCTATGCACTCTGCATCTGTTGCATTATTGAAACTCAAGTAGTTGCTTGAACCTGGCACAAGTAAATAAACAAAGATGTTATTTATGATTCAAGTAAGGCTTTGCTTGCTATCTACTGAGTTTTGTATTGTCTAATGTTGGTAAGACAACTATGCAGCTTCAAATAGAGCTTAATAAAGCTTGTGGTCCTCTGTCAAAAGTTATTAGTTTAGTGTTCTACTTCCTGCATGAAGATTATTTTTTACACACTGTACAAAGCATATCTGAAGGTAACATGGAAGATAGTTGTAGCGGGTTTCTTTATCTCTGAACCTTTACATTTGTCCTATGATCTTCTTCAAGTCTTGTTGTCTAATTAGTGTTGTTGTTGGATTAGATATGGTTCAATAGTTTCTCTGTATGTGTAGCAAGTTTTAGCCTCGACTTTTTATTTTTCTTATGATGTTAAGTCTGCTGAATGTAAAGATACTGATACATTTTCTTTTTTCTAAAATGGTGGATGCATGTGGGCAATACCAGCAATTCCGGTTCTCTCAATGTAAGTGGACTTCATTTGTGCAGTTATCATAAGTTGATTATTATACTTGTGTAAATGAAGTTAATATAATGCATTCACAGACATGAATATTTATTTTTTTTCATTTCTTTCCATATTTGGGGTTGAAAGGTGTAATATATTGAGACCCTTTGTTGCATGTCAACCATAGCGATGACCTAGGGGGTCAATGTCTATCAATCAAGATTTTAGATCTTCCTTTAACCTTATTTTCTTTTCTCATATAAATCTCTAATTGAACAAGTAGCCTTCCCTCAAATTTTTTTGGAAATTAGTACTTATGCCGGCTCACTCACTTTTGTTACCTGTGTAGCACTTTAAGTTTTGTGGGGTCTAGCAGTGTTGGATGAATGCTTGGTGTGCACTTCCTTGAATCAGTGGCCAATTGACAAAACTTCAATTGACAAAACTTTATCTCAGGATTCTACTGGCAATGTAAAAGAATTTACACATTGGAATCCTGGATTTAATTTTAATCCTGCACATATTCTGCCTGTTTCATAGACAGGAGATATATTAGTAGACCTAGTCAAATATCATATTAAAATTGGATGTCATGTGATGACACCTTAGTTTTCTTTTTTACTTATGCTTCAAAGAAAATTTTAATGTGTTGGGGTTGGTAAGTCATGGGCTACAATATTTACTGGTGTGAATTAATATCACTGTGTATAAATATACTCTTTTCTTTTTTCTACTTATGTTGATGCTGGCATGATGGATTTAAATGTTAAAGCTTTTCCACTCCACTAATGTTTAAAGGAATAATTTTCCTTGATGTTGATTGTTCAAGTTTTTTCTCTATCTCTTGTTCTTATGTTTCTTTAAGAAGCATGATGCACCTGTCTTGTGCATTTTGAACACCTTTCCCATTTTTGTTTAGATTTTACATTAATGACTTAATCCCTGACTGCATTTTCTAGGTTTTTGACAAAACTTCTTACTGAGGATTTGCCTCGATTATTTGTACGTCCAAAGAAGATTGTTCTTGATTTCCAAAAAGGGAAAGCAGTGGGCCCCATTGCAAATGATAGCAAATCTGGAGAAATGCAAGAAGGGAACAAGGATTTTGAAGGCAACAAGGATTTTGTTGGAGAACTATCAGTGACTCTTGTGGATGCTCGGAAACTTTTTCATGTCTATGGTAATAATAACTTAGCTGTGCATGCCCTTGAGTTCATTCCTTTTCTATATCGGCATGGCAACTGATTTTGAGTTACCACTGCCATTGCAAGAAGTTGGCTTACCAGTGGATAAGTTTGATAGAATGCCTGGGTCTGGCTTTCTGAACAGGATGGTTTCTTGATTACTTGACAAGTAATTGTGTATATCCCCATTATTATGAACTATTATATTTAGGTAGATATATTAATCCATGCAGGAAATTATAAACAGGCATAGATGGTTGTTTCCCGTTGTTATTCAGGGGACTTTCAGTTTTTCCATTCACAATCTTTGTCAAAACACATCTAGTTCTGTATTTATTGAGCTCGAGTGAATGGTACATTTTGGTTTCCTTATATATACTGTCCTTCCATATACTTATATATTGGTTCCCTATTTTCTCTATCAGGCAAGACAGATCCATATGTTGTTTTAAGTTTGGGAGATCAAATAATACGCAGTAAAAAGAATAGCCAGACCACCGTCATTGGGCCACCTGGTGAGCCAATTTGGAATCAGGTGATTTGCTTCATCTATGTATTTCATGATGTCTAAATCCTCAATTATTAGCATTTGTCAAAAGGATGTATACTTTTTCGTCTGCAGCTGTAAGATAAGTTCAAGTAGTTACAGATCTGTGACTTTTGACAGGACTTTCATCTGCTTGTAGCAAATCCTAGAAAGCAAAAGTTATACATCCAAGTGAATGACCGTCTTGGTTTTGCAGATATAACTATTGGTACCGGAGAGGTAAAATTTCTCACAATTGGCTAATTGCCTTATTTTCATAGTATATTAGTGGGATCATGTTGTTGTTCCTTGAAATCTAATTTACCTATATGCATGGTTTCTTAATACTATGCAATTCCAGGTCGATTTGGGCTCTCTACAAGACACTGTACCAACAGATAGAATTGTGGTTTTGCAAGGAGGTTGGGGATTGCTCAGAAACGGTTTTACCGGAGAGTTACTACTTAGACTAACTTATAAAGCATATGTTGAGGATGAAGAAGACGACACGACTGGAGCAGAATCACTGGATACTGATGCTTCAGATGATGAGTTGTCTGATTCTGATGAGTTAGATGCTTCTTATGAGGCGGGTGAAATAGATTCGTCTAATGGAACAGATAAAGAGTCGTTTATGGATGTTCTAGCAGCTTTGATAGTGAGCGAGGAATTTCAAGGAATAGTAGCATCTGAAACCGGAAACAACAAACTCTTTGATGATGTCTCTGGTATAGGGTCTACAATCACGAGATCACAGGGTGCTAATGCTGAATCTGTGCCACAGTCAGATTCTGAGAAGGTTTCTGAAGGTATTTTGTTATTATCTTTCAATGAAATTTACAAGTGCTTTTTTTGTGCGTATGGTATAGAAGATTTGAGTTTAATTGACTTTTGGATTGCAGGATCAACCATAGTTTGGCTTGCAGTAATAACAAGTATATTAGTAGTAATTGCAATCAGTATGGGTGGATCAAGTTTCTTCAACCCATAGAAATGCAGAAGGCGGGGGCAGGGGCAGAGGCAGAAGAGCTTGTGATTTGTGAAGAGTAAAGGGATAAGATATTATCTTATTACTTTTGTTGCTATCATGTAAATTTAATTCATATAATATACTATATACTTACTACCAGAGGAAGGAAAGGGCATTGTTTGGCGGCAATTTTCGGCTTTCTTTTTTAATCTAGCCATTGAAAATTGTTCTGTGTTCTATTTGTTTGTTTATATTTTCCAATCAAATCCATGGACTGAACTTTTATCAAATGTGATGGCAATCCTTCAACTTCTCATGTTAATCCCTTAATTATATACACCTATAAAATCACTGTTTTATGGATGGATGGATGGTGATGTTAAAATATGTTTTGTTTGTTTATTTACCGGTGTATTTTTACTTTATGCACAAGACTAAATAAATACACACAATTTTTATAACATGATTACTAATCTTTAATTAGAATTAGTTAAAATTAAAATAAGTTAGAATCAAAATAAGTTAAAATTAAAATAAAGAATAGAAATTAGAATAAGTTATTTATTTCAGTTGTAAAAATTAAAAAAAATTATTTTAAGTTATTAAAATGTTCTTAATTAATTTATTATTATTATTATTATTATATTATAATATTAATAATTATTAAAAATTTAAAAATTATTTTTATTAATAATTAATAATTATTAATATTATTATAAAAATATTATTAATTATTATATTTTTTTTATAAATATAAATAATTTTAGAGATAAAATAAGTAATTTCTTATTTAAATAAGATAAAATAGACAATTTTAAGAATGAGAATTCCATTCTCAACTTTTTCGTGGAATTAAATTTTTATTCTTAATATGTAAGTTTTATGTATTTGATTCTTATTCTCATTATTATTTTAATAAATAAATATTAAATTTATTCTCATTCTAAATTATAAATTCTGATTCTAAGTTAATAAACCCATCTTTTAAGGTTTTTGTTTTCATCACTTAAATGCTTAAAACATCACTTCCTTTTTCTAGATATCAAATTAACTTAACAAAATTTACAACAATTACTTTTTGATCCTTTCCTTTCATACCAGAATAAAATCAAACTCAAAAATAATAAAATAATCAAGAAAAATTATTTTTTTGTTACATCCATAAGTGTCACTAAAAGTCCCAAAATTAAAGAAAAGAAAAAGATTAATTTTATTTTATTTTGATTGCGAGACTATTTTTGATTAATTACATATTTTTTTGACTTATTCAATTAACAAGTTATTGGTATGGTTAGTTTAATAAATTGAATTATGATATATTTAGATTAAAAAAATTCATATTCTATAAATAAAATTTAATATTTATATATTTTATCAGTATAAATTTGTCTAATATAATAAATTATATAAATTCAATTAATATTTATATTTTTATAATTAAAAAATTACATCAGCCAGTTTTTAGAAAGCAAACCAATGCCATCATTTAAGAGAGTCGTTCCACCTCTCCCCAAATCATGAACTAAATCCATCTCCGTGTTAAATACAACCATAATTTTTTTATTACATTTCATACAATATTCTCATGACTGCATTAGAAAAAAAATTGAAGAAATTAAACATTTAAAGTCTACTATGATAATATATATGTATATTTATACATATGGGAAAATATCAAAAATTTCGTAACTTTATATAATTTTTTATACTAATTTCTCAAGTATTAGATTAATGTATTTTTAATAATTAAAATAAAATTTAGTATATATATTAATTTTTAATTTATTTAAATTTTTTATTTTTAATTTTTTAAATGTGTTTGAGAATGCCAAGTGACAGGAAGAAAGAGTAAAATAGTTAAATATGGACAAAATTGAGAACCTTATTGTGCTGATTAACATGTTAAAATATAATTTAATTTTTATTTGTCAAATTACTAAAATTCTTTTTAGTTGTTAAATTACAACAGTGTGAAGAGTTCAAAGGAGATTAGTGATTATTTTTCAATTCTCACTATTTAAATGTTAAAGTAATAAATTCAAACATATGCGATAATACTTCAAATAAGCATAGCATCTAAAAGAAAAATAACTCCTAAATTTTCTCAATCTTATAGTAGTTTAACTTGGGTATATAGGGGTCAAGTAATAAGATTAAGTTATAATAAGTCTCTTAAGGTGCAAAATCATAATAATAACAAATAGATTAGTCACGTTATCCGAGTTAAACAGGATAGAGTGTCCAACAAATTCATAAGAAGTTAAAAATAGAATGCAAACATAGAAAAGAATATTGTACACATAATCTTATGATCAAAGTGACATTGATTCGTATTAAGCTAATGATGTGACTCAAAAGCTTTCCTTTGAGAATTTAGAAGAGTTGGTGAATAAAGGTTGTAATAAATAATGATAGATATTCATACCAAATTGTGTATGTTAGTAGGGATGGCAAAAGTACAAGTTTTGGATCAACTTCGGTTTGGAAAATATTAAACTGCAATAGTTGTATTAATTTTTGGGTTGAACTTACGCCAGATCAAATCAATTAAATTTATTTAAAAAAAATTAAAATTTTATATTTTATAATTTTTTACTAACTTAAAAAAATTAAAAATTTTATAGCTAATAAATTTATATTTTACAATTTTAAATTTTAAATAAATTGAGCCTAATAATAAATATAATTTGACATGAACTTTATAATTAAATTTATTTTAAAAAAATAAATATAATTTAATAAAATATTTAAATTTTATAATTATGATAATATTTTGAACTTAAACCAACAATTGTGATTTAGATTGGTTTGAATTAAATTCTATTATTGAGATTATATCATAACAACTTAAATTAAAATTTATAATTTTAAATTGATTTAAATTTTGAATTCAAATCAAATTAACTTATTTTTAAGTTTGTTTGTTAAAAAATGAGGTAGATATAAGATGACTCGTTATCCATTTTAGATCAAAAATTAAAAATTAAATAAATAAATTTAGTACAATATGTAATACCTATTAATTTTTGGGCTAGAAAAATTAGTTATTTCTAGGTAACCCATTACGCAAAGAAATTAAGTAAAGAAATTTATTGTTTTTGCGCTAGAAAAGACCTATGTAGTGATATTTGACTCAATAATATTTTTTACATTAAAAAATATGTAATATTAAAATAAAAATTTTATTTTTTCATTTAATATTGTTGGAAAGATATAAAAAAAATTATTTGCATTTTTATTGGTGTTATTAACATATAAAAATTAATTCAATATATTTTGATAAAATAAATAATTCAATTTTTAAATTATCAAAATAAAATAACATAAAAAATTATAATTTTATGTAGGTTGTATGGTGATTATTAGAGACACGTAATTTAAAAAAAAATTTTATGTGAATTGAATGTCGATTATTTTAAATTTTTTAAATTATGATTTTTTTTTAAATTTGATGTGGATTGAATATGGATTATCTGAGATGTGTAGTTTGTATTAAAAAAAAATTATGTGCTTTTATCAAATTATTATTGATAATTTGGATATAAATTAAATATGCTTTTTTTTTTGGTTAAAAAGATATAAATTATATTATTAATAATAATATATTTTAAAATTTTAAATATATTATTAAAAGAGACGAATTGGGGGATGGGTATTCCCGCGCGCCCCCAACCAAAAAATTAGGGATGGACTGAGGGTTGGGACCACGCAATGCTCCCAAAATAAGGATGAATCGAGAAACATGATTGGCTCAACCTAAACAGAGACGAGAAGGGACTGTAATCTTCAATCGTACCGGGTCCCCCACGTGTTCAGGAGGGTATGGAGAGTTTCATGTTAAGGGGAGATGTTTTAATTTCCTCTCGTTAAGTCAGACAACACAACCGCCAACCACAAAAGAGAGCGAGACAGAATTTGTATTGTTATTAAATTGGTTTGGTTTGCAGCGGCAAGCAAGCATTCCGATTTAATATTCATTTGGCGCGAATCTCTATTTAGCTTCATATTATTATTACTGTTATTGTTAAGAGGATTTATTATTTACTCTTTCTCTGATCTGTAGTATTTTTATTTTCTAACTAATTTTAATAAAATAATTATACTTATTTTTTTATATTATTTTAGCTCATAAATTTATTAATTAAAAAATAAATTTATCTTTAATTTTCTTATTTTTTATAAATAAAATCTTAATTTATTTAATTCTTAAAATTTATTAAGTATATTTTTAAAAATAAAAAATAATATTTTACTTATATATTTGTGTTTATTATTTTTTTAACAAATTAATTTAAAATTATTTACTATAATGTTCTATATAAGATTAATAATTTATATTAAAAAATAATTTTATCATATAAATATTTAAATAGTATTAATTAATAACGATAATTAAGAATTATTATATTGAAATGTTTTAATTTTGATTATTTAAATTATTTTTATGCTATAATAATTATATTATAAATTTAAAAAATTATTATGATAATACATCAATGATATTAATTTTAAATTAATTTAAATTTTATATTATTAAAAATTTAAAATCTAAATTAGTATGTAATATAAATAAATTAAAAATAAAAAAATAAATAAAGATGCATAAATTATGATCTTGCTTATGAAAAGTAGTCAATTTAAAGCCAAAAATAGTATAGAAGGAAAGTGAATATCTATTTTTATAAAATAAAATAAAATTAATACAAATTACAAGAGAGGCATTGGATAATACTTGTTATTATTATTGATTCAGATCTTAAATATATTTGATGATATTCCACGGAGATCCCCTCTCTTCTACTATTGTACTACTTACTTTTATTTTGTAATACAAAAATGTTGTATGTATGCATGCGTGCATGCATGCTTGCTTGATGTATCAATACAAAGCTTTTTATATGATTAATTTATTGATTAATAACTTTTTTTTTTTTATAAAAAAAATTATTATTAATCAGAAAAAGGACTGGCTGGCATCTTTTGAGCACAAGATATTTGAATTTATCCGACACTTTACAAATATATGCCCCCACTTGACCTTGGCCTTGATCTTGATCTAGATCTGGCTCTGGCATGCTTGTCCTCGAGGCAGAGGCAGAGGCAGAGGCATCTTCCTTGTTTAATAATAATGCAAGAGAGAGATAATAAAAGTCGTTTTTGTAATTAATTTTTAATAAGAGTGAGAAGCTATGCTCACTTACCAAACTGTTTTACAAACATCCTAATCCCTAACAATAAGGTATTGTTAATTAATTTTATAAATAATTAATTAAAAAAAAAAAAAAAGAAGAGAAGCCAATTCAATTCATTACTCGAGTGAGTCTCCCAATTATTTGCAAATTCTGTGGGCTACCCACCAACCAACCAACCAAAATTTCAAATTCCAATTGTTTTGTGATTTAAGTTTTAAAAATTAATTGATGGATTGGTCTGGTCACATCAAATGTTCTTCAAGTGCTGTGCGTGTCACGTAAGTTGATCTTGTTTCCAATCCAAAGGTCAAATTTGACAATAACTGATAATTAATATTCAGAGATTTTATTCATACTTTTGATATATCGTATCGTGTCAGAAAAGAAAAGAAAAAGAAAAGAAAAAGAAAGAATGTGCACCCCAACTACAACTACTACTACTACACTTTGATGATGTGCCATTTCATTCGTTAGGGGAGGAGGCGTGGGGGTGGTGGGATATCTTCCTTTAAACCCTACTTTTAATTCATTTAATAACAAATGAATGAATAACCAGATGCAAAATTACAATCACGTGGGGGAACTTCTCTATGCGCCAGCCACCCCACCCAACCGAATCTCATTATATGTTTGTGACCTGTCTTCCATTTCTTCATTTCTTTTTCATTGTTTACGCATTTACAACTCTTAGTACATGAGAAATAATTGCTGGAATGTCAAATACTACTGTAATTATTTTATTTATTTTTCATAATATAATAATTAAATAATTAAATAAATTATATTCTTATTATTTTATAAAATTATTTTTTATTTATATTAACATATTTTTGTAATATTTATAATTCTGTTTATTTAAATTTTAAATATAATTAATATATTTTTTAAAATAATAAATTTTATTTTTCAAAAAATTAAAATTATACAATAAATATACTAAATTATAATTAAATTAACATAATTTAACTATTTAAATACATATATTAAAAATTCTCAACTTAAATCTAATTCAATTAATATTTTATATGGCATTACCTATTTAATAATATGATATTTTATATTTATTTGAATTTATTAAAAAAAAGAGATTAATATAATATTAAAAAAATTAAATAAAATTAGAAATTAATTTATTAAAAATATAAAAATATAACTTTATTTATTATTTTGAAAAAATTTGAGAACTTTTTGCTGTTATCAAAAATTTCAATTGTTTTATCATTAAGTTTTAAGACTTTTTTTAAAAAAAATATAATTAAAAAAAGGAAAGAAATCAGAGTGTGATACTTCAGTCCAGTGTAGTGGTGTTGTATATATTTTTTAGTTTAGCCGCTACTTATATCTCTTCATCTTCAGGCAGGGCAAGGCTTCATTTCATTTATGTCAGCTCCACTCTGGTTCTGATCTCAAACTGTTTAGGTATGCTCCTCTTCTTCCTTCTTTTTTGTTTCCCTTGTGTTATTCTCACTGTTTCATGCTCTTCTTTGCACTGTTTTTGTTGCTCACGCTTGCTCATTAAATCTTGGAAAATTTAGGTGATCTGTCTGGTTACTGAGTATGGGATTTGAAAAATGTTTGAGTCAAATTTTGTTTGCTAAAAATGATGCATATACTGTCAAGTTATTAATAAACCGTCTTTCAGTTCTTTCTTTGATTTTAGTTTTTTATGGTTCAGATCTTGATCTATCTTTTAGCTTTATTTATTTTTATTTGAAGAACTGAACTTGATTAAATCAAAAATGAAACAACAAAAGCAGAGAATGTGTGAAATTTGGAAAGTTTTGATGGTATTTTTTTCTGTCATTCATGAAAGATAATATCTCCTCAAAACTAAACTAATTTTATTTTTTCTTTTAAAAAAAAAAGTTATTCTGATGTGTGTTTTGACTAAATGCAGTCTGCATTTGTTTGTATTTTGTTGCCTAAATCTGGAAAATGCCCTTCTACATTGTCTTGTTTTGTTCTTTTGTTTTTTGTCTGATTCGATTAAACCTAGTGATGCATACCAGTTTTATGGTTGAATTACTTTCTTTTAAACAAAATTCCTGTTGTTTAAGAGATTTTGCGGGTGTCCTATTCACAACTTCATATTTGACTTTATTATTGATTTTTAATTTCTTTGTCTAATGACCTTTATGGATATTGTTGTATACACTTTCACGAATCTTTTTAAATTATTGCAGCTTTGGCTTGATTACAAATGTGTACACTGACATTTTTGTAAATTTGCTTCGATCCATTGTTAAGATCATTTTTTCTGTTTATTTTCTTCAAGCGATTTGGATATCCTTTATTGTTAATTTTTGAATTTTGGATATTATATTTTTGTTAACAAATTTGATTCATGGATCTAACAATTTTTTCAATTATGCTGCAAGATATTACATTTCATTTTTCTTGAATGCTTCTGCAAGTACAAGCTTTTATTTAGTTTATTTATTCTTTTATAAAGCTAATTTAGTGCTCTCTCAAGTTTACTTGCATATCTTAAGGCAGGATTTAATTGTTTTTATAATTATAAACTTTGTTTCTTGTGTTTGTTGAAGGGCTTTCACTTCCAACAATGTCAGACCTTGAGGCTCCATTGCGCCCAAAGAGGAAAAAGGGATTGGTGGACATTCTGGTCCATTTCCGATGGATAGTTGTTATTTTTGTTGTCCTCCCTATCTCTTTCACTCTTTACTTCCTCACATATCTTGGAGATGTCAAATCCGACATGAAGTCCTTCAAGAAGCGTCAGAAGGAACATGATGAAAATGTCAAGAAGGTTGTAAAAAGACTCAAAGAGAGAAACCCATCAAAGGATGGTCTCGTATGCACAGCCCGTAAACCATGGATTGCAGTCGGAATGCGGAATGTGGACTACAAGCGGGCACGACATTTTGAAATTGATTTATCAGCTTTCCGTAACATCCTTGATATAGACAGAGAAAGAATGATTGCAAAAGTTGAGCCTCTTGTCAACATGGGACAAATCAGCAGGGCTACAGTACCAATGAACCTTTCCCTTGCAGTGGTTGCAGAGTTGGACGATCTTACTGTTGGTGGTCTGATCAATGGCTATGGGATTGAGGGAAGTTCCCATCTCTATGGCTTATTTTCTGATACCGTCGTTGCATATGAGATTGTGCTGGCAGATGGCCAAGTTGTCAGAGCTACTAAGGACAATGAATATCAAGATCTTTTCTATGCGATTCCATGGTCCCAGGGGACATTGGGACTTCTTGTCTCGGCCGAGATCAAACTTATACCTATTAAGGAATACATGAAACTGACTTACAAGCCTGTAGTTGGCAATTTACGAGAAATTGCACAGGCTTATTCAGACTCTTTTGCACCAAGAGATGGTGATCAGGACAATCCAGTTAAGGTTCCAGATTTTGTAGAAGGCATGATTTACACTTCTACAGAAGCTGTATTCATGACTGGGAGATATGCCTCAAAAGAAGAAGCAAAGAAAAAGGGAAATGTGATTAACAGTGTCGGTTGGTGGTTTAAACCCTGGTTCTATCAGCATGCGCAAAAGGCATTGAAGAAAGGGGAGTTCACGGAGTTCATACCAACTAGGGAGTATTATCACAGACACACAAGGTGTTTGTACTGGGAGGGGAAGCTCATCCTACCATTTGCTGATCAATTCTGGTTCAGGTTCCTGTTTGGCTGGTTGATGCCACCCAAGGTTTCTTTACTTAAGGCTACTCAAGGAGAAGCCATCAGAAACTATTACCATGAGATGCATGTCATTCAGGACATGCTTGTTCCTCTTTACAAGGTTGGGGATGCCCTTGAGTGGGTCCACCATGAGATGGAGGTAACCTTTACTTTCCTTACTTTTCTTTTGGCGGTAGTTTATTCAAATATTTCTAATGAAATTTTGTTGTCTTTGATGTGAATTGTCGTGGCTTCTTTGTCTGCTGATTGCTACAAGAAAACAATTTTAGAAACCGGTTCTGAATAAGGCTACAATTTTTGCACCAAATCATTAGGAAAATTATTATTTTGGCGTCTAGTTAAGAGAGCTAGATATTTCGTTGTAGACCTCAGAGCTTTACGACAAAACTATTGGGAGTAGCAAAAAAACAGCCTTGAAATGAAGAACAGGCAAAATATAAAGGAAAGGAAAATCACAACATAGGCATTTAGGCCTATACCTACTTCTTCTGGGAATTCAAGAAGCATATCAGCAAATTGCTTAATACAAGTTTATTTGTTAGTCAAGTTAACATTATCGCAATGTAGGATACTGATAACTAGAATCCCTAAACACAAGTTCAAACTTAATTGAGTAGCTCCTGTGCTATAACAATTGAAATGCTCAACACCATTTGCTCACAAAATTGCTAAATTACTTGTGTCAAGGAGCCTCAAGTTTGTTATTATCATTAATGTAACTAGAGCAGCAAATGGATTATGCCTTGAAAGTGGTTCAAGTTTCTGTAGATTTTTTGTCTCCTTAATTTGGTTATGGGCAGTCTGTATTTGCATTATCTTGAGTTTGCTTCTTGCATGCTAGACTGGACTGTATTATTTTTGTGGGATTATATTGGACTGAATAGCATTTTATACGTAACGCTAATCCATGTTTGTTGCGGTACTGGACTAGGCAAAATTATATAAATGAATAAGCTAAAATTGCCCAATTAAATTATTTTTAAATTAATTAAACCATTAAATATGTTTATATTACTAAAATTATTATATATCCTGTACTTGTTTCTGATAATAAATTAATAGATATATACTTACAATATTAATAAATTACATGATTATTTAATTTGAAATATCAATAGCTTCATGTTTGAGTGCTCTGGTGGCTACTAGATGTATTTCTATTACTACAAATTTTGTGCTATTATTGTTTTTGAGGACTCGTGTCTGTTGATATAATACTTTTGTACCAAAATTTTCAGGTATACCCACTTTGGCTGTGCCCACATAGGCTGTACAAGCTTCCGTACAAAACTATGGTATATCCTGAGCCAGGTTTTGAGCACCATCACAGACAGGGAGACACACCTTATGCTCAGATGTTTACGGATGTTGGGGTCTACTATGCACCAGGTCCTGTATTGAGGGGTGAGGTATTTGATGGTTCTGAGGCAGTTCGTAAAATGGAGCAGTGGCTGGTTGAAAATCATGGTTACCAGCCACAATATGCAGTATCCGAGCTGAACGAAAAGAATTTTTGGAGGATGTTTGATGGTGAACTCTATGAGCAATGCAGGAGGAAGTATAAAGCTGTGGGAACCTTCATGAGTGTGTACTACAAGTCCAAGAAAGGAAGGAAGACGGAGAAGGAGGTGCAAGAAGCCGAACAAGCACACCTTGAGGCTGCTTATGCAGAGGTTGACAATCCTGTGGACTGATTTTAGAGTCAATTTGAAAAATTGGTAGGGTTTCTTGCTTTTTATTGTTTGTGTCCGTGTTGGCATTTGCGATTGTGGTTCTATTTCTTCTGAATTTTTAGTTTTCCCGTTCGATGTGGCGGTGGTATTTGTGGTGGTATCTACTGTCTACTGACATTTTGGGTTGTTGGAGTTTGTTAACGCATTAGCTTAGACCATCTGGATGGTTTATGACCCTTGGATAATGATTTAGACGACAATTTTATGTTGCTTTTCTCTCAATCTCCCACTCTCTCTTGTAATTCTGGTGCCCTTGAAACCACATATTTTGTACAGGTGAGGCGACAAGCAGAAGGTAAGATTCATATTTGCATTTACATTTAATTTATTAATTAATCATTCATTTTGTTGCCTTGCTTGAACTGAACTTAGGCTTTGTTTGGTTTTACGTTATTATGGCTTTGAGTGACAGCTGCTGAAACTGTGTTATTAAACACTTTTTCACCTTAACTCGATGGTTCGTTCCAATGACACATTAACTGGACGAGGACGACGATGATCAAAGCATGTGTTTTTGTTTGGATTTAGTAATTTGTTTGTTATTTTTCATTCATGAATCACAATATAAATTGGATAAAGCCAAAATCAGAAACAATGGTGAGTAAGGTAAGTAATTGCATAGAATAATGTTGATTGCTAAGAAAGCCAGAAAATTGAGTTGGAAAAAAATTGTTTGTATCGATGAATTAAACAAAGGGGTTGTTTCAAAAAATATGTATATTTTTTGAAATTTAGTAAAATTATACAGTTAATATTTTAAAATTATTTTTAATTGTTAGTTAGTTAATTAAAATAACAAAATAATTTTTGTATATAAATTATATATTACTTTTTTTTTTTTATATTTTTTTGAAGTTTGAAAAATTAGTATTTCATTAGACATATTTGATTATATTCACAAGTACAATTGTTGCTAACCAATAGGGGAGAAGAGGCATCTAATATTGCATGCATGCTTGCTGTTAAATATATTATATCTAGTGATAAATATGATGTATTTATGATAAATATAACATTTATTATAATACATATATTTATTAAAATAAATACAACATAAGATATTATGTATTTTATGTTAGAAATATTTATAGGATATTATGCATTTATCTTAGAACCCTTTTGTAATTAAATTATTTAACAAAAATAAATAAAAATATATTATGTATGGTGCTGCATTATTTAATCTATAATAATAAGAGTAAGTAATTTTGAGAATAATTCATTCTAACCTTACTCTCAAGTGTTGAGCAATTTTTTATTCTTCTTATTCTATTTAGATATATATAAAATTAAAATTAAAATAACTGATTAACTTGGAAAATAAATAAATAAATGCCTGGATGATTTAAAGTAAGCTCTTTCAAGGTAACTAGAAGAATCTTTTTTGTTTTATATTTTGATTATTAATTTTGGTACAAGCGCCCACAAAATCTGTTTGCCTATTATAAGTTGTTTGTATAAATGATGCTCAACACTTTTCTTATTCTGAATCTGCTACAACTTAGCATCGTGTTAAATATCAGTCTGTTGTTTCAACATTTCTGCATCCTGATTCATCTTCATTACTTTCTCTGGCAGGTGGGTTGCTGGTTCTCATCTTCGTTTATCCTCCCTAATCAGGGTTACCATATTTTCTGTCCAGAATCTTGTCACAGTTACTCTCTCTTTTTTTTTTTTTTTTTTTGTTGCATAATTGTCTGTTGTCCAAAATGTCACTTATATTGTCGTCGTGCCCTGTTGCTCCCCTCCTGCATATCAAGCTACTTGATCCGAAACCTCAAACACGTTGTTTCTTGCACCGATTCCATTCCATTTGTAGTACCAAAAGTATTTACAAAAGTTGCAGTAATAATAGATTGCTTTCAATTGCAAGAGATTCTACATACCCAAGACACCAGTCATTTACTGAAAATGACACAATTTTTTGACTGGGAAGATCCAGAGGACATTGAAGGTGCAGGATCCCCATGGGAAGGGGCAGTTATTTACAAGAGAAACCCTTCCGTTACGCATCTTGAGTATCGTACAACTTTAGGGAGGCTTGGTTTAGGAAGGCTTTCAACTGAAATTTCAATATCTAGGGCTTCGGCGATGGGTTTGCGTGTTACAAAAGCTGTAAAAGATTATCCAAATGGAACGCCTGTTCAGATCTCAATTGATGTGACAAGGAAGTAGCGAAAGTTGAGGCTTGATGGAATCATTAGAACTGTCCTCACCCTTGGTTGCAACCTATAAAATTGAGACAAACTGATGGGCTCACTTTCCTAATGAAGTCCAAGTCTAAATTTCAAGTTCAAGTCTGGTCTAAAAGCCCAGGCCTGCATTCTTGCCTTCATCTTCAATTTCCGCCAATTGCAACATCATAGACTTGACTTCTTACTGTTGCGTGAACTACAATATTGAAAGTCTTTATTGATCTGCAGCAGACTTGATTAACACTCTTACTCAATTGTCTCTTCTAATTTTAATGTTTTCTGTACTGCTTGTCATCTTTGTTTATATATTCTTCTTCCTCTTGTATAAAAAATATGAATGCTTGTTGTAAAAAAACAACAATACAGAATCCATTCACAACCTGTTCTGCAAATCATCATTCATCTTCTTTGTAATCACAAATTCTAACTTGGTATCAAAGCCACAATGGATACCAGTCGAAATTCCTCAAGCTCAACTCAAACCAACACCAACCCAATTGTTGCATTAAACTTGAACTCAGCAACAGTTACATTTCCTAATGTCATCAAACTAACAGATGTTAATTTTTTGCTTTAGAAAGCTCAAGTTCTACCTTTTGTCCGAGGCAACGACTTTGAAGACTTTCTAGATGCAAATATGACTCCACCTAGTAGATCCATTAACACCACAGATGATGAGGAAAATAGCATTACCATTGCTAATCCAGCATACAAAATCTGGAAAAGGCAAGACCAGCAACTCATGGGATGGTTGCTTTCCACCTTGAGTGAGCCTATACTTGCTACAACTGTGGGATGCACATTTTCCTCAGAACTATGGATAACCTTGGAGAAAGCCTTTGCAGCAAAATCAATGGCCAAAATAGTGAACCTGAGAAGTTTGTTCACTACAACAAAGAAAGAGAACATGAGAATTTCGGAATACTATCATAAAATGAAAAGCTTAGCTGATGCATTGAGGGCAGCTGGTGATAACATATTAGACAAAGATCTGGTTGTGTATATCCTAGGAGGATTGGAAAGAGATTTTGAATCCACTATAATTAATTTGTCCTCAAGAACTGAGACTCCAACACTCGAAGAAGTGTATTCAATGCTGCTCAATCATGAAAATAGGCTGGATGGATGGAATAGTTTGTTAAACTCAAGTTACCAACAAGAGATTACAGCAAATCTCACTCACCCTAACCAATATCAGAAGAGGAACTGGAGAGCCCCTAATCAAGGGAGAAACACTGCTAACCATGCAGGATTTGGAATAGGCAAACCAGGCAGCACGGAAGGAGGTTCAAAACCAACTTGTCAGATATGCTTGAAAGTTGGTCACACTACAGTTGAGTGCTGGCACAGATATGACAGAGACTTCACTCCTCAACAATCTAAACCAAATATTAAAGCTGCCTACATAACAAACCCTAAAAGTTCAGCAGATCCAGCGTGGTACATAGACAATGGTTCAACCAACCATGTGACAAACTCTCTTCAGAATTTGTTCAGCAACTTAGACTACAGAGGAGGTAGCAAACTTGTTATAGGTAATGGACAAAACTTGGTAATCTTACATGTTGGATGCACCAAAATTCACACACAACACCCATCAAGACAGATCAAACTTAACCAAGTATTGCATATACCTGATGTTACTAAGAACCTAGTTAGTGTCCATAAGTTGCTTAAAGATAATCATGCATATGCTGTCTTCAATGAACATTGCTGTATTGTCAAGGATCTAAAGATAAAGAAAGAGCTGCTTCGAGGTGTAATTAAAGGAGGTCTGTACAGGCTGCTGAAGGATCCAAAGCAAATTGGATTGTCAGCCAAACCAGTCAGCTTCATTCTGCACTCTGATTTTTTGAACTCAAAGACTGCTGATCCCAGTTATGCTAAGTCGTCTGAATGTAAAAGAACATTAAGAGAATTAGACTTATGGTATCAAAGATTAGGCCACCCTCATGAGAGAGTCTTGAAACAAATACTCTCATTTTGTAATGAATCAAAAGTGATTAATGAAGATGCCTCAGCTTCTGTTCCACCTTTTTACACTGCCTATCAGTATGGCAAAATGCACAAAATGACATTTAAATCTTTAAAAACCAAAACAAAGAAAGTTTTAGAATTAATCCATACAGACCTATGGGGACCAGCATCAACAGCATTTACAAATGGCTATATATTCTATATAACTTTTGTTGATGATTATACAAGGTTCACTTGGGTGTTTCCTATGGTCCATAAATCAGAAACTTTCAGCATATTCAAGCAGTTCAAGGAACAAGTAGAAAACATGTTAGAAATGAAAATTAAAGCAGTTCAGTGTGATATGGGAGGTGAATTCAAGCCCCTAGAAAAATACTTGGCTGTACATGATATAATGTTGAGATACTCATGCCCTTACACTCATAATCAAAATGGAAAAGTGGAAAGAAAACATAAACACTTTGTGGAAACTGGCCTCACTCTTCTAGCTCAATCACACATGCCCCTAAAGTTCTGGTGGGAGGCTATTTATGATGTTGCATATCTAATTAACAGGATGCCTTCCTTGACTCCTAACAATAGGTCACTCATGAGCTCATTTTTGGATACAAACCAGACATCAAGCTACTAAGAGTCTTTGGGTGCGAATGCTATCATCTTCTTAGACCCTACAACAAACACAAGCTGAGTTTTCACACCAACAAGTGTATTTTTATTGGATACAGTCCTTATCATAAAGGCTACCTATGTTTGTACCCTTCCAAATGAGTTTATATTTCTTGAAATGTTGTGTCCAATGAGACCAACTTTCCATTTGAATCAGATCCTAACTTTATCTCCCATATACCTAAATACACTCACTATGAACAAGCTTCTATTCAGCCTTCATTCACCACATCAAACTGGCATTGCCACCAACACATGGATCTTCTATTAGTCGTATCAGAACCTGCAACATTACCTCATGATGCAGAACATTTTACTTCAACTCAAGACACATCACCTTGCTCATCACTCCCAGAGCTTGACATTCCAGAATCAAATCCAGAAACTAATCATTCTCTTCCTTTTCAGATCGACAAGACTCAAACTGGTCACTCTATGGTCACCAGGAGTAAGGTTGGAATTTTCAAACTCAAGACCTATGTTTCTGACCTTATACTAATAAAAGAAGGGGGTATACTAGTAAATGAGATTCAAGGACTCCAAGACCCAAAGTGGAAAGCAGCAATGAATGAAGAAATCAAAACCTTGACAGCAAACCAAACTTGAAAGTTAGTACCATACACAGAAGGTATGAATATAGTGGGATGTCGATAGATCTTCAAAATCAAAAGAAATTCAGATGACTCAATTCAAAGGCATAAAGTCATACTTGTAGCCAAAGGGTATCTACAAACTCCTGGCATTGATTTTTCAGAAACCTTTAGCCCTGTAGTCAAGGCTTCCACAATTAAAATTATGTTGATATTAGCTGTTCAAAAGGATTGGAAATTAAGACAGATTGATATAAACAATGCATTTTTAAATGAGGAGCTAAAAGAAGTAGTATACATGAATCAACCTTTAGGTTTTAAAGATGAGAAGCACCCGGGGTATGTATGCAAGCTCAAGAAAGCAATTTACGGCCTCAAGCAAGCACGTAGAACTAGGTTTGACAAACTCAGATTAGCATTGAAATCATGGAACTTCAAAAACTCAAAATCTGATACTTTTTTATTTTACAGAATTGACAAAACTAGTACTATATTGCTTCTTATATATGTTGATAACATAATCTTGACAGGTGATAATGCAACTGAAATTGAAATCTTGATCAAGAAACTAAATGATGCATTTGCTTTGAAAGACCTGGGAGAATTAAGTTTCTTCCTTGGAATCGAAATTACCAGACTGAGGGACGGTCTTCATATGTCTCAAACAGGTTACATCACTGACCTGCTTATCAAAACCAATATGCTTGACAGTAAAGGGATGAAAACTCCTATGGTAGCAGGGTGCAAATTCAACAAAAATGGTGAAAATTCCCTCAGTGATTACACATTTTACAGGTCCATAATTGGATCATTGCAGTACGCTACTCTCACCATACCAGACATCACATATTCAGTCAATAAACTGAGTTAGTACATGCACAATCCAAATATAGAACATTGGACTGCATGCAAAAGGATACTAAGGTATCTAAAGGATACTGCTCATCTTCGACTGAACTTCAACAAAGTAGACAAACTTGAGTTGGTAGGCTTTTCAGATGCCGACTGGGGTGCTGACACTAATGATAGAAGGTCCATCACTGGGTATTTTGTTTATTTGGGCGGCAACCTTATCTCTTGGAGCTCAAAGAAACAGAATGTGGTAGCTCGATCATCAGCCGAGGCAGAGTATCAAGCTTTGGCCTATATAGTAGCAGAGTTAAATTGGCTTAGATCACTACTAGAAGAAATCAATGTAGATGTAAGCAAACCTGCAGTGATCTGGACTGATAGTCAGAGTGCAGCAGCTCTTGCCTGCAATCCAGTCTATCACGCCAGAACAAAGCATATAGAGATTGATATCCATTTCGTACGTGACAAGATTCTTGATCGTGAACTGGCAGTGCAGTATGTTCCAACTAATGAATAAGTTGCAGACATCCTCACCAAAACTCTGCATGCAGAGAAGTTCATCTTTCTCATAAACAAACTGAACTTGGCAAAAAAATAGAAGAAACATCAGCTTGAAGGAGGGAGTTAAAATTGAGACAAGCTGATGAGCTCACTTTCCTGATGAAGTCCAAGTCTAAACTTCAAGTTCAAGTCTGGCCCAAAAGCCTAGGCCTGCATTCTTGCCTTCATCTTCAGTTCCCGCCAACTGCAACACCACAGACTTGACTTCTTGCTGTTGCGTGAACTGCAATATTAAAAGAGTCTTGATTGATCTGCAGCAGACTTGATTAACACTCTTACTCAATTGTCTCTTCTAATTTTAATGCTTTCTGTACTGCTTGTCATCTTGTGTTTATATATTCTTCTTCCTCTTGTATGAAAAGTATGAATGCTTGCTGTAAAAAAACAACAATACAGAATCCATTCACAACCTGTTCTGCAAATCAGCATTCATCTTCTCTGTAATCACAAATTCTAACTGCAACAGGTATTTAATTTCAGTTAACGGTTGATTCTACTTCTTTGCCAATCTGTTTTTGGCTTCTTTCCATTTGTTTCTGTATTTCACTATTACGTTCCCATGTTCTTTAAATGCACTCTCTTTACATTTTTGTGTTCCTTTTTCTCTCCGAATTGGTGCCAATAGTATAAAGTTTTTCAGTGCCTAGAGCAACACACTAATATTATCAGAAATTGAACATTTTTAGGAAGCTTATAAAGTTTATTTGGGGCCTTTTCTTTGTGTTCTTTGTGTGTGTATGTGTGATTTCCTACATGAACGGTGGATTGGACTGCAAAAGTTACTCTGTAATCCAGTATCTCTTGTTGAATGATTTTTTGTTGTTTGATTGGAGGCTAAAAGTCTTACATTTTTTTTTCTTCTTTTGTTTTTTGTTTGCTTTTGAGAGTTAGAAAGCAAAAACACGCTGTCTGGTTATAGATTCTGAAAGTTCTAAGAAGCAAATTGTCAAAAAGTTGCTTTCCAGAATTACATTCAAGAGTTTCCAACATTGTTTTTCTGATAGGTGTTATACTAGTCCTTGATTTTTTTTAATGTCATATTTAGGGGTATTATTTTTTCAAATGCAGAAGGTGGAAAATAATAATGAGGTAATTACCAAAATATTTTATACACAAAAATGAAAAATGTTAAAAATCACTGTTTATAAGAAAAGACTGTACCAATCCTGGTCTTATTTATCTCATGTTTGGTTTTTCCTATGAGATTTAGGAAAGCTTTCTTGGATAATTGAGAGTACATGCATTTGGTTTTTCGAATAGGGAACTTGTCTTCCTTTAAAGTAGTGGCAGAGATGTCATCATGAAATATGTTTCAGGTTCACTTCTCCGAATTAGAGTGTCTAATGTACATATGGTTATTCCGTTCATTTGGAATTTTGGAATGTTGAAAATGATCAATATATTGTTAAATGTATGTATGGATAACAAATCATGTGGAAATCCAGCTTAAAACATATAACCGCCTAAAAATATCTAAATTCATATTGCGCATGACATGGAGCTTGTTTAGTATGAAAAATGTGCTGTCAACTTTGAAGTTTCCGCTGGCAGCTTGCTTGATTCTTTTAATTTAATATAAAGGTGGCACATCAACTTTAAGAACTTGTCAAGTAATGCAGTGGAGAGCCTTGGGTACATTTGTTGTACCTCAACGCATGCTAGTGATCAAAATAAGGGAAACATACATGTATACATAAATGCATGTTATTGTATGGTGAAAGTTTGACGCTGCTAACGATGCCTTTGAATTCCTGCTATGATGATAGTAGCCTTGTAAAATCAATGTGAAATGAATGTAGAGCCGATGTTTGAAGCAAACTTTGGTTAGTTAATGCTATTGTTAATAAGGTTTCCTCCTTGCTCATTTCACTAACAGTAGTACAGTTTCACCCTTTTCTTTGGTGGGTGGGTGGACTAGAAAATGAAAAGATTACTCACTCGAAGTTATAAATGTTCTCCTGGGGTTGGCCAGCTTTTAGTTGTAGGCTCATAGCATTTCACTGCCCTTGCTACTCCTTCACCCCATTGATACCTTTTCGAAGTTCGTTTCTCAATTTATTTTGTTAAAAATTTCTCTTTTCTCCGTGGAAGGAAAAAGGTCCTATATTCTGTTATGTTTGAAAAGTTAAGTTGAAGCTTTCTGCGTAATCTGTGGTTACTCTTATTCCATGCTCTAGGCTTATGGCTACTCAAGTGAGATCAATGCCATCATCCGTTTACTATGTCTACTGTTGTGGTTCGTTTGACTGCAAAACTTTGCCCACACCCACTCCCTTTTTTTTGGGTCCCTTTTGATGGAACTTAATAATGTGCTTGTTTTATGGTAAAGGTGTGGTGAGCCAGCTGCTGAGAGTGTGTTCTCCAACTTCTCGCTTTTACTAACCGAGCAGCCCGTCGAGGAACCAGATATTATTGATATAGGAATGATGTTTGGGGAGGATACATCCAAGTCATCGTCTACTGGAAATAGTTCGACAGAGGAAGATGATGATGATGATGATGCTATGATAGATTGGGATGATCGGCTATATTTTCCTCTGGAAGAAAAAGAAATTGATATTTCAAAGAATATAAGAGATATGGTGCATTTGGAAATTACCATAAATGCAATTTGCGATCCAAGTTGCAAAGGGCTATGTCTCAGATGTGGTACAAATTTAAACACTAGCAAATGTAAATGTAGCAAGGAGGAAGTCAAAGAGGAAACTTATGGCCCTCTGGGAAACTTGAGAAAACAAATAGAAAGAAGATAATTGTCTGGTAAGATGATACAGGGCAATGCAATGTATGACTATGTCCATCTCTATGTCGTGCTAACAGTAACATGGCAAATACGACGACGTAGTCGTTTTGGCTTTTAATGTCGGTGCCGTTCTAAAACCACAAAGTCATTTGCTTTCCATCGAACGGCTTTTTAAATACAAAAATTGGCAACAACGATGGATACTTGTTAAGTTGGCCAAATATACATAATGTTGTTTAATCTAATAATTTTTAAAAATTTTGAGAAGATTTAACAAATTTGTTTAATTATTTATTTCATTTAAATAATCAAAATTAATACTTTAACTTTTTCCAATAATCAAATAAATTCTAAGTGATTTTATGAAATATGCTTTGATATAACAATCATGAAATATGCTTTAACATAAAAAAGTCCAATATTGTTGGATAGGACGGATCAAGATTACACTTCTTCACTTGGTCTGAGTGCTGCCAGACTACTACTACACTAAACTAAACTAAACTAAACTATATTTTCTCTAAATTTCAACAATTTGTCATAACCCCATCAAAATTATTTTATTCTCTCTTTCCCTTCCGGGAAATAAATATAATTGGGATTTTGTGGTCTCTGCCTCTGATCCAATACCATTTGACTCTCAATTCTTAAGCTTGTCGCTGCAGAGAGAGAAATGGGAAGAGATGTTTTATTTTCTTCCCTACCAAATGTGACAATAATTGACAGAACTAAATATTTGTTTTCAACATACCTCTACCGCTGGCTCTGGGAGTCTAATACTTGATTTTCCATATCAAAGAGGAATGCGACCTATCAACAGCATACTTCAGTTCACATGATACACACCCTGTGATTCTATGTCCCAACAACTTACTCCTCAACAATGACAACAACCCTTTATGCCGACACTGTTTTCTTTTCAACACTTGTACAAACCCATTTAATCCAAGCCATTCAACTTCATCCTCTTCCAGTTGAAGTTTCGGATGCAAATTGGGCTGAACACAATTCATTCTTTTCGTAATCAGCACATGCATATACCTTACAATTCAAAACAAAGAGAGAGAGTGAAAACGAATGACTAATTTAAGGTTTCTAGCAATTAAGATATTTAAACAAGATTTCTTAAACAGAACAATAGGTTAGCTCATAAAAAGACAGTACCTTAAGGATCCTTCAATGATTTTGAAATATGAATTTGCACTGAGATTGCAAATGTATGATAAGTCAGAGATATAGCAATGGAATTTCATTGCACATAACAGAAAAGTTTGGTAGATATTCAATCTGACAACAGCAGCTGAGTTTATATTTGAGTCGAAGAATATGGGATGGCATTTAGGTCTCATGAAGCCACGTAACCTCGACTTTAGATGTTGAACTGGTTTTCCTTGCCAACAGACAGTAAGTGTGGCACTCAAATGGTTACTTAAATACCTGTTTAGTAATTAACACAATTTTCTGTAAAATAGACATTACTGTAATCACATTGTGCACATTTATTGTTTCAAAAATAACTGACGATATTACTATGCAGTACTAAATTCTAAACATTTAATCATATGCAACTAATCAATAACACTAGCAGATTCAAAGACGAATCATATGCCATTGAATAGCATCTGTGATAGAATATGTGCTCCAGAATAACTTGAATTGCATCTAAACAAATTCTTCAGCATCTTCAAACTTAATCAATTAGATCCTACTTTTGAACTTATTGAGTTGCAACAATGGCTTCATTCAAATCTAGCATCACCATTGTAGAATATTCCCATATCTCATTGGGAATACGGTTTGACCATCCCTAGAAGTACATGTGCATAATAATAATAATAATAATAAAAACCCTATTACTAATGTACTAGTTCATGTGCACCAGCCAAAATATTAAGTTGATGCTTGACTTTTACACCCACAACATAAGATGTAAACCCTATAAAAAATATTGACAAAGATTGACTAAGCCAATTGAAGAAAGAAATTTTGGTTCAACATTATTAATGACATGAATTAATTGAAGGTCTGAAAGTACCAGGTCAATGATACCATTTGGGTTAAGTTACTACTTGACTTAAAATCTTAAACTTGTAGTTAAAAGGTTTAAACAATAGTATTGCACTCTAATGGGCCCTCTCACATTGAAGACTGATACTCAACAGACTTATCACATGGATCAAGCCCAAATAGAGACAGAAGATAGAAACAAAAACAATTGCAAATAACAAATATAAATACAAATGCAATCACATTGGAGGATTCAAACACAAGACACCTTGGTCAAGACATCTTCCTTTTGACCAAAAACAGCTTGACCTAAAAGTTTAAACTTGTAGGTAAGAGCTCAAACAATTGTACTAGGCTTAACAATTTGGAATTTCAGAGTAAATTGCACCCTATTAAATTATATAAAGAAAGGAATATTTGTGAAATGGCAGTAATTGTAATAAATGTGTCACAACCCTAGCAATTAAAACTATTAGCCTCAAACGAACATAAATGTGGACTGGCAGTCCAAAAAAAAATCAATGGTAAAAAACCAAATAAAAACGGAATAGGATTCATCTCCCACTAGAAACAAACCATAAAACAGAAACAAACCTCGTGTAATCTCCCTGAACTTCTAAAGTGCTAGAATTGATAAGCAAACCACTCCATCGAAGAAATGTGACGCCATCATCACCTACAATTACTCTGTTTGATGGAAGCCCTAAGTTATGTCCAACATCAAAACTTACACAGAACTTTTCCTCATTCATGTAGCAGTTGTAATCCCGAAATCCCCTATGCAATCTGTTGAAGAAGTTAGTGGCTTGCTTCTTTGATGTTGATATAAAAAGGAAGTCATCAATAAATCTAAGGAGTATATAACTTGGGGAAGAGCTATTGTTATCATCCCCAGCATTCTGTCCATAATTATGACTTCTGGATAGAACTTCAGTAGCAGATTCTCGAGTTTTCTCAAGAAATGGATAGACCACATTCCTTTCCATATCTCCATAGTATAATGAGCAAAGCAGAGAAGATAAAACACTTCCTTGAGGTATGCCTACACCTTGCAGGTAAAATTTTTTATCCAACTGTAGCACATTGCACTTCACATGCTCATTTAAGATAAAATGGAGTTCTTCTTTCCTCACACACCGGCTCCAACCCTGCACATTAACCCAGGACAAAAGTGGAAAACAACCAGAGAATTAGCTTGCTCAAAATAGGACATCTCTATTTATTCAAAATATTGATCAACCATGACTTTCACAAGACATCACTACCCAAAAGAAGAAATCATGAATGGAAGACAAAAAAATTGATTTATATTGAGAGAGGGGGAGTGTGGGAGAGAACAAAAATTGAAGAGTTCTTCCTTTTCTTCAATAAAAGCTACAAGGACAAGTTTCTCAAAGCAAATTTTTTCTCATTTCGAAAAAAAAGAGAAAAAGAAAAATCAATAATATTTGGAAGTGGAGGTCCAATATTAACATGTCAAGTCAGATTACAGATATGCACAAGGTCATCAGTCATTAGAAAAGCAATATGTACATAGATGATCGAAAGATACCATTATTGTTAGTTTAGATATAGCAGAGCTCTTTATCTTATAAATGATCTTAATAACAAAGAGGATATCATAGAAGATACAACAGTCCATCAAACGAAAAGATAAAAGATACAATAAGATAAAAAAGACCATTTACTTTCCTTGATAAAGCAACCAAGATGGATACCTGGTCAACAAGAATGCTATGCAATGGAGGAAAGGTGATAGAAGATGCGAATCTTGTATAAGAATTGCTGGTTTCATCCATCAGATTAAGATTACCATGAACCCACAAAGATTTCTTTGTACATACAACTTGATAAAACTGTTCAAGAATATATTCATCCTTCACAATGACATCTTTCATAACCCTAAGCAGTTTATCTTGATCAATAGAATCAAATGCTTTCAATACATCAGAAACCACAACAAAAACACTAGGAACCATAGGTGATCCATTCCTCAGACTAATTAGAAAAGGGCATAACTTTTTGTAGACATCATTGTAATCAAACACTGACGACCCTAACTTGTTCCGGTCTTTCAACAGTAAACCTTTTAGAACAGCATGTGCATCACGGAGAACATAATTCACAGACTTGAAGTGGTCAAACATCACTCTTTTATGATAGAGTTGAGCATTATTTTGCATTCTGGTACATGTTTCTTCAAAACAGGATTTTTCTGCCAGAATTCTTGATGATGCTTTAAGATTTGCCAGCATCCTTACTCCATCTTCTTTTGGAAGAAGTCTAAGATTTGAGAAACCAAAAGATCTTTTGCTTAGAACATCTTTAACAGCTGCATCATCTAAGTGACAATAGCTCTTATCTTTCAAGCAAGTTATAGCCTTGTCTGTCAACTTTTTCCAAATGGACTTTCGATAATAATATATATCTTGTTTACCATGCTCGCTTTCAGTTACATAGAAGTTGGCTTGCACTAAAGGCACAACTAGACATGAAAATAACCAAAAAATCCAGTTCCTTAAAAGTTTGTGTTTCCAATTTAGCACAGCATTATTCAAGTTACTGAATTCTTTATGCCTTAGTACCTTCTGTCCTGCTGAATCTTTTAGCACCTGAGCATTTAAAAAGCACAGAGAGTGTTTATTTGAAAAAAAGGGGAACTTTGAGGTTTTCAATTTATGCATACACTGCTTCACAGAAAACTTTTCATATCTTCTTAGCTGAAGAAACTTGGAAATATTTCTCCTCAGCACTCTCCAGTTAGAAGGAGTTCCTAGCAAATCTGCAGGAATTATACTCCTACAAACAGCCCATATGAATGACACCACCTGACTTCGCAAGCAATATGGCTTGCTTGCCTCAAATTGAGAATCAGTGGCTTCCAGATTTCTTTTGCAATTTTTGGTACAGGAACTATGAGATTTATCATGTACTTTTTTCCCCAGATCATTACCCTGAAATAGAAAATCTAAAATAAGTCTAGTTTTATATGAGAAGCAGATGGAAATGAAATTAGTAATTGATAGTTCAGAGTCAACAATGGCCTAGATAGATAAGCAACAGATTGATGGAGCAGATATCTAAGCTCTTCCCCTCAATCCAAAAGGAAAAAAACAAACCACGAAAAGTTGAAAAAAAAAAGTCCCATGCACACTGCCAGATTTGACCCTTATAAAGTTAACCCTTTATATTTAAAAACATAAAGGCATGCAAAAACAGGAGACATGCAAGGCCTACACCACAACATGTGATATGAAATCTTCTTTTTCTGCGCCTAATACACCTAAAAAATTGAGAAAGTACTAAAAAAATAACTAACCTCAGACAATGAGCTCGAATTTTCTGTAGCTTTTTGATCCAATGATGGAACAACACAATGCTTATTCAATAATCTCAAATGCTGGCAACAATGAGATCTACGAATGAGAATCTTTAGCAGCTTAGCAAGAGAGTGAAACCTGTAGAACCCAAAACAAAAGTAAATAGAGTTAATCTGAATGTCTACGCTCCTATTATGAATAAATTAGCTATTCGACATCAGTTTTTCACACATCTGCCTGATAAATTGCAGCATTACTTCCATTTAAAAACTATCAAGGATATTATCCTGGTCAAAATTTTCCCTCATTAGATGAAAGTGGTTGCACTGATTAAATACTAAAAGGTCTCAAATCCCACCCCAACTGTACTTCTTCTCACCTTGACCATTTTGGAGCCTTTGATTCCCTGTTTGGGCCTCATCAAGAAACATCAGTAGCGGGGCAGAATATGGAAATTATAAGTCTGAGGGTATCAGATTATGAAATCTGTATATAATGGGCTAAAATTCTAAACAGAAATTATACTTTCTAAAGATTTTTGTTGGACCATGAAAAAGGACAAGCCCTAACATAATTCTGGCCCCAATCCACATAAGTGAAACTTAATTGAAACTATCACAACTACAACTTTCTGATTCCTTTTTCCACCAGGAACTATTACATATAACATCATAAAATCCCAAAATAATATTATGACATTTAAGAATACATTGGAACTCCAAATTGATTCCACGTGTAATGCTCTACTTACAGGCAAGCAGATCCAATGCTACCAAAACCACTGCTGTGGGAACATGGCATTAACTGAGCACTTACATTTCCACCAGATAGACCAAATATATTCCCAACAAGAAACTGTGAATCTGCAAAACTGGGCTTTAAGGAATTCAGTATGTCTGAAGATTGTTAAGGCAATGAATAGCTTTCTAAAACCAAAAGAGGTGCAGCAGTACCTTATAACATCATAAGCTGGGATTCATGGCACATTTCAACACTGTTCACTATACAAAATTATAACATTGGGATTGTGTATGCTAATGAATCATCACATGTGACTTCACTGCTGATTAAAGAGTCAATAAACTAGTGTGACAACAATGCCATTTGTAAGCAAATTTAAGTTTGAGAAAGAACACATGAGCTATGTGCATACTTTGAGAACCTTTAAAAGATACGTTTCCGAGGGAGAATTGAAGAAGACCGTTCCAAACTATAGAACATGGAACGTCTGTTAATATGATCCCTTTCCCTGACTAACTTGGGTGCTTGTAGCTTCAAACAGCAAAAGCATTTTTCTTGCATCTGCAGATAAATCAAATTAGAAATTAGAACATCAACTCAACATACAATAAATGAAATTGGGAAGGCAGTAAGAAGATTCCAGTAAGCCATTAAAATACAAATGCCAAGAAATGTTCAAAAATGCTTTTCCAAGTTTAATACAAATTAAATAAATCAAAAGGGATGCAGGCCATTGTTTTAAGCCAAAAGCCAAGGCATTCTCAGATTCTTCAAAGAAAACAATTTTTCATGAAGGCCTACCCTGTTGTTAGAGACACCATGAAGCCTTCCATGTAACCCGTCAGTGCAAATGGTTACACAAGGAGTCTTATCAGTAAATTTTTCAAAATTTATTTGCCTGTGCTTTTTGTGGCGTTGCCAGCTAAATGGTCTTGAACACTTTCTAGACTTGGCTGTAACCTGATTGGAGCTTTCTTGAAGTTTCTCATCTGAATCATCCTTGTTTTTAGAAGCAACAACATCTGTTGAAGTAGCTAGTCCAGAGAGACTTAACTGACCATGGCTGTACCCAGGAAGCCACCTGAATGGCCTTAAATAAATTATGCCATCAGAGCCAGCACAAGCAATGGAACTCGAGTTGTCACAACAGCTGATGCAAGAATTGCCTGGCTGTCTCTCCAATGTCAAACTAACGTCATCAACTCTTTTCCTCTTCTTTTGGGGCCCTTGCAAAAGTAAAACATGCTGATAAATAAACCCATGAAAAATAAGTATCAAATATGATAAATTAACTATTGATTACCAAATTGGACAAATGGGGAATGTTGATAATGAGACTTTGTTCCATGCTTGGACAACTCAAGGCATAAATCATTAACTGGAGGACCTGCTACTTGATGATGTTTCTTATGAGGAAGGGGCAAAAATATTGATGAGTACTTTAGCAGATAGATCATGACATCATCCCCAACCTACAGATGTGCAAGGTCATTTCAATATGTGAAATAACTAAACCCAGAAAAACACACTGTGACAGCTTAAGAATGTAATGAGAGAACACTTTAAGGTGAATACTCTCTTCAAGAGAAGACCCCATGATGAATCAGTTAGAAGCTCTACAATGAGGCTTGAATGCTTAACCTGTTAAATGAAGACAAAACCTTATCATAAAAAAGTCTAGGATAATTCTCATCTTTGATCATAAATCATATAGCAAAATGCATAGATAAGTAACAATAAATACTTCAGAAAAACAAAAATATATGATAAAGTATAATCAGAAGACTAGAAAATCAAAGTAGGACAATGTTGATGTCAAGAAAAAAAGGAACCAGCAAAGATGAGAATGACACTTGCCTTGTCATAACCACTACATATTATATTGGAAGACACTGGTTGCTCAGCCATTATCATCTCAATGGTCCTTTTGACAATCTGAAGAGATATAGTGACAGGGATTGAAACATACCAGAGATGCAAAATCATTTTGTTCACATAGATTTGAATTACGATAGAGACCACATTTCAAACAAAGATAGGTCTGAAGAGTTACACATTTCTATATTTATTTAAAAAAAAAAAAAGCCAACAACAAGAGGAGAGAATGATGCATACACATGAGCAGCAACCTTTCTTTTTCTATGCAAATTATGTACAAATTTTAAATTGTTAGATGAATACATAATCAATGGATATGATTACACATGCTCCCTTTGTGTCCTTACAACTTAGCATTCTTTTGACACATTTTAAAAGTCAATTCAAATCAAATGTTAATGGCAAAAGCTAACAAAAAAGGTGCAATTGATAATTAATTATCCATTGTCAATAAATTCAAAGTGTGGGATCCAAACATCAATTTTCCAAGGTTTAGAATATAAAAATTTAGGATGATGATAGATGACTAATGAAGATAGATCCGATGATGGAGAGTCAGTCAGGGGTAGCAATGACTTCAATCACGGCAAACAACAATGAATTTGAGTGGCAGTGCATCATGTTATGGTTATTTGTGCAACACTTCTAAAGGTTCGCAGCAGCATTGTTGGATGGGACATGGTGGTTAGCATAGTTTCTTTTAAAATTTCTTTTTCTATTTTAGTTTATGTAAAAAAAGTTTGTATCGAAGTGTAGATTTTGAAACTTGTAGTATTTAGTCTTAGAGTTTTTATGCAAAATGACAACATTGTCTAAATGATACTTTTAGAAAATTTTGAACATATGTGATACCTTTTCAAACATGTTGTTGACACTTAATATTGGGCCAGAAGTAAGTAGTTAGAAGATATTTACCGTAAATTTAATCTCAATACTCAAAAGGGCTGATAGTGCATTAATCTAATGATGCATAAATTGTAACATAATCTGTATAAACCAAAAAAGAAAACTGTGCAAACAAAAATCAGTTGCTTTATACTTTTATACCAATAATGAGAAATTTTTTTCTAACAATAAGATCAATTCACTTTCAAGGATGAGATTCAATCTAAAAATATATAAGTAATGGAATAATGGTATGATATTTCTGGCTTCCCCTTAAATTTATAAGCAAATCTAAAAAGTATTTGGTAAGCATCAACTCTTAGTAGGGTCTACTCACTCCTATAAAAATGCCACAACACCTCAATTTCAAACATAACATACCCGAAGAGAATGACAAAGATGAGATGTAATATCAACCATTTAAAGCTTTTAATTTCATGGTCCCCAACTTCTCTCATAATTTGTGTGAAGAAAAAAGAGTTCCCAACTTGTTTCATGGTCCCAACATACATACAAAAGAATAAATGAAAAGATTTTAACATTTCGTAAAATGCAAGCATCGTTTTCTTAATAATAATAATAAAAAAAAAGAAACCCTTAGTGTTGCAAATTCATAATACATTCAACATTCAATACAGACCATTTTTCAGCAAAAAGCATGTGTTCTATTCTCTAAATAATTGTGCCATTTTAGTATAAAAAAGGGTTTTTGAGAAGGAGCCGTTACCTGAAGTTGGGACCAGCGATTGTCCAGGGAGAAGTCGGAGAGTGGGAGAGCGTTGTCGTTGATAACAATGAAGCACTGATTGAGTAGATTTCTGTACTCAGAGGGATCATCCGGTTGAACAAGAAACGACATGGCGTTTTCTGTACCGTTGCATATGAGACAGCAGCGATCGCCGTTGCATCGGCATTTCACCGGTTGTAATTGAGTGATTAGGGAAATTATGGTGTGGCCCAGACTTCGGGCTCGGTTTCTGAATAACCTCCACAGAACCTCTGGGACTCTCCGTTTCTTCCCCATTTCATTTCACAGTAAAACAAGAAGAGAGGAGGAACGACCCGAGTTCTAAAATTTTAGAATCCAAATGCGGGTTCTTGGGTTTTTAGTTTGTGGTATATATTATAGAAGAAGACATTCATCTACCCTCTATCCTTTAATTACTTTGATGATAAATTGAACTTGATAAATTAAAAAATAAATATATTATTTATTTATAAAATTTTAATTTATTTATTTTTATATAACAAATTATAAAATTATTAATATTATACAAAATAATAAATAATTTTAAATTAATTTATTCAAAAACTAAGATTTTATAATTATATTTTTAATAATTTTATTTATTTTAAAATTTATATTTAATAAACTCTAAAATTTAAATAAAGATGAATAAATTATATTTTTAGTTATAAAAAATAAATAAATTAAAAATATATTTATTTTTTTAATTAGTAAATTTATGATCAAATAAAATAAAATATAATTTTTTGTAAAATTTGTCACAAAATAAAATTATTACTAATTTTAGAAAGATATTTGATAAAGTCCCTATTTATACATCTTTGGATTAAACAAAATTATATTTCATGTGTATATTAATCACTTGTCTTATATATGATCTGAAACATTGAAAATTGATTAATTTAATGACTGAGAAATTAGTACAAAAAATTATATAAAATTAAAAACACTTCTAATCATGTCCCATATATTTTTGTACTAATTTCTTAATATATACACTTACCTATTAATTATCTAATAAATTTATTTGGAACTACTCAATACTCCATATGAGATTTATAATATATATTAAAAATAATAATTTTACGATATAAATATTTAAATGATGTTAATCAATAATGGTATTAAAATATCCTAATTTTAATTATTTAAAGAATTTTTGGGTCATAGTAGTTGCATTATAAAATTTTAAAATTTTAATAATAAATTATTTTTAAAATAATATGACAATATATTAATGATATTTAATGTATTTATGAATAAAAAACTAAGTATAGATAAATTAGGATTTTACTTATAAAATATAAATAAATTAATAATTTATTTATGTTTTAATTAGTCAACTTATGATTAAAATAATATAAAGAAGATATGATTATATTTTTCTATAAAATTTATCATAAAGTAAAATTATTACAAATCTCAAAAGTATCTAATAATAACCTCTTTTTTTGTTGATCAAATGGCCCAATATTTAGGCCAACTTAATTTTTATTCACCCAAATTTGTTATTTAGTTTTGGCTAATAACATGCATGCACGATGAAAATACCCCTTAATTACAAATTAAGACTTAAAAGAGAAAAAATAAGAGAAAGAAAAATATATATACATGACATAATCCTATTTGTTCCTAAATTCAAAATACTCTCTTAGTTAATATAATTTAGTGATTCAAACAACTTTGTTGCTCCCAACATTCATCCAAAGTGAGTGAATTTTTTGCCATTATTTTATCATTTTGTTAAATTATAGTATCTATTTTATGGTATATTTTTACATCATCCAAGCAATGTAATTTTAGTAAAATATTATAAAGGAAAATTTTTAAAATTAATCACTTTTGAAAATTAACTTATCAAAATAACCACTTTCATATTTATTTATTAAACAAGTTAAACTTAATAGTTATAAACCAAAATATCCTTATAACCATATTATAAATTTTTTTTTCTCTTTTTTCCCTCTAGTCTTTCTCATTTAATTTAGTTTTATTGTGATTATGAAAATGTTGTTAGAATTTTTTGTCGGAAACTTAGTGAAAGTTATCAAAAAATGAACAAAAACAATTTGATAAAATCGATAGGCTAAAAATTTGGAAGAAGATATAAAAAAAGAGATTGAAACTTTTTTATTTCCATTATCACGAGTGGTGACCGAAATTGAAAGGGGCAAATTCGGTCAAGAAAATGGTTTTTCTCATTTGTAACTCCGAAAAGTTTATTAATTAAAAAAATTAGTAAAATAAATTTAAAATATGATACATAGGTCTTTAACTATTTTCATAAATTACAAAAATTTTCAAAAATTTACAAACAAGCGGACCAATTTCGTTTGATTTTTCTCATTTGTAACCCAAAAATTTTTTTAAATATAAAATTTAGTAAACAGTATTAAAATATAACAAATAAGTCCTTAAATTTATTTATAAATTACAAAATTTTTCAAAATATTACAAACATTGCCTAAGTGGCCACCAAAATTGGCTTTTCTCATTTGTAACCCTTAATATTTTTTTAATTTAAAAAAGTAGCAAAACTTTTTAAATTATGACAAATAGATTCCTAAAATTTTTAACAAATTACAAGATTTTTTAAAATATTACAAACATACTATTATGTGGTGGCGGAAACCTACAATTTTTGCCTCCAAAATCCAAATTTTCATCCAACATATTTTTGGCAAAAAATTATATATCTTAAACAACAATTTCTGCAAATCAATCCTAAACAAATAAAATGTTCAAACAAAAATAATATCTCAAAATTTATAGGAAAATAGAAGAAGAAAAAAGAAGAGAATAAATGAGAGAAAAGAAAGAAATATTTAGTTTTTGGCTATAAGAATACTTTTGTCCATTTCTTTTTTTTTTGCCTTCTTCGGTTAAAGAACTACGAAATAGGCTATTTTGATAATTTAAGATAAAAAATGATTATTTTAAATAATTTTTCTATTATAAATGCATTCTTTTGGTAAAATTATTTAAATACAATGAAGTAAATAGAATTGAGAGATGGAATATTAACCTAGGCTTCTCAATAAATTGAAGTTGTCCTTGAACACTTAACTTAAGGGTTACTTCATTAGCATGCCAAACCTTATCGTATGATACGAAAACAATAGATTTTTTTCTGCGTAAATTCGAATCCAATTTTGAAATTATTTTTTGATAAGATCACCAATAAGTCAATAACTCGTTTGTTGTGCCCATCAGCCAATTTATCTGACATACATGTATACTCCTACTTGATTTATCTTACTTAGAAGCATATATATATTTCTAAGTAAAATTTAGTGTCATTATGGTGTCATGTATTAGAAAATGACAATGCCGATATAGTCATACACATACAAAAAGATGTTTATAATCATTTTAGTACTTTTTTATGGTGCTTGGTTCTTTTGTTAATGGGTTTCAATTATCGATTATACTAGTGATAGCAGTTGATTGTATTTTCTTAAACAATACATATTGTGGAATATTGTTTGTAATAATTTACAATGATAAGAATGATCATATTTTTACTTTGGCTTTTGAAATTAGGGATTCTAAAAAGATGATGCATAAAAATGATTTGTGCAAAAGTAGTAAGCGGTTATTCAAAACATCTAAAATCTAGTCTATAAATATGATTGATGAGTGAGTAACTTTTGTCTGAATAGTAAGTTGAGGAAAATGGGTTCGACAAGTTCATGAAGGCTTATTTTGTAACTAGAAAGACATATTATCTCAATGACTTCAATGAGAAAAATGTCAAAATTATGTTTTATTAGCTATGAAACATTCAAATATTTGGAAAAATGCGCTGGATGTAATAAATGGACTCTAACTCATTTTACAAGCAAAACATATAAAACATGACTACCAATATTATAATCCTCAAACATGCATGTTTTCATATTATAACCCCATTATTTTGAATATCTGAAAATCTTATTAAAGAGATGATTTACATGAAGAGAAACAAAGCATGCGAGATGCCAACATACCTTACAAAATGGGCTCACAATAAGACATCTAAACAAAAAGAAGCAACAAGGACTATAACAACATACTTGGTTGATCAGTTTTAATTTGAAGTAAGTGCAAAGAAAATAACAATACTGTGAACTTAAGCACAAAGACCTATATTTGTCAAACGTTTAACTTATATCAACTACTACTACGTGCGCACACACTTGCATCTTGTAGACACATTCGATTTCATGATTACCTTCGTTGCTTCGTTGCTCACAATTTTACATGATCGAAGCATATGTCATTTATGTAGATTCTATTTATCCTATTGATCATCAAGTGAATTACGTTTTTCCTAATAAGTTGTGATCAGCAGTTACACTAACCTCTATTCAATGCCCAAAATCTAGACAATGTTAAAAGCTAATGATATCATCAACATAAAAGGATGTGAGGAGAAGAAAGTGATTTCTTTGTAAGGTACTTGTGAAAATCTAGTGTTGTTGCACCCTAATTAGGCGGTTATAGGTTAAGGTACATGTTGTATATTTGAAAATATTATAATATCATATCTTAACACTTATGCTATGTGTTTACTAATTAGAACTTGGCATAAATTAATTTTATTTTCATTTTTTGCCTTAGTGTTTTTTGGATAATGAGATATATGTTTTTTGTTGAATTTAAAAAGGGTACAAAGTGTATGAAATGGGTGTTTTGAGTGTAATAGATGTGTGTTAAATTCATTGAGTACATAGGTCAATTTTCAGCCAAGTAAGATTTAAGAAAAAAAAAAACCTAGCAAAAACTAGTTTAATTTGGCAAGAGATATTTTTTGTACTTAAGTAAAGATTATGGAAACAAAATATTTAAAAATATAATTTTCAGATTAATCATGGTTTGTTTAAATTATTGTTGGTAACTCTTAAAAGTAAGGTTATAGTAAGTATGAATGCTCCATTGTTGTTAAATTTTAATTACTTGAATTTAAGCGTTTTAAATTACAAATTAAAATTCACATGTATCCAAATCATTTGTAATATAAAAAGCATTCGAAAAAAGTTGATTCTACAAAAAATAAGTTAAAATAATAATTATTTATTACTAAACCTTAAAATAAGTTAATGCAAAAGAAGTTAATATGAATTTAAAATAAATAAATAATATCAAGGTTTAATTAAATTAAAATGAAAACAACAAATAAAATAAAATGATATTTTTCAAAAGAATAGAAAAACAAGAAAATCAATATAGACAATATTATGATTTTAAGTATTCACCACTAATTATCATTTTCACAATAAATTTATTTAATTAATAAATTTCAATAACTTCATATGAAAACAATCCTCTTAACATGAAATGCAATCGAATGCATTAGTTTTTCACTGATTGAGAATTTAATCTTGGTGTGGAATATAAACTCACATATTCTAAAGTAAGCAATGATGCATGGTGTGGACAATTGTTAGTATGCTTAGAATGCATTAAGTATTATGAAAATAAAAAGATTATACAATAACAATCAAATTAGTTACCATTATTCATTCATATTAGAAGTATCCAAGATAAAGATTTAGCAAGGTTCTCAAAATCTTACATCAATATATCACATGAATAAATCATAAAGGCTAAAATCCTGAATTCTTTAAATATGTTGTAATAATCTTTAAGCACAATACAAATAAAAATTGCCGTAATCAAGTTTTCTCTATGATTCATGCAAATTCTACCACATTGGTGACAATTTTTCATCCACAACAATATTTAATCTTGACTTTAAATAAATTTATTTTAATTAAGAATTTGTACTCTAATTCTTGAATTTGTTGATATTATTTAGTATATTAGAGAAATTTTATAGGTGATTGGGATAGTTTTGTAATTAAGATATATTAAAATATAGACACTTAAACAATTTTTTTTTTTTTTTGTAAGTTAAGTGATGCTATTGTGACATTTGCAAAATTCTCTTAAAATCCTTATTTATACTGGTAAAATATATTAAAATTTGAAAAAAAATTTCTTATAACACTATATTTAATTTTAAAAGTAACTTTTATTGTTTGACTATTTCGTTAAATTAAGTTATTCTAAGTATTTTATTTACAATAGATTATCAATTAAAATGCACATTTTTTTCTCTAAAATTTTTAATTCATAGATTGTATTAAATATATAACAATTATTTGTTTTCAATTTTTATTAACAATAAAGGAGAATTTTTATAATTCTATCTTGCAACAAACCAAAAAGAAGATGAAAAAAGAAAAAGTTTACTTCTTATCTCTATTCTTTTGAATTAGGAATATTGTTTCAATATTTTTATTTTAAGTTTATTATATATATATATATTTTTTTTTGCATTTTGATGTTCTGTTTTATCTTCCGAATTTGTTGAAGAATACGTACATATAGCCATAATGCAGTACAATTGACGGGGAAAAAATTGTACGGAAAAATTCTACTTTGTCCCACCCTTTTTTGGGTTGATTAAATTTGTATATTATTTTAGTAAAATATTTGACCCAGAAATGGAGGAAACAAAGAGCCGATAATAGGACAAAAAGGAGCGAATAGAAGACCAAACCCAGGTGCTCTGCTCTTCCAGTTAACGGTACTCGCTGAAAAAGTGAAAATATTTAGACGTCAAAGAAGAACTGGTTTTGGAGGAGTATTAAAGTTAGTGCAAGTGCAAATTGACCCAGTCAACTAACGGCTGTTAACTTTGAGGGGGGTAAGTGTTAAGTTTTACATAACTTTTCCCTCAGCTTTATTTTCACAAAGCTTCGGGGGAGGTATGTGTTAAAACAAATCCAAAACCCTGCGGTTAAATGAATTTCGGAGAAATAGGGGAGAGGGAGTCGGCAGGTAAAGCAAATAAGAAAGAAGAACCCTGCAGATTTACATTAAAGGGCATTTCTATCGTAGCCGGCAAATAAAGAAATTTCATTTTTAGGGTTCTGGAAATCTTTTAGAGCTATATTTTGAAGATTGATCTGATCCATTCAGTGAGTTACACTCAATTTTTTTTTTTCATTTTGTTATCCTTTTAACAATTTTTTTTCCTTTTGTTTGATATGTTATTCCTTGTTGCAATTGTTATTTCTTAAAATGTAAATTATCGTTTCTTTGTTTGGTTGGTGGGAACTCTTAATCATGAATTGTGTGAAGGCTGATTTAGTAGTGAACGATTTATTTTGTTTGATCACTAATGTTATCTTTCCATTCTACACGCTGTGATTGACTTATGGATGGATGCATTTGTAAATTTCAGTTTTTTTATGAATCTACTAGGAAACTCTTTTGGATTTAGATATAGTATAGATTAAATTGAAGTTATTGACATCCCAAATGGTGTTGCTTACATTTCTGGTTCGAATTTGAATATAGAGCATGATTCAACCCAGATTTATTGAACTCAGAGATAAAACATGTTGTTTTTTAAATTTTGTCTTCATTGAAGTAGCTTTCGAGGTCAACATTGTTTAGTGATGCTACATCATCTGTGAAGTATTTGAGGTTCATTAATTGCAGTTCTCTATGTCTTTAGTTTATTCCAGTGTTAGGAATTGGTATTTTGACAAGAAAATGTTGAAAATTTGTTAAATTATTTGTTTTGTTAATTTTTATTTAACTGCACATATAATGATAGCTATACTTTATTCATGTTATTTAATTCTCTTCAGTGCTCGTGGTGGGGGTTCTCATCTCTTGAAGATGAAATTGTCTCTTAATAATGTAATTTATGTGTCTATCGTGTCTAAAAATTGAATGACTATCTTGCTTCACTGGTTGTTCTACAAGTTATTAAAAAATTATTTTTTGATCTCCAGCAATTCTTTCCTCTTCATTTATCTCGCATCGTGTACATTGATTAATCTCTGCATAACTTCTTCCTTTATCATGGTGTTGATGTTTTGTTCATGTTTTTGTACCTTGTTTGAAAGGATTAGAACTGTTTTTATTTTGAAAAGTTGCTGCTGTAATTCTTAAGTTGTCAATGGGCTTTTGTATACATATATATAGTTTGGGGGTAATGGTTAATATTAGGTTACTTTTTGGGGATCAAATGGTAAAGTTTTTTCCTGAAAAAGGGTGGAGAAAGGATGAATTAGGTGTGTTAGACTCCAATCAAATAGGGCAAATACTCTTATGATTTTGTTCCTCGAAGGCGGTACAAACATATGGATACATGATCACATAAGTTTTGTGCATCTGTACATACTAAAAATAGCTTTGTATGTTGCAGGATACTTTAACAATGCAGAGTGCTGTGCTCGCTTTTACCGAAGATAAACTTCTGCCTGTGAGTGCAGTTTTAAATGTGATGAGAGAACTTGGGAATGAAGCAGTTGAACAGTGTGATCCTCAAATTATTACTCAAGCATCTTCTCTAAGTACTTTTTCTAATCCTTTGTTGTGTTTCATTCTGTTCGTGTTTTAATTCCATTCATTTTTTTATCTGCAAAGTTGTTGTGTCTGTGTATGGTGTTTGATTTCATTCTTTTGTTGTTTCAATTTTATTTTTTTCTACCTGCAACTGTTGTTATGGTTGCATGTTTGTGCACTTGTGGACATGCAAAAATCATGTATCCATGTTTTAAAACGCCGTGATTGTATATCTATGTCCAGGTGTCTGATACTTATTTTTTCTTATTTTTTACTTCAATTAAATAAGGAATATGTTCTGTTACTTTTGCATGCATTTTAACAGGTCAGCTGCCAGTGGATTCCTCTTCTATAGACACTGTCATTTCCATCTCCAGCTCACTTGAATTTCCTGGCAGTCAGATGTTTGAGGAAATTTCAAGAGTTCTGAAGCCTGGTGGGACAATCCTGATCCACAAGAATTTGAAATCCGATCAAAAGGATGCTGATAAGGTAAATTTATTACTGTTTGTCATTTCAGTTAATTGTGCTAGTGTGAGGTCACATAAGTGTTTTTGTGAAGGCAATCTCTGCTCTTGAGCACAAATTGCTGTTAGCAGGATTTATTGAAGCACAAGCTCTCCAACAAAAATTAGTTGTACCAGTCGAAGTTGTTCACTCATTTGGGGTGAGTTTCAGCTTTCACCTCATATTGTTGCCATTTTTATTTGATCCCTTCTCTCATATGATTTGGTTTTTGATGATATTGGGTGCAAAGAATAATTACTGATTAAATGTTAATCAGCAAGAAAAAAGATTAAACTGTGTTCATTTATTTTTTTCTCTATTGCCGTTTCTGTTTAGATTTGGTGTATAAAAATGTCAATGTTAACCTGTGATGAATGTTTGTGCCTCATTTTGGAGATCTGTTTATTGGTGAAGGGTCCTAAATGTTAATTCAGGTTTTCTGCTGTTTGTTATTTCATGCATTGTTGCTCATGGGCTTGGGAAACAATGAGTGAGGATTTTAACTTCTATATTCTCTCCAAGATGAAAATCCAGTCATGAAACTTTGTTATAGCATAATACATAGCATTAACCAATATGATGATTCTGTAAGTGTGTATTTACAAATATTTGTTTACCTTCCTCACTTATAGGTTAAGGGTAAGAAACCTTCTTGGAAAGTTGGGTCATCCTTTGCTATTAAGAAGGTTCCGAAAAGTCCATTGAAACTTCAGATGGATGATGATTCTGATTTGATTGATGAAGACAGCCTCTTAACCGAAGATGATTTGAAGAAACCACAACTACCACCTGGTAAGATAGCAAGCTTACAAACTTCTTGCTTTTGCAAGTCCTCTTTAAGATATCTGCCATGCTCTAAATAAAAACATTTCTGCAGTTGGTGATTGTGAAGTTGGAAGCACACGGAAAGCTTGCAAAAACTGCGTTTGTGGGAGGGCTGAGGCAGAGGAGAAAGTAGAAAAGTTGGGACTGACTATGGATCAACTTAACAATCCACAATCATCATGTGGGAGTGTAAGTCCTGTTATTACTTCTATTTTAAAGTACCCAATTTGGTTCATCCTTTTCTTGTTCTCTAACATATTTCTTCTTTATTTTGCAGTGTGGACTTGGGGATGCATTTCGCTGCAGTACATGCCCTTACAAAGGTTTACCACCCTTCAAGCTGGGCGAGAAGGTAATGAATGTTATTTGTTTATTTAGGAACATTTCCCCTTTCCTTTCTTGCTTGTATGATTATTTTGACTGGAGTGGAAACAGAAGCTTTATATACATATGATGCAGGTATCACTTTCGGGCAACTTTCTTGCGGCAGATATTTAGACATCAAATTGTTGGCGGCGGACATGTAGAGATGAAGTTGCAAGGGCTGTTTCCAATCAATGTAATCAAGGTTTTGGATATGCTCAAACAACAGGAGGTTCGGTAATAAAGAATTGTAATAGTTTGTTGTAGAACTCGATGTTCGTGACTACATTACATTACATTGTTTGGCTGTTGTCTTCAACTGTAAGCCAATGATTGCATTAGATATTAAACTTTGATTTCATACCAAAAATAAAAAACATAGATACAAATAAAAATCAAACATATCTGAACGAAAACAAATTTAAGTCTCTTAACAATAATAGGTGCTTTTTAGTTGCTAAGTTGTTGAGAGAGAAGTACAAGGAGGCCTTGTGGACCGACCAAAATTTCGTTAAGAAAATTTAATAAACCAACCCAAACGACAGGAGTAATATCGACACCAGCAAGAGGTGGGATCAATTTTCTGGTTTGGACAAGAAAAGGTTCAGTGGGAGCATAAGCTACTACGTATGGAAGCTTTCCAAGAGGGATTTTCGGGTACCATGACATGACAATTCTCAATACAAATAGAAACGAAAATGCAGAGAGAAATGGACCTATCAAACCAATTGCCAACTTTGCTATTGCTGGGTCCAAATCCAAATTCAAATCTGCCAACATGAAATTATCAACATTATTTACCTTTATATTATTTCTAATCAAGGAAATAGCTGCATCCCCTTGTGCAGCTTCAGCCGCAATGGATGGTTGAGTATTAAGCAAATCTGCAAGACCCAGAAAACAGCATGTACCAACAATCCTTTGATTTCTTCTGATATCAGAAGACGTTTTCTGCCACAATACATATATTATATTTCAAAATTCAACCTAAAGAAATAGACACAGAAACAGAAATAGAACAAAACTGTGTAAGGATTGTAGTACCAACCGATGAAAATTCTTCATTTCTTATGGAAGAAGGGCTGATGAATTTGGAGGTCTGGTCAGAGAGAAGATTTAGCTTCAGCTTAAGCTTGAGAAATTTATTGCTAAAAAATGGTGGGTGCGTGCTCAGAACTTGGTGGTTTATAATTATATCTCTTGCTCTTGCTGATGTCAAATGGCTAGCTGCTACTGCTGCTTCTACCATCGCTCTCTTTTCCTCTCTGTTGCTTGCCTTATCTTCTCCGAAGAGTTGGCACTTTCGAGACAGAATAAATAACAATAGATTACAGATTATGACACGGCCCTCTCACTAACTATTCAACTAAAGCCAGTCCAAATCTTAGAATTGTAACCATGGCTTCCTTTAGTCCAACTATATACATAGTTATTTGGGCCCTCTATGTTGGTTAGGTCCAAACTAAATATCACACAATTGCTTTTTTATAACAATTATTTTTATTTTTCAACAATTAATAAATAATAAAAGCCCAAAAAAAAAAATTATTTGGCTTTCATTTTTGAAACATAATTATGGATAAAATTAAAAATAGATAGATAGGAATTTATTTCCCTTTTTTTCTTTAAAAAAATAAAAAAAATAAAATTAAGAGACTAATTAATATAAAGCGCATTTGGTTACATATCTTATAAAAAATATTTATAAAGTAACAAAAAAATTTTAATTATTGTAAAAGGAATAAAGAAATTTCAATTCTTTCTCTGTCTAAATTTATTTGTAGTTAAAACAAACTATAAATACCTTCAAAATTTACTATGAAAAAAAGAATGAAAAATTTTAGATTCTCACCTTGCAAGATAGTAAGAGTCTCTATCCAAATTCAAGTTTAGCATTAAACACATTAAAAAGATTCATTCAACACACTTGCAAATTTCCTCTTAAGGTCTATTTTAATGATCATGCTTTTAAGTTTTAGAAAGCTTCCAAACAGCTGGTTCAAAAGAACAAAAAAAACTCATGAGAATGATCTTAAAATGTTTTGTTCAGTCCTTTCACCAAATTTCAAGAAACATGTGTTCAAATCAATAATAACAGTACTAGATTATCTATGTTATGACAATTTAGTGTCTGATAAGAGTATGAGATCTCATGAGCATGATTGAGTATAAGCCAAGAACAAACAAGCTTTGCTAGCATCTGATTGAATCACATATGATTCGTTACAATACTAAGAACTTTTCTTTTATAGGTACTAAATGTTCTTTTATAACTCATTGTTAATTTTATTTTAAATATATTATTATAACTTATCTTATAATCATTAAAAAATTTATTTTACTTTATAACTCATTAAACATAATTATTATTTTACTTTATATCACATCACATTTTATGACTCACCAAATACAATCATACTTTTCTTTACTTTATACTACATTGTTTATCTTAGATAATTACCAATATTTTTATTGGGTCTACTGTGCTTCCTCCTCATTCTGTATCATCATTACCATAAACCATCCCAATCATCTATCATTTTTGTGCTTAAGTATCCTTCAATTGTTGCTCTATATCATTAGTGAAAACATCCTACTCTATTGATACTGTTTGGTCTACTAGTTCAGGTTTCGATATTATCCAATTTTTTTTCATAAGATCTACTAGTTCAAACCATTGATGTTCCATCCAAGGTGCAATTATGGCAGTGTAATCTCTTATTCTCTTCCTTGTCTTCTCAGCCATTCATGATAGGCACTTATGATCTCTATCCCATATTCTTTCTAATCATGCATTGATCCAAATCTTATCATTTGTTCATTGTAGAAAGAATTCAGAGTGGCTAGCACATTTAGCAATAATGGGTTATGAGAATTATATATACTAGTGTGTTTCTATAAACTTCTACTAGGGCTTGTCTAGCGTGAAGACATCCTCCCCATATGGCATAAATATTATCTTTTATGTGCTCATAGTCTACTACCTTTATAAAAGGTAATCTCTTGTGATCATTTTCAAATTCATTACTATTTTTTTTTATCATAATAACTACTTTAAAAAAAGTATCAAATACGTTATTGTTATTTTTTTTAAACAAATAGTTTATTATTTTTAAAATCCTATTTCAAAAATATTATGAAACACACCCTAACATTTTCTTCTTCATTTTCATCATATAAACTAGTTTATGCATAGGTATGTGGACAACATTAATATTTTTTGCTTTATTAATCATCATTTTTCAATCATCATAACATATTTACTTAACATAACTATTTTTGGCCAATAAGTTATTTTTGGATAAATTATAGAATACATTTGTAATTATAGAATAAAAATACAAAACTGTGCAAGGGTTGTAGTACCAGCTAGTGATAATTCGTCATTTCTTATAGAAGAAGGGCTAATGAATTTATAGGTCTAATCAGAGAAAAGATTTAACTTCACATTGAGCTTGAGAAATTTATTGCTAAAAAATGATGGGTGTTCAGAACTTGAAACTTGGTGATTTATAATTATATTTCTTGCTCTTGTTTATGTCAAATTTCTAGTTGCTACTGTTGTTTCTACCATTGCTCTTTTTTCCTCTCTGCTTGCTTGCCTTATCTTCTTAAAGCGTTGGCACTTTTAAGATAGAATAAATAACAATAAATTATAGATTATGATATCGCCCTCTCTTTAACTATTTAAGGTTCAACTAGAGCCAATCCAAATCCTATAATTGTAATGATGGCTTCCTTTGGTCCAACTACATACATAGTTACTTGGGCCCTCCATGTTAGTTAGGCCCAAACTAAATATCACACAATTGCTCTCTTGTAACAATTATTCTCATTTTTCAACAATAAATAAATAATAAAACCCCAAAAAAAAATTGTTTGGCTTTTATTTTTGAAACATAATTACATGTAAAATTAAAATAAATAGATAGAAATTTATTTCCTTTTTTTCCTAAAAAAAAAGAAAAAAATCAAATTAAGAGACTATCTAATATAAAATAGCTTTGGCTATATACCTTGTAAAAAATATTTATAAAGTAAAGAAAAAAATTCTAATTGTAATAAAAGAAATAAAGAAATTTTAATTCTTTCTTTTTCTAAATTTATTTGTAATTGAAATAGACTATAAATACCTTCAAAGTTTACTACAAAAAAAGAGGAGAAATTCCATAACTTCATTTAGTAATGTAATTAGAATCTCTATCCAAATTCAAATTTAGCATTAAACACATTAAAGGTTCATCCAACCCAGTTGTAAATTTCCTCTTAAGACCTATTTTAGTGATCATGCCTTCAAGTTTTAAAAAGTTTCTAGACAATACGTTCGAAGGAACAAAAAAAATTCATAAATATGATTTTGAAAAGCCTTGTTCAGAGCTTCCACCAAATCTTAAGAAACATGTGTTCGAACTAATAATAACAACACTAGATTATCCATATTATGACAATTTAGTGATTGATAAGAGTATGGAATCTCATGAGCATGATTGAGTATGAACCAAGAACAAATGAGCTTTACTATTATCTATTTGAACTACACTTGATCCATTACAATACTATGAACTTTACTTTTATAGACACGAGAGTAATTTCTTTTATATCTCACTATTAATTTCATATTATATCTATTACTATGACTTATTCTATAATCATTAAAGAATCTATTTTACTTTATGACTCACCAAATACAATCATTATTTTACTTTATATCACATTATACTTTATTGTTAGAATGTGTTCTAAAAGTTATTCGTATTATCAATTTTAAGAATATTTTATTATATATATATATATTATTTATTATGAACATACAATTAATTAGTAGATTTTTACATCAGTAGTCATACAAAAATATAATAATCAAATTAATAATCAGCAATTTAAACTAATCCTAATCATTCCATAACACATATTATAACTCATTTGTAAAGAAGTTAAAAACCTAATTGATAATAATAAAAAAAAAGAATCTTGTCATTAGGTGTACATGTACTTATGAAAACACCTATAAAACTTATGTCAAAGGAGAATCAATGCAAAGCTATTAATTAATGCAAATATTTTTTTAACTTTATTTTTAGATGTTGAAACGCACGTCTATTTATAATTAACATTCGTCCAAATATGTGAGGTCTAGGCATGGGTGTACATGTTTGTGTGTACGTGTGCGTATGCATCCATTAAAATGTAAAAATCAAAATTTGTGTATTATATGAGCCTTAATAAGACTTGACCAGTTAGATTAACCTTGGTCCTTATTGGCTTATGTCTTGCTACTTGAAAAAGAATTCTTCTCGAATAATTTGAATTTTCCACCATTGATCATATATAAATGACATTTACATTAATACTTTAAAAATCTAATCAGTTGTTGGAATTTATAATATGAAAAAATAAGCTTTTAAAATAAAGATAGATAAAATTTTTCACTAAATAAAATTTGTTTAACGCATATTTTCAATAAAATTTTGGGCTTTTATACTAACCCTCTTTATTTGAATATTACTTAAGTAATTTCTTTAAAAAGTGTCCATGTGTTGATGCCATATGACATTCATAACTTCTTTAAATTATGTAATGTACACTTTCTCCTGTGTTGAATTTTAGCCTTCTATCTTTTGTAGATGATTGGGTTCTTACTTAGTGGAACCCAATCTAATATTATGGTCTTATCAAAATTTATTTTATAGTAGTCAATCTCGCTTATTTGGGATCGTTTTTATTCTCTAAGATATAAGATTCAACCTTAAAGTTATCGAGTAGTAACTATCTCTTTATTTTTGAGGTAAACCTTGTTCTCTTAAAAGTGTGTCTTTCCTTTAAAATAGCTCTGTAATGATTATTCTTTAGGTCAAATATTATGGGCTTAGATCTTCTATATTTTTACCATAAGCGCGGGGTCTTATAATTGCTTTGTTAGGGGGTTAAGGCCCTTGTTTATGGGCTCAATTCTATTAGTTGCATTATTTTTTTGACTTAACTTCTATAATTAAAAAAATATGAATAATAAAACCGCATATTTATATTCAATTAAATTGTTATGATTTATTATTTTTTTATTCTTCTTCCATTTCTTATCTCTTCTTACCTAGTTCATTTTCGATTGTTTCATCTCCTTGTGTCTTATCTTTGTTTTGTCTCAATCAAACTTTTGCATTCTTAATTTTTTTTTTGTTATCTAGTCAAGTAACTATAAGATGCCTATGTTGAATGAAAGCTTATATTGATTGTTTATTTGAAAGTAATCTTAATACTTTTATTGTTTTTGGTTTCTTTGGGTTCAATATTTTAATAAAAACTTTTTTCGATTCTTTTGTGAAGTATTTATAATAGTTTATTAAGTTTTGAGTCTTATCCTTTGTTTGTATTTTGATTTTGATAATATTTTTTTATTAAGAATAATTCACGTTCAATTTTATTTTGTATTCAAAATGAGGTTCATGATCCTCTTTGTATCAAGTTGAATTCTTAAGCTTGAAATATTAGTATAGATAGTCTCTATAATTTATCGTTTGCATTGATTTTTATTATTTTTAAGTAAATATGAGCTCAAATATTTTTCAATCTTGATTTCGTCAAAAAAAATTTTAATTTTTTTTATTTTCATATTTAGTAAAATATCAATATCTCAAGTGTTTAAAGAAAAGTCGAAATTCTTTAAATTGAAATATTTTGATTTGCATTTTTAAAATAACAAACTTTTAATGAATAATATATTGAGTGAATAGTAAAACGGTTTAACAGTGAAGTGGTCTATAAGAGAACCGAAACATGGTAAACCAATAATAGTAATCATTCCAATGTTAAAGTATAAATAGCCAGTTTTGCATTCATAGTAACTAATTTTTGAACTAGTTTGAAGAATAATTAGTCATAATACCTAATTTTGTTTGAAATTTCATAATGGCTAGTTTTTTGTTTTGAATTTTAAAAAATAATGAGTCATAATAGCTAATTTTTTTCAAATGTCCAATTTTATTTTATATTTAAATACAATGTTCTTGAACTTAATCTTGCTTTATATATCATCTTAGATGTTTTATTATTGAATATTCACTTTTGTACAAAAATTTTTAAGTAAATAATTTTTTTTTTTTAAATTTTTGTAAATGTACTTATTGTTGCAAAGGATTATTGACACCACCAAGTTAATTTTTGCGAAGTCTGTGGCCTTGGTTAAAAAATTATCTTGCCAGTGAAATCTTCAAGTTAAAAGATTATCTTGGAGGCGTAGATAAGTTATCAAAGTACATAAAAATTATCATGTTAGTCTTTTTCTATCCCATCTTTTTATTTTATAAGTTTATTTATAATTATTTTATTTATACAATTAGAATTTAATTATAGTACCTAGATATTTTTTATTTAAATAATGTCAAATTCTCCCCTCTCAGATTGTCTGGTTAGAATTTTATAATCTTTCTTTTTTGATTGGATGGAATAGTCTTCTTGCTAAGGCTCATGCTTTTCTCTTTCTAAATAGCAGGGTGGTTTTTCCTTACTGTATATTTAGCTAGAATTTTTCTTTTCTTTTCTTTTCTTGTCCTTCTTAGAACCTTTGATATCTTCTTTTCGTGCCTTTGTTTTGGGCTTGGGCCCAAATGCTCCCTAAACCCAGGTTTCTTTTTCTTCTTTTTTGTTATTTATTATCCACATTAGCTAAGACTGTGCTTAAAAGGAAATATTATATATGTGTGTATGTACTGCGTACATATGTCTAGTTTAAGGTTTAATTTGTAATTATCAAACTTGTGGCCAATCATTTACCAATGGTATATGCCCTGTGCCCCCCTAATTTTTGGCCTGATGAGACAGACAATGCATTTGGTATTGAGGGTTAACAAAAGATACAATTGCATTTAATTTCCATTGTTTCTGAAAGTAGATGAATGGATTTAAATTTTTTTTTTTTTTTATGAAAATACTGAATTGCTTTTTTTTTTTTTTTTTTTTATCTTCATTTTTGGTAATTTTGTGGATACATATGTGGATTGGTGATTTTGATTAAGAACGTTGTTAATTACCAAAAACAATAGAAATTGACAACAAGGGCATATTAGTAAATACACTTCAAAAAAAGGAATATTTCTGAAAAATAATGGGAATAGTGAACCAAAAATCATGGTATCTGACATATTATTTTCTTTTCCATATCTTAATAAATAAATAACACTACACTTCATCATTTCACTGCGATTTGAATAGGATGGAATACATATACATGTACGTATAATTAATTTTACACGAGAAGAAGAACAAGAGGCTCTACTCCCTCTAACATTTATAGGTATAAAGAGTAATGAATTCATACCAATTTGTTATTGAATTAATGAATTCCTTATCTCCAAGAGTTTACCCCACCTTTTGTCCATAGAAGCTGTGTTTTTGGCACCAATATCTGCCCAATTTAATTAATTAATTATTTAACTTACACACACACACACACACACACGTGTGTGTGTGTGTGTGTGTGTGTGTGTGTGTGTATATATAAAAAGAATTGTAAAGTAATTTATGAAAAGAAAGTAAGAAAGAAAGCAAGCAAGCAAGCACTTACATTGAATTGTAGGCTGTGATTTATTACAAGACTCAGAACATGTATCCTGAAAAATCAAACATGAATATATTTATTATGTTAATGTCTTAATAAAATTTCATTTAAAAAATAAAATTAAAAGGAAGGTACAGTCAGTCAGTGAGTCAGTACTTCAAGTGTGGTGTTGAGGCGGATAGTGTCTTGTACGAGTGAATCAAGATTAGCTTCATAGCTCCCTCGTTTTACATACATAACTGAAGGATCGCCCCCAATGTCAGGCAGTCCATTATTATTATTATTATTGCCAGTATTGTTGTTGTGCTGATGATGCTCTCTCTCTTTGTAGCTTGATAGTAGAACCCATACCTTAAAGTTTGTATCTATCTGCACTTCCATTCAATTCAATTCAATTAAATAACGATACATACATACATACATACATACATAGGAAAGGAAGTACCTTTTTGCAATAAGGGGAAGAACAGTTGCTACATCTTCGAGCGAAGGAGGTGATGATCCTTCCATCCACTGATAGTCCGAAGCTCGCATGCTGCACTTACTTATTATTATTTCACTAATTAAGTTGTTGTTAGTAATAAGATTCCAATTACCTTTTCAATGGACAGATTGACAGAAACCTGCTGCTGCTGCTGATCTTTAATTTCAACTTCAATCAAATCCTGCAAACACAAGTCTTGAAGAGACACAAGATAATCACAATTCCATTTCCCATTATTATTCCATCTTCCATCCGACGTTGATATTGTTATCAGACGCTTTCCTCCTGAATCATTCTTCTTCCTGTCCTTTTTTGTAATCTGCAGGCCACCAGCAACGTGGACACAGTTAACAACACACATCTTGTACTGTACGCTACCAGCTCAGACTCAATATGAATCAATGAATGAATATAGTCTGCCCTTAATTATTATAAAAAAAAAATAATAATAACAATTCAAAAAAAGAGAGCATGTGTTATTATTTACCAGCGATAAGTCATCGGGATTTCTTTGGCTGATTTTGGATGTCCGAGACTGAGACTGCAACTGTAACTTCTTCTTCTTCTTCTTCAGCTTCATGTCCGTGGAATTAGGTGGTGGCGATGGTTGTTTCAGAAGTGGGTTTATAATTCTTGCTCTTGCTCCTGTTGTTGTTGTTGCTGCTGAAAATGACATCATCAACCGGGACTGCATACCTTCTACCATCTCTCTCCCTCTGCTCTCAATTCTCAATTTGGTTTTACCTTATCTTCTTCCCAACCGGTTGGCACTTTTGTGATCAACGATGTCCCTCCAAAGTTCACAATTTAGATTCATATCCTTTCACTAACGTATGTTACATTATTATCCTAAAATCTATGAGAAGTTACAATATTATCCTTATTCAAACAGACAAAACAATCAACTCACATAAGAATTCCATGCTCTACTGGATCGACCTCAAATCTCACGGGGCTTATACAATCTTGTATGAAAGTTAAGCGCTCTCACTTTAAACGCAATTTCATCTCAAATTTTTATGAATTTTAAAATTAAAAATATAAATTTTATGCAATATTGGTGAAAGTTAGTAAATTAAGGAAAACAAAATTAATTTCTACTTTTTTTTTTTTTCTAAATTTTAAGAATCCATATTGTTGAAAAAATAGTAAAACTTGCAAAATGATTTTAGTGAAGAAGAGTTAATTGTCCGAAATACAAGAAAAACATAATACTAATATAATATACATAGAAATGAAAATAAATTTTTAAAAAATGTACTTCAAGTTATGATACAATAATTATTTTTTTTAAGATGATATTTTCTTTTACCAAACAAGTAATGTTCATAAGTTCTGCAAATATGTGTTTAATATAAAATAAAATAAAATATTTGAATTGTTTACTTGTGTTGTGCGCTAACAAAAATAAATTTGAATATTATTAAATATTACAAGCTTGTTGACAAATAATATTTTATTTCTCTAAATAAATTAAACACTGAAATTTTAATAAAAAAATATAAATTTTAATGCAAAACATAAAAAAAAAAAAGGTGAAAGAATGTGGAAGAAATTTTGATAATATATAAAAGTCATTATTTATATGTTATTTATATATATCCATACAATTTTTTATGAAAAATACCGTATTTTTTGTTTTTATCTATTAAATTAAATTTAAATTTAATTAAAATTATAAATTAAATTAAAATATAAAATAATACATTACACATTAGCTATATTTAATTTAGGCCGTATTTTTTTTATCAACTAATTAATGAGATATTGCTTAGTCATACTAAAATTGAGAAAAATTATAACTTATAAATTTAGAGGTAAATCCAATTCCTACAACATAAAAAATTTTTTTACAACTAAGTTTTCAATATAAGCTTATTTATGAAATTCAATCTTATATAGATTCTATTCATATCTTCTAGGTTATAACCTACAATTCGAGAAAGAGGGAGAGCAAACTTTTCATAATTTTTTTATATTATTGACTAATTTTTATTTAATAAAAAATTAAAAAAATAAAAAAATTTAGTTAAAATAAATTTACACTTTTTATTCTATTTTATATTTATATGTCACTAAATTTTTAATAATTAAAAATACAAAAAATGTTATATTTTATACTTATGTGTTATTGAACTTTAAAAATTAAAAATACAAAAAATTAAGAAATAAATTTTTATTTAAAAAAAGACTTTATTTATTATAGATAACCTAACAAAAAAATGATTTTTTTTATTTTTCGTTGGATTTAGACTTGGCCTATTATTACAATTGAAATTTGAAAATCAATACATATTATTATTTGGCTTTACATTTTCTTGGAACTTTTATCTAATAAAATGTATAGTCATTCATTCATCTAATGTTCATATAGAATATACACATTACAGTAGTAATACCAAACGATGGTGTTGTTATAGACAAGATTAATAATAATGACTAATGATAGAAAAATTCTCATTACTTGACTTAAATGATACGTAGGCTCTGGTATTGAAACTATTTGACAAGTACGGTCTTCTTCTTCTTCTTCTTCTTCTTATATAAATTTTATGTTACTTTTTGTCACTAACTGTTGACCAATGCAATGACATAAGTATCTCTCTAACCCATTTTTACAGATGTAATGACACAAATATCCTTCTGACCCATTAAGAAAATATAAATTGTACGTATGTGCAATATATTTTTCATATTAAAAGTTTTAACCTTCGTCCAAAAATTAGCACTTGCAACCATTAAAATTCTCCACCGACAGAAGCACTTTTGATAAAGGGATCTGATTGAACTGGGATGCTACAATAGAAATCCATTGTAATCCTCATTTCTTCAAGCTAAAATTTATCAACAATAGATAAAATTATTGTTATATATTTTATTTAATTTTTTTTTCTTTTATTTATTTTCTTTAATTTTTGCAAAAATTTTAAATTACATTATAATAATATAATATCAATACATCAATTTGTATAGATAAACTTATATAATATAATTTTATTATTTTCCAAACTCGATTTTACTTAACCCGTATTTAAAAGGCAAACACTAAGGCCTCTTGGAGGTTCTTCTTTTTTTTTTTTTTTTTTTTTTCATATTCAAAAAAGTATAACAGTATAAGTTAAATATGGAAAAAGATACCCACCACACAAAATATAATTCTGTATTTTCATATTATGTGCCAATATCACTTCCCAACAGTGTGAATGAATAGAGATCCAGAAACCAATATACCAACATGTGTATAGCAAAAGCCTAAAGTTTCAAAATGAATTCCAAATCCGCACTTTCTTACATGAATGGAAATCACAATCATCCATTCTTCTCAAATGTCGGATGAAAACCAACCTACATATCTATAAGCAGATGAAATTGAGTAAAAAGTTATTGTTTCCCTGTTTTCACTTCACCTCTAGTGTCTCTTCTGAGAATTGTCTACAACAGGCAGGTATCTGGAAACTGAATATGGGCAACCGAAAAACCGTAAAACATTTCGGCAATCTTTTCGTCCAGTTCCGTCACTTCCTTGAGAGATTAAATGACTCAAGTAAGTTTTACCCTCGTATATGTAAAACAGCTGCTGCCACAGAAGTACACTCAGCCCCAAATTCACAGAGATACTCGAAACAAAAAGATAAACAAGAAGAAGTCCTCTAGTAGATAATAGTGTAGCAGAATTTAGCAAAGCAATCATGATTTGCTTCACAATTCTCAATGCAGAAACAGTTTCAAACACATTTACACGGACATTAGGCTGTCTGTATGATAATGGTGGCCATATATGCAACCCCACAACAACAGACATAACTGCAACGTATACTGTACTGGCAACTACTGAGATGAGGAAAAGAATGAAGTATCGATGATTTGCTGCCCCTACACAGTTTCCTATCTGCATTACAAATGAAAGCAACAGCTAACTCTTGTCAGAAATCAAAACTTGATACCAAATTCATTACAACTTCTAAATAGGGAAAAAGAAGAAGACAACTTTGGGCATGTTTGTAATTGTTGTGCTTCAATTTAATTTTAAAATCACGACAACTATAGAATATTTGGTAAACACTTTCAGCTTTGCTTCTAAAATTAAAATGAATTTTACCTCACAGCTAATTCTAGATAACCTATCAAATATTATTGAAAAGCACAATAGCTTTTGCATGACAACAAAATGTCTGCCGGACACCCAACTTCTTTTACTTGATAGTAGTAACTTTATTTCACACGAGCTGTGAATTAAAAACCAGAGCACTCAAATCACAATTGGGCCATTAATAGGATTAAGGTTGCGAATATAAAATCCCAAATCTTGCACACTCAAAATTTCTTACCTTCCGATATGAAAACATCCCAAGTCTTAGCAATTTCTCAACTTCTTGGAGCTCACTATCGAGTAAGAAAGATAAATAAACCAATGCATACAAATAATTTTTGACTATTCTAACTAATTTTACATAGAACAGCGAAGTTTCAAATCAGAAAACATGCAACATAACTGAAGATTGGACAGTAGACAATTCTGACCAGCAAAAAATAGCCATTAACTTTGTCCAACTTGCATTTTTTGACAACATAACTGCCCAAGTACACATGCATGAACCAAAAGTAAAAAGAAGAAGGGAGGGTAATGACAAACATCCAGCACATCAATTAAGACTTTGTCTGGGATTTTTGTACTTGTACTTTGCTCTGGAAGCAAAGCTAGAAAGGTATTTGGCAACACCAACTTTTAGTGGGACCCACTCATTTTTCTATTAAAATTTAACTTATAATGCTTCCATCTTACAGCATCTGTGGCTTGTAAGCTACAACTCAATAACAAATGAAGCCTAAGAGAGCTTGAAAAAGCAAGTATAGTAGAGAAAGAAAACCAAGAATATAATCTGAACGACCTGGATTTATCTCCAACACTGAGTGATCCACTCATCAAAAACTCTGCAAGTCAAACCAGATATGATATACTGATTCAGGCCCAAAGACATCTTACAATATGCTGGACTTCTTCCCAAGCATGCCATAAATCTAAAATGTTCTATAATTTGACTAATGCATGGCAAAAGAAGAGAAGTAACACTTTTCTGTCGACCATGAGGTCATGCCAACTCTAAGAGCTCTTGAATAAGATTTAGCCTCAAACAGGTTGCTGCTGGTAAGATTCCAATGTATCACGTCATTAACCTGACCCGTAACTTACAAACCATACAGTGGAAAGAAAGAGTAGCACCGCATTTCCCGAATAGTATCCTAGTTTTTCTATCCCTAAGTCATTTGTATTTCATGAATGGGATAGTGAGAGGGGCTAATTACTCCTTTTAAAAATTGCAAAAATGTAGCATTCAATCAAAAGATGACAAGTCATCACTTGGGAATTGAGAAAAGCACCTAGGGCTTCCAACTTCTAATCTCCACTGGTTAGATACAGTACAGGTTCCAATGTCAATTGTTAAATCATCTATACCTGTGCAATTGCTTATAATCCAGGTAAAAGACAAGTCCAGATAAATTCTCCTCCCATAGTATGCCTTGAAGATAAAATGCACAGAAAAATTTGCAGTGCAATATTCAAACCTAATTACCTTCAAGTAAATAGTGATGGGAATTTGACCTGAAAACTAAGGTCACAGCCCCTAAATTTCGGCATTTAATTCCAAGCCTCAGCTTGGCAAATAATGTTTTTTTTTTTTCACTGCCTGGCTATTAATTATTTATCAAATTAGTTATAATTGCTCTTTCCCATCAAAGGCAGTATCATGATGTGCAGTGCCTAATATAAGATGAACAAAAGCACCAATGTCATTCAGTAAGATTAGTGAGGACTGTTGTTTCTCCATAAATGGTGCTAGGTCCTGTATTATTTATTGATAAGTATTTAACTGAGGGCTATTACTTTATTTGTAGAATAGATAAATAAAGACATTCCTACCGACCTGACTAACTAATTTCTGTGTTAGCTACTGGGACTTAACTATTTCTGCACAAAAGGGGTCATAAAGGTCAAACTGGCCTACCACAGTAAAACCTTTATAAATTATCAACCTCCTCAAGTGAATTCAAATTATATCTATTTCCCAAAGCCAAAACTATTTGATACTTTAAAGCAACCCAGAAGTTCTTGAGTTGAAACCCACTTCAATATGGATTTTGATATAAAGCAAGCAACAACAGATTCATATTGCAAGAAGACACCAAAGTCTCATAAATGTGCATGTAAATTATTACTTTGCTCAATAACTGGTTATCCAGAGAAATCTCTTCAAACTCCAATTAACCTCAATTAACCTTGACCAATCCCTACTTTAAAAATGCAACAAAGAAGCTCAAAATACAAAAGTTGACAAGTTTTCACCCTTGAAAGACACAAGACTCTTAAATAGTCTATATTCTTGATTTTCCTCTTATTAGTAAGATGAGGTGGCAAGAAAAAATTAAGAAGAAAGTTAAGAAAAATATGATTTTGGATTTGCTCACAATGATCAAACAGCCAGATGAGGAAGTATTTGTTGCACAAGCCTCCTACTGGGTGATGTTTTTGACAGGTCTTCAAGAAAAAGAGACGGCATGGGCAAAATACTGTCCCTTAGCTTTGCATTGGGCTTCAGTCTCTAAGGCGTTCCAATATTCCAGACTATCTTCATTTATATCAATTAAGAGTGAGTTTTTGAGTAAGGTTGTGAAGGCTGGTATTGGGTGTTCTATACATATCACAGTCAGTGACTGTATGAAAATATTTTTGTATAGGTTTTGTTGCCACTCAGGCCTTTTCATTCATCATAGACAGTTGGTCCACATCACAGTTGTACTGTTTCATTATTACTACAGTTTCAGTTTCTTGTGAAAAAAATTAGAGAGCTTTAAGCTTCCATGAAACTTTTGGACAGACCTAAGTTAAAATAAACTAAAGTTCAAAATCAGGCAATACTGGCATAGCCGAGTATTATATCTACAATCAGACCCTTCATTTCTATAATAATATGTAGCCTTCTGAGCTCAAATTTTTTTCACAGAAGTCAAAATTTAGTGCCTAAATTCAAAATGTTTCCGGAGGAAAAGATATGCTAAATGACATATTCCCAATATATAAATCATTTTTAATTTTTGGGAGTGCTTACAAATGGGCAGTGATGATCCATGTCCAGTACACACATCCCACACGAGCGGCAATGATGAGTTCTAGGAGATTTTGGCTTCAAACAGTAGTGGCAGAAAGTATAGTTTTCAAGGTCAGCTTTCCCCACAAGAGGATAGCTACCCCACAGAATGCCAGGTGGTGCTCCAGGACTGCAGAATGCTGCAAGGCTGAATGTAGAAAGAGTAGATATAGACAGGCAGATTGTAATGATTGAGTGTATAACACCAAAAAAATAGCTGATAGAAAAAATAACAGGGTACACTGCCCACACTCCGCCACCTGCACTTAGCCAAAGTTACCAAGATTAGAAAGATGAAATCAACAGCATGACTACAATGTTTAACTATGCACCACAACTTATCTTAGGAATAACAAATGCAGGGTTGCAAAGATACCAAATAAGAAGAATTTATGAAATTCAACAGTAGCTAAAAATAGCAATGATATGTGCGATAGCCTCTTTGAGATTCAACAGACTAAACTGGACTAGGCAGGCAAGAAATTTTAAAGCAGGTGTTGAATGATAGGGGGTTTGCTTGGGAACTTTAGTAGCTTTCTAATTTATGTTGAGTCTTCTTTTTATGCTGCTTTAATTATTAAGCTTGCGAAGTTCAATATTATTATTTTTATTACACAAGCCAAAGTTTCCTAACTTTAATATTTGCCTGGTAGAGCCTCTCAATAGGTTAACAGGTCTTACTTCACATTTAGTCATGTTATTAGGCCACTATGTGATATCAAAAAGATGGTTTAATAAATTTCTTGATTAAGAATCTGCGTCCTTGTAGAGTTACGACTAGTACAATCCTCTAGATATAATTTTTTGTAATGATCTCCACATTTGTGTAAGCAACAACTTCCTGGAAATCCACATACCTATGGTGAACACCTTTCATTGTATATGCTTGTCATTTGTCAATACATCTTATAATGGAAAAAATCGTACTTATGTTAAGCCACTGCTTTTTCTTTCTTTATGTTAAGCCACATGTTTTGTCCTCGCTAGTCACTGGTAGTGTAAGTGTTAGTAATAACTTTGCATATCTCAACAAATATGTTGAGTTCAAAATTCGTAAGCCCATAGGCATTAGCAGAAGCAGTAAGTAGGAGTTCAGGTTGGACTACAGCTTAGGTTTGGAATCTCCCTTCAGCAACTCCCTCTTCCTCCAAAATCAAACAAAAAGAAACAGAGAAAAAGGAGCTTGAAATCTCCGTTTCTGAAACTTAACGTACATTAGTTAATCTACTTTCATTTCAAATCCTTGTTCATATTATTAACTTAAGATAATCAGAATGAAAATTTTTCGGGTAGAGTGTTTGTTTCAGTGTCTAACCTAATAATATTGATGACGCTAACAAGATTTTGCTACTGAAGGAAAAAGGAACCCAGACACATACCAGTGCAAAAATATTGTTAGCGAGTGTGTGTGTGTGTGTGTGCATAGCTATATATAAGAGAGGAAAGACCAAGAAGTTTTATGGACTTTACGATGAAATTGAAGAAGTTAAAGGGGCATACATATAACAAAGGCCATAAATATGATGAGGATACAAACAAAGCATCGGTCGCGCAAGCGTCTCCACCTAAAGCACTTGCTTTCATGTTTCTGTGAGCTTTGACTTGTGATGGCTCCACACCAACCACACTTGAAAGTAGGTGTGTAAGATGGAAGAAGAAGATGCAATCCACAACCCCAACATGTAGGCTCATTATCCTTAGCAACAATTGTCACAAGCTGTTCCTACATGTAAAATTGTTCCTAGATGTTAGCAACTCTGTTCTGTCTGTTACTAAGAAAACCAGGTTTTGTCTTTGATGTACCATCCCACTTTGAGATCATAGTCATACCACATTCCAAGTCAGTGATAACAATTAATTGTTTGATTTCCATTTCTAAGCGCATTTATTCAACAAAAATCAGATGTACATTTTATCATTCTAAAATTTTAGATTTTCATTACAATTAAAAGCTTCATTATGCCTACTAGAATTTTAGATGTACTAAAGGTAATGTATCGAACCAGAATTTGGAGGATATATTAGTTGTTAATTTATTCTAAACATGATTTAACCATTTATCTTTGATATTCATGTATGCATATGGCCTATACGTACACCATTCACCTAATTAATTATTTTCTAAAGGCTTTACTCTTTGCCTTTATGCAAAAACCAAGGGTGTACACAACACCTTAAATAAGAAAAAACTAGCTATGTGCCGGGAGCATTTGCTATCTTAAATAACACAAAATGAATGTTCTCAAGTTATCAGAGTCAGGATGATAAATAATACATTTTGAAAGAATGGAGGGAGCTACGAAGACAATAATACAATTTAGAAAAAGAAACTAAAAATAAATAATAATAACATTGAAAAAAAAACTATAGGGTTCATCAGTCACTGCAGTGGAAAAGGAACCAAAAAAAAAAAAAAGAAAAATGGAAAAAGATAAGGATCTTGCAAAAATGAAAATTGAAAAGCAGTAATTGAATAAGCATTAGTTTGACCGGCAATTGCACCTGGCTCCCTGCATATGATGTAAGAAAGAACGTACAAACGAACAGCAACGGAGAAACAACGAAGAAATCGAATTCACCATTTATGAGCAAGAAAAGCAAAGCAAGTATGCATCATCGAAAGTCTTAAGTAAGAGACATCATCGAAGGTCTTAAGTAAGAGAATTTTCTCAAAATCATCATCATAAAATAAACAGAGAATTAAATTGATAACCAAAAATAAAGCGAAACTTAATGTTAAGAAAAGTGGAACTCACGTTGTCGGAGTCAGCCATGCTCTGGAGCAGAGGTAGAGAGGGACGAATGCCGGCAGCAGTCTTCAACCTTTGCTAGGGACAAATATTTTGAAGAAAGCATCAGATCATTAATTAATTAATAAATATAATAGCTCTTTTCCGGTCAACAATATTAACAAAATTTCTTAACATTTTATTCAGTTATTTGTTCATTTCTACAGTGTGCCAAAATAAATTACTATTTCAGATATTTTATCAAATACATTTTTATATTTTTAAAATTCAAAAAAAATTTTAAACAACAACATCAAAACATGGTTAAAATATTTTTAAAATTTTTAAAAAATGGTTTCAAATATTATGTCAAACCACATTTATTATTAGTTTAAATTATAATTAATTAGATATTTAAACAATAAATTGAGTTTTTAATGAATTTTAAAATTTAACTACAATAAATTTAAAAATAAAAATAGGTTGTTTAATGAATTCAATGACTTATGTGATCAGCCATGCCATGGGAGAAACTAAAACTGAGGATTGATCTTAGAGAGTATTTACTAACTCGGAATCAAAAATCAGAATTTAAAATTGGAATAAATTTAATATTTACATACTAAAAGAATGATAGGAATGGGAATCAAATGTATGAGATCCATACACTAGGAATGAAAATTTGATTCTTAAAAAAAGAGTTGGGAATGTGGTTCTCATTCTTGGAATTATATATTTTACTCTCAGTTAAATAATAAATTATCTATTTTATCCATATTTTTTTAAAAAATAAAAATAATAAATTACTTATTTTATCTCTAATTTTTTTATAGTAAAATTATCTAAACTTAAAAAAAATATAATAATTAGTATTCTTTTAATTAATATTTTTATAATATTATTAATAAAATTATTATTATTATTATTATTATTATTATTAATAAAAATAATTTTTTAAATAATAATAGTCACAATTATTATAATATAATAGTAGTAATGGAAATAAAAATGAATTAATGATATTTTAGTAACTTAAAATAAATTTTTTTTTTTATTTCGATTTCAATTATTACAATTGAAATAGAGAATTTATTTTAATTTTTATTCCTTATTCTGATTCCAGTTCATTCTAATTTTAACTTATTTTAATTATGAATTACTAAACGCACTATTAAATAATTTGAGTATTAAGACATTTCACACTAGCTGACCATAACTAAAACACCAACCAACAATTAATATGTCCTTACAAATTCTTCACGACAAAATAAATTCTCTGTTCCTCTCAACAAATATGGTAAATACAAATATATATATTTTATGTATTATTTGATGTAAATTTTAAATATAAAAAGAATAATTTAAAATGATTAATATAAAATTTAAAATAATTAATAAAAATAATTTAAAATATAAAATGTAAAAATTGAGACGATTAACAAAAATTCAAAAAACATGAGCACAAAACTTTAAATAGTTAATGTAAGAACTAAAAATATGCAAAATACATGAAATATATTGTAAACAATCTTGAATAAATAGATTCCATCTCTAACTCTGTCAGTGTAACATTCATCCTTGGCAACATTTAAAAATCACAAGGGTGAATACAATTTAGACTAGACTATGTTGTTGTAATATTTATCTTACACTTTCTGACTTGCTAACTTTAGAAGAGTTGATTATTTCTAAAATGACATAAATTCTTAAAGTGACATTTGTCCCTAAAGAAGTAAATACCTTTAAAATGGTACTAGAATTTAAAAAATAAAGAAAATCTACAAACTATGCATATACAAAAGAAATGCAAGATCAAAATGAAATAATTATTGATAATGTATTCTCACTTAAAGTAGCTACTAAACTTATAAAATATGATTATGACCTATAAACTATTATTAAATATAAATAGAGGCATGATTGGCTTTAGTGAAAAAATGCAATTCAAGTAGAATTGATTTCTTTTGTCAAATATAAAATATTTTAACTTATAGTCTAAACACTTAAAGATGTCAAATCTATTGGATATAAATGAATATTTGTAAGAAAATGTAATAAAAATATTGAGATCACAAATTATAAAGTATGTCCTATTGCCCAAGGTTTTTTGAAAAGACCTAGAGTTAATTTTTATGAAATATATTCTCTTGTTATAGTTATAATTACAGTTCAATTTCTAGTAAGTATTGTATTCTTTGAAAGACTTGATATGCATTTTATGAATTTAGTAACTGTTTACTTATATGGGTTACTTGATGTTAATGTTTATATAAAAAAATCTTAAAAGGATTTATAATATTTGAAGTATATAAATTTAAATTTTGTAATTTATTCTCAATCAGACTACAACAATTTTTGTATGAATTAAAACAATCTAAGTTTGTATAATCGTTTACTTATATGGGATACTGGATCCTAATATCTATATAAAAATTTTTTTGAAGGATTCGTAATATTTGAAGTATATAAATTTAAATTTCGTAATTTATTCTCAATCAAACTATAATAATTTTTGTACGGATTGAAACAATTTAAGCTTATGTAGTACAATTGCTTGAGCGATTATTTAATAAAAGAAAGATATATTAATCATTCAATATGCTTATATATATTCATAAAGAAAGCAAAATTTGAATTTGTCGTTATAGTAATATATATTGATAACATGTATATAATTAGAATTCCCGAAAAGGTTATAAAACTAGTGGAATACTTAAAAAGGGAAGTTTGAAATGAATGATTTAGAAAAAATTTATTAATGTCTCTGTTTGCAACTCGAGCACAAATCTAATGGAATATTAATAATCACTTTGCCTATATTGAAAAGACATATTTTCACTTATAATAATATAACATTCTCATGGCAATTTATAAAATAAAATTTTGTTGCAATTTGTTTTAATCACTTTAAGATTCTTGTATTACATTAAGTAAACAACTTATTTTCTATTACATATATTCCTACAATAATATGCAAAGATAATGTTACTTGTATTGTTCAAGTTAGAGGAGGATATATTAAAGAAAATCGAAATAAAAACATATTATCTAAATTCTTCTACATTTATGAGCTCTAGTAAAGCCAATAGATATATGCTCCTTTGATAACATTGCTAATCTCATTACTAAATCTTTACCTATATCAATTTTTAAGAAGTTGGTACATAGTTTGGTATACATTAACTCTACAAATTAATAAATTGATATTTGAAGGGAGAAAATTTTATCAAAGGAAGCATAATCTCTTACAAAAGAAGAACTATAGAAATTTTTACATAAACGTGCATTGCATTCTTTTTTTTTTTTTTACTAAGGTTTATTCCATTGGGTATTAGTAAAGTTTTTAATAAAACAGTATTATACATGTTTAACATAATTGAAAGTGATGTAATCTAAAAGATAGTGTTGTCATAAACAGTAACTTTCACTGTTCCCACATCACCAATTGGCAAATCCCATGAAATCAAAAATTTCACATTATCAAATTTTCATTTCCATGGGCCCCTCCCCTCTTATACACAAGTTTAATTCAAAATAATATTTATTAAATCAATTGAATTACAGTAAGTGATTCAATAATTAAATTGCAGAATATGATTTCATTTCATAAATTAAATATTTTTATTTTAGTGTATAGTTTATTTACAAAGATTTAATAATCGAAATAATATAATAAAATTAGAAAAAAAGTAAAATCAGGATAACAAAAGGTAATAATATTTAGGTTCTTAAATTTTATGATTTTTAAATAAAGATATAACTCATTTGCTTATATCAAATTAGTTCTTAACTCTATTGAAATAAGTTAAGTGACTGAAATATTCTTTAACATTATGTTGAGGAATAGAGATTTATCAATAGTATTAGATAACTTATTTTTTATTCAAGAAAATATAAAAAATTGAAAAAGAAACTCCTTGTAAAAACAAAAAAGGGATATGAATATGAAAATTTTAAAATATTTTATTATTTATTTAACATTTAAAATTTATCAAAGTATAAGTATAAAAATACTATTTTGATATTTTTATTTATAAAATAATTTATTTTATAGATTTAAATAGAAAATAAATATTTTAAATTTAGAGATTTTACTTTATATTGATTTCAATAAAAAAAAAAATATTACTTTATTAATTTTTTTTAAATATATCTCATGCATTATTTTATTAACTGACAGGATAGAGGTTTGCAGTGACTTCATTCTTAATCAAATAATTAAAAGGATTTAATAGTTAATCTATTGGTATCATTACGTTCTAGCATTGAATGTTAGGATACTAAAAAAAATTTAAAAAAAAAGGAGACAATCAGTTGAGTAACTGGTTGTCCCCTAAATGTATTAAATTAATATATATTTATTTAATTAATAATATATTTTATTATTTTTTTTATATTAAAAAATTATTAAATAATGTTTTACCTATTTCAACAATTAAGTTAATAGTTTCAAGTTTCATTTAAAAGGTTTTAAGTTATTCATTCTTTTTTCAAATGTTTGTCTTAGTATTTCAAGTTATTCATTCTTTTTGCAAGTCATTGTCTTAGTATTACAAGTTTTGTTCATGGTGCTTCAAATTCTAATGTTTTGATTTCAACTTTTTGCCTTTACATTTCAAGTTTCATGTACAGAAACTCATGTCTGCATACACTGATAAGATGGTTATATGCATGTATTGGAATTAGTTTCAAGCATTTGTTTTTGTGTTTCAAGTCTTTACACTATGTTTTAAATACTATTTATTCTATTTTAAATTGTTAAGTTTTTATTTCAAGTCTCTGTTCTGGCATTTCAAATTCCATGAATAATATTAGGGTTTGTAGATACCCACAAGTTAGTTTATACACCCCATTGAAACTGATTTTAAGTCTTTGCCTTTGTATTTTAAATCTTTTGCATTATATTTAATGTATTGTTCATTTTGTTTCAAGTTTTAAAATTTTATTTCAAATTTTTGCCTTAATGTTTCAAGTTTTATGAACAGGTACTCGAGTTTGTAAATACCCACAATTTAGTTGTGTGCATTCTATTATAATCGATTTCAAATCTTTACCTATGTGTTTTACGTTTTTTCCACTATGTTTTAAGTAATGTTTACTTTATTTCAAGTTGTGAGGTTTTGATTTCATGTTTTTGCTTTGGTGCTTCAATTTCGTGAATTACTTACGTTTGTAGACATTTGTAAGTTGATTATGTGCATTTTATTAGATTTAGTTTTAAGTCTTTATTTTTGTATTTCAAATTTTTTGTACTATATTTCAAGTACTATTCATTTTATTTTAAATTGTGAGATTTTAATTTTAAGTTTTTGCCTTAGTGTTTTAAGTTTTGTGAACATGTACTTTGATTTGTAGATACACATAACTTAGTTGTGTGTACTCCATTCGATTAGATTTTAAATCTTTACTTTCGTGTTTTAAGTCTTTTGCATTATTTTCAATATTGTTCGTTCTATTTCACGTTGTGAGGTTTTGGTTTCAAGTTTTTATTATGGTGTTTCAAGTTTCATGAATAGGTATCCATGTTTAAAAACACCTGCAATTTTGCAGTGTTTACTCTATTAGATTTAGTTTTTAGTCTTCGCTTTGTATTTTAAGTCTTTTGTATTGTGTTTCAAGTGTTATTCATTTTATTTTAAGTTGTGAGAATTTAGTTTCAAATATTTACCTTAGTATTTCAAGTTTTGTGAATAAATATTAAAGTCTATAAATACCTGTAACTTAACTGTATGCACCCTATTGGATTTGATTTCATGTCTTTGATTTTATATTTAAAGTATTTTGTAGTATGTTTTAAGTACTTTCATTATATTTTAAGTTGTGATGTTTTAGTTTCAAGTTTTTGTTTTAATATTTCAAGTTCTGTGAATAAGCAACCACGTTTATAAATATCTAAAACTTAGCTGTGTGCATCCATTGGATTTGGTTTCAAATTTTGCCTTTGTATTTTAAGTCTTTTGCATTATGTTTTAAGTATTGTTTATTTCGATTTAAGTTATGTTTTATGTTTTATGTGTAGGTACCCATGTCTATAGATACTTACAATTTAGCTGTGTGCTCCCAATTAAAATTGGTTTCAAATTTTTGCCTGTATATTTCAAGTTTTTTACATTATATTTCAAGTTTTGTTTATGACCTTTTAAGTTCTAAAAATTCTATTTTAACTGTTTATCTTTATGTTTTAAGTTCCATGAATAGATGCTTACGTCAAAATACACCTCAATAAGCAAAATCTAATACACCCCTTTCAAGTCTCGCATTAGATATTTAAAGTTTTATATATTTTGTTTTAAGTATTGTTTACTAATGGCCTATAAACATCTCATATTATGACTATGTACATCCGTTATGAATTATTTTAGCTAAAAATATGTTATAATAAAGATGATTATTTTCAAAATAAAATTATACAATTTATTAAACTTAAAGTAATTGTCTATATAATTTATTTAATTATGTTATTTATTAAAAATTAATTATATATAAAGTTTATTATTTAAAATAGAGATTGACTATGTATTGTCATATTAATTCTATCATGAGTACACTTTGCTATACTTGAATTATACCATTAAACTTCCTTTTACAATTCAAACTTTTGCATTAAATACAATAATAATGACAACAACAACAACAATAATAGTGATGATAATGATGATAATAACATCACCACCATCACCACTACTACTAATAATAAGAATAATAGTAATGCATATGTTTGACATTTAATGTTACATATAACATATTGAATGTTAACTATTTTTAATTTAATGTCAATCATAACACATTTTCGTTTATTTCACATTTAAGGTTAGAAATTTTAATATTTAAGTTCTTAATTAAGATTCTAGGTCTATGTTAACTAATGAAGGTTGGAAATAAATAATATGATTTTCAAGTGTTATATATAATACATAAAGTCTATAAACACCTCATAAATTTAATTTTTTTATTAATTAAATAAGTATATAAATAATATGATAAAATAAATATATAAATAATAAGTTGGTAAATAATATTCCAATGTAGTATTAAAACTAAAATTAAAATTGTTAAATGTTAATAAATAATTATTATTATACATATTATTTAATTTTTTATATTTATTTAATAATTAAGAAAATTACTTTACATTACTTTTTATATTATTTTGAATAATTTTGGATATATAATTTTTTGATTGATTTCAAATATAAATACTAAATATGTGAACATAATCTGACAAGTTCATAAAATCTTGACATTTTTAATTTATTGTTCAATCATCTGCATGAACTATTTCACTTTAGTGGCTCTATCATTATGAAGTTTTAGTTCTTATACTAAGATTTTTTGATTAACTAAAAAAGTATAACAAAATTGAAACTAATTTTTTGATAAACTAACTTAGCATTATTAACTAATAAATTCAATTGAAATTAATTAAAAGTTTTCAATTTTTGATAGTATCAATTATTTTTTACTCGAAAACTAATATTTATAAATTCTTATTTATTTATACTTAAATTAAATAATGACCACCTCAATCCTAAGCATACCTTTATTCTACAAAAAGTAAGGTAGTAAAAAAATACAAAAGCTTTTAGATAAAGGAAAATTATTAGAGAATATGCGTATTCAAACCAATAAAAAGAACAGTTAATGAGATTACTTAACCTTAAAAAATTAGTTTAGTTAAAAAATTGAATGATTTATACTTAGCTTCAAAAGGAAAAAAAAAAAGATTTGATTAAATATCGTTACATAGAAAATTCATTAATTTTTATTATCCTAAAGAAACTTGTTTGAAAAACCTATTAAGAATTTTGGCTCAAGCCTCAACAATTGTACAATTAAATTTGCTATAATAATGCCTTTGCTCCTAAACAAAACTTGACAAAAGTTAAATGCGTAGGTGTTAGAAATGATATATGTTATTTGAGAATGCACATGAAATGCACAAAATTACAAGAATTAATAAATTGAGCCCACATTTGAACATCATTAGTAATGACTTGTCATAGCTATATGCTTCCAAACTCTTGCATAAATTTTTTGGGACATAAACTTGCTTATCAAAAGTGGCAAAACTAAGAATCATCCTTGAAAAATGTGACATAATGTAAACATCGTGCTTTGATGTTGCCCAAACCAAGTTCGTCAGATAGAACACCAAAAAAAGAACACCAAAAAAGGAAAAGAAATCCCCCCCCTAAAAAAAAAGAGAAGAGATAAATATGTCAAATACGCATATTTTGTAAGACAATGTCAAAAACAAAAATTGCTATGCTTGTTTTCACCATATCTATAAACCACATATCAGAACTACACAGGTACCATTAACAAAAAAAATAACTTGAAATATTATCATTTATACAATAAAGATATAGGATAAGAAGGACTACAATAAAAGCGATTCACTCTAGTTAAGCAAGATAGTTAGAATAAATAGTTAGGTGAGGAAATATGATATGCTAATTTCCATCAAGTTACCTGAGAATAAATCACTAAGTTGATTTCACTGATTTTGAATTTCTTCTAAATTCATAATATGAAATGCCATTCTTAGTAACTTTGCAATCCCAGTTATAATTAAGGGGAAAATGCAAATATTAGAAATCCTATTAAATCACACGTTTAACTTTGTAGCATGGTGCAAAAGGTAAAGGTGGAAGAAAGAAAAAGTAACAAATTTTACCTTCCTTGACTTTTCTTCAGAATTAAGGATATTTTCATAGTTCTTGTACTGCTCTAGCCTAGTTCATCGATATTTTTCTTTAGTGATGTTGAGCCTTTCCCAAAATATATTTAGGATACCATTCCCTCTTCTAGCCTGAGCAATATAAGTATTTATTATTTTGCACCAACTACATCAAAACTTTTAATTATGTGACTTAAACAAAAGCTTTGGGAAGTTTAAACATGTAAAAACCACAATTCATATCAGCCTTAAATGATAATGATATGTCTATGCTTAAAGTTTTCAAAATAACTATAATATAAAGTATCATAAACCAAGTAATCATATTCATCGACATCAGAGTCCAAGGTACCTATATCTTTGCCACGAAATTCTTCATCCTTATCATCATTTATATCTTCCATGTTGTATTCATTTTTCATATACTTAACATCATCCCCATGATCAAGGAATCATATTTTTCTTGTTAAATGCAGGTTAATATTGGGGTGAATTAAAGAAAATTCATTAGAGAAATAACACTTCAATCTAACATGAAAACTAAAGTGAAGTAGATATTGCCAAAATGTGGAGTTTATGATATACTAGCATTAGATTATGTTCTTTTCATCATTAAGTATGATATATCTCGAAGAATATTGCATCCACACATGTCTAAACCTTTTAGATATTGGTGTATCACTTATAAGCTATAGGTATTAATGTATCACTCGGAAAGCTTATAGATATTGATATATCATTTAGAAAGCTTCCGTTAGTTAAAACTAAGAAGCTATCTATGCAGCCATCTGATAGAGAAGATTAGAAACAATCATCAATGCATTAGATAAAATATAATGGTCATCTTATAACAAAAATTGAAATCGACTAAAGGTATAAGACATGAAAAATAATATCTCTTCAATTGCAAAAGCCATGAATACAACTACGATAAATACACCACACGAGTACAATCAGGAAATGATTACTTCAACTACAGCCTATAAAAGAAACACATTTCAGTTATTTAAAATTTCAAATATAAATGCTACGATTATCCAAATAATTGATACAGGGGATTAAATAACATTACTCATGCCTCTTATAAGGGAGTTATTTAAAGATAAATATAATTTTCATAACTTACTTATGGGCTTTACTTTTTTTAAAACAAGTAAAAGTCCAATTTCATTACAACCATTAGACGTAACTTCAAAATATGCTTTCATGTTCAACCTTAAGGGAAAAAATACCTTAATACGCATGAAGGTAAGTTAACTCCAAAACTATATTTATCAAACATTAGCTTTGTAACATGGCTTTATTCATGACAATCTCAAATGCCAAAAGCACTTATAATTAAAACTCCCCACAACCTAAAAGGTTTCTTCTTCAAACTTAAAGGTAATTTTTTCTTTTTTTTTTTTTGTGAGTAAAATTCTTCCTATGATAACACACAAAAGAAGCAGAAGATAATCTTTTCAAACGAATGAAAACTTTCGTTTTCACCCAAAATTCCCAAAAAAGCATGCATAATTAATGAAGAAAATCCCTATAGAACACAAATCTTATAAACCTAAAACTTTAGCTTGTTGATGGCAAATAACAAAAATATTAACATGGACTTGGAATAGGCTAGACTTAAAATGAACTAAAATTAGAATGGACTAGAATTAGAGTAAAGAATGTGAATAAGAAGAAGATGTTTACTTTAATTATAGGAATCAAAATGGGAAAACAATTATTTCAAGTTACTAAAATGATTTTAGTTAATTTTTATCATTATTATTATTACTATTTAATTATAATAATTATGATTATTATTATTCAAGAAATTATTTTATTAATAATAATAATAATAATAATAATAATAAT